>OX451216.1:152642391-152757491 GCA_949628195.1 Phasia obesa
TTTTTTGGATCCCAGCTTTGGCATTTTAGTATTAATAGCCTAAAGTCAAAATTTTGATATAAAATAGGTCATATTGTGGGACCTCTATCTTCTGCAAGGATGATCAATTTTATACGAATTTTAATTTAAACATACACACATATAGTTAGCTTATAAAAAAATATAAAAAGTTTATATTTTCCTTAAGGAAATTTTTTCTAAAAAATAAAAAAACATTAATATCCTTTTTTGGGCTAGAGTACACAAAAGTGCAATAACTTTGGATTTTTTTTAAATTAAAAATCGTCTAGTTTGCACTTAGTAAAGATACAATCTTCAAATTTATCAAAAATATTTAGAATTTGGTTTGCTAACTATGGTAAAAAATTTAGAAAAATTGGGCAAAAATTGTACGCAATATTTTAAAAAAACTGCACCAGGGTAGCGAAAAATCAAAAAATGTTATTTCCTAAAATGCTTATTACTCAATCATTTTAAATTATTATTTGCAAATTTAGATACTATTTTGTAGGTAGTGACAAGACCTTTAGGTCCAGGTATAACTGTCAAAAATCAGAATGAAATTGAAGAAATGACAAGCTGTAAAATTATTTTCCGGTCCGAGTTTCCCAACTTTGAGACCACATAGCGCCACCTCTAGAGGGCGTATGGCACCCACCTTTAAAAATTAAGTTCCGATATTCCTCTGTTATGCTCGTGTCAAATTTTGGATCTATCGGCTTAGCCGTTTATAAATGACTAGGTTATTTCCAATATATTTTGTTCCTTTCCCAAAAATATGTTATTTCCAAAAGAAAGTGGAGAAAAAGTAGCGAAAGTACGCCGATTTTTTTTTCACCGATTTATTTTTGAAAGCATTATATTTTAAGCAATGTTGCGCAACAGATGGCGCTGTTTTAAAATAATGATTAACTCAATGTCTTTTAGAGAGCTCTACAATAATTTTTAGAATTTTAGAATTTTATCCAAGGATAGATTGGTAGCGTTGTATAAAGTAAATACTTAAGTGCCCTTAAAATTTAGTATAGATTACTTTCAAAGCAAAATCGCACTAAATGTTGTCAGGACGCACACAACGTGTGTGAGCACAGCTACTAGTATTTGATATTTTTAAAATACTACTAGCAAACATGCGATCAAGAAATAGAGGGATAATAGGATAACATTATTAATAAAGTCCTTTAGAAAGGAAATTAAAATTCGTTCGAAATGCAAGAAGCAAAAAAAAATTCTTCAACGAAATTTTTTTTCTGTTTTGCTTTAAGAGCTGCAAAGTTATTATTTTAATTTTGCATTTTTTTGTGATACTTCAGCAATAATTGCTTAGTCCTTAGCTGAAGCAATGTTTTAATTAAAACCACAGCAACAGAAAATAAGGAAAACAAAGCGAAAAAATATTTTAAAAATTAAAAAAATATATTTAAAAAATGCAACATTAAAAAAGCGTTAATAGATAATTGGGCTGATAACAAATTCTCTGGTTGGTATATTCAACAATATAATAACTTTGATAAACCAACAACAGTTTGCACTTTAGTTAAGTAAATTTTAAACAAACAAAAAAATATTTTGAATTTTTATGCAGACAAATAACAAATGAAGTTAATGGTTGTAAAAGTGTGCGTGTGTATCTGCTGAGTAAAGTGGTTAAAATCATTGCAGTGATTATTATTATTATTAAAATTGCCTTGATTTTATTGTTGTTGTAGTCATTGCTTTTATTATTGTTGTTATTGTTGTTTAACATGTCAATATATTAATTGTTGTTGTTGTTGTTTTTATTTTAATTTTTGTTACGTAGGACAATAGAAATAAGTTGTGTGCAGGCACTCGAAAGTGTAGTTAGTCAAGCATGCAAATTCATAACCACTTAAGTTCGTTTAAACGAATGCCTATAGTATCTAAAATAGGGTAAAATTTTTTTTGAAGGTCTTGTACTATGGACGAGCATTTTACTAGCTGTGCCCATACACCTTGTGTGAGTTCTGACAATATTTTGTTCGATTTTGCTTTGAAAGTAATGCTTCACGTATACGTATTTGATTTATATAAAGGTACCCATTCCTGGATAAAATTCAAAAATTTAGATAAAATTCTAAAGATTATTGTAAAGCTCTGTAAAAGGTGTTTAAAATATTTCAATAACAATGTCTGTACACAAAGTAAAAGTTCAAATCAAATACAAATTTTATTCATATTTTGTCATTTTTTTTTAAACAGCGCCATCTGTTGCGCAACCGTGTTTTAAATATCCCACCTTCAAAAATAAGAGGTACCTTTTATTGTTGAAGGTGGGATATTAAAGTATTTTTTTTATTATTATGTCATTATGTATTTTAAAACAGCGCCATCTCTTGCACACCCGTATTTAAAATAAAATTTAAAATATAAACCGGAAATTGCGTACTTTTACTGCTTTTTGTCCACTTTCTTTTGGAAATGAGATATTTTTGCTAAAAAAAATGTATCCTACATTGGAATCAGGATGCTAAACTACCTCTTCACAAAATCATTTTTTAATAGTTACACACTTTGGGCTTGGCTTCCGATTGAAACGTAAAGTACCAGTTGAGTGGGTTTTGAAGTCAAGTAACGTATGACACAAATCAACACTGTTGTAGTAGTTGTCCATATATAAATGGTGACCACAGTTGAGGGTATGGATTCATTAGCTGTAGGACTACAGCTTTTGTTTTTGAGCCTGACACCACTTCAATATCTTTTCCAGCGTATATTTTAACATTTAAAATGTAGCCATCTTTAGTCGTAAGCTCGTAAAACTTTATTCCGTACCTAGCTCGCTTTCCTTTGTTATATTGCCGGAAAGATAATCTTCCTCTAAAGAACATGAGAGATTCATCCAAACACAATTCTTTGCCAGGTGTAAAATTATTTTAAAAATTTTGTAACACTAAATGAAGAAGTGGCATTATTTTTTCTAGCTTTCCTGCTTCTTTATCTTTTTCATGTGATGCATGGCAGCTGAAGCATCTGAGAATTTGCTGGAAACGCCTGCCAGACATCACAGCGCCAAATATTGGTTGGTAGTACAAAATGCTCTTTGCAAACATTTTTTTAATTGTAGGTTTTTTATTTTGACCTTGTAGTAGGCATAAGCCCAGAAACTGCAACATTTCGTCGTTTGAGATTTCAGCAAAAACTATTTTGGGTCGCTTTCTTGTTGATGGTTTGGTGTTATTATTCTCCAAAGTTTTTGCATAAGAATTACTCGATGAAACTAATAAATTTATTATATCTTCCTTAAAAAATTTTTTAAATAACAATAGTGGTGATGAGTCACTATTAACTTCGAATTGGATTCCCCAATTTTCGTTGAACGGAAAAGATGGTATAGGTCTTGTATTCTCGGGCCAAATTTCATCAGGTTCACAATTCACATTACTAATTTCTATATCTGAAGTACAAGCACCATCATCCTCTGTAACAAGTTCATCAAATTCACTATCCCCATCATCTTCAAGGACTATGTTCATCTACTTCACTGACAACATCGCTGTTATCAGAAATGTTATATCCTGCAAAGTCGTTTTCATTCGATGAATATTCTTCTTCAGAACTTCCAAGTATTTCATATACAAGTTTTTACAAATTTTTATTAGCCATATTCAATTTAATTCAAAAGTACGTTATAATACTGCTTGAAAACTTTTTTTATTTTTTTATCTGTAATCTACCTGCAGCAACTGATCAGACTCAAAAACTCAATTAATTTGACGTCGATTATATCTTATCCAATTATATCTTATACACATTGTGCGGGAATTCCCGCAATTTGTTTCATTGAAGACGTTTACACGAAAAAAAAAACACAGCAAAGGAATAAGAAAGATGGAAGTATACACTAAGTTTAAATGGCAATTCTCATGTTTAATTGGAGTTTGGTTGTTAGTTTAACAATCCAGCAACTCTATTGCTGTACAATGGTAAAAATATATCAGTCTGACGGTTAATAAATTTGATTTGAACATAAGCGGCAATTCCCGTCATTAGTTTATGTGAAGACAAAAGAATGACGGAAATTCCCACAGTTAAGCCGAATGTGTTAAATCCATCTAGTAGTTTTACACAAAAGAGAGACAAACAGATAGATAGACAGGTAGACAGACCCGAAATAAATTACTGTTATTATATGTATACATTTATTTTTGTATACATTTATTTTTGTCTTTTGTCTTTTACTCTTCTAAACAAAAAAGCCATCTGAAAATTAAAAAGCTTTAAAAGCTAACTTTCAGTGAAGATCATCATTACTGGTTGTTTGTTTGGTACGGTTGACGACAGCTTTCGATGTTAAAACAACATTATCAAGCCACATCTTGCATAGTACTCCAAGGCTGGGCTTGATAATGATGAAGGAGCTCCAAGTACTTAAACATGTTTGACATCGATATGCGATTTTTTTTTGTTTTTCCTTAGATAAAATAGTCTTAATGCTTTTCTATATAGTGCAGAAGAAATGAACAGCTAAAAGAATTATTTCGTAAAACTATTCTTTTGTCAAATATTTTGGTTAACTATTGCAACATGCTGAACGCATTGTGGCACAGTCCTACCGAAATTAATATATTTTAAACACTAATGCCCCATAGTGCACAGTGGGGCAGAATCAAAATATTTTAGATATAACTCAGCTATTTGTAAAACCCTAATCTAATCGATCCAAACTTTGACATGAGCATAGCAGAGGAGTATCTAAGTTTAAATTTTGATGCTGGGAACCAGCCAGGGTAGGGTGACATGGTCTTAAAGGTCTAGTTAATACCTACAAAATGATGCTTTAATCTATAAATTATATTTTAAAATGATAGAGTTAAAGTTAAAATTTTTGATTTTTAAATACCCTGGTCTAGTTTTTTCGAGTACAATTTTTAGCAAGTTTTTAAAAATTTTTTCTCTTAGTTCGTGAGTGAGTAAGATATAAAATATTGTGGAAAAATGTCAAGATTATCTCTTTTATGAGTTAAAAACTAGACGATTATCAATTTAAAGATTCCAAAATTATTGCATTTTTGTGTATTTTAGTCAAAAAAGTTT
Organism: Phasia obesa; assembly: GCA_949628195.1. NCBI lineage: Eukaryota > Metazoa > Arthropoda > Insecta > Diptera > Tachinidae > Phasia > Phasia obesa. Next base: position 152,647,447 of record OX451216.1, read on the forward strand.
TATCAGTGTTGTTTTCTTTAATAGAAAAGAATTTTCGCAACGTCAAATCTCAAGCTAAGATATATTTCTGCTGAAATTTAAGATTAATCGGCCTAGCCCTTTAAAAATGACTGAGTAATTTTCCAAAATATTTTGGAAAAATATTTTAAATATTTTTTTTTAAATAATATATTTTTTTTAAATAATATAAAATATTTTAAATATTCTATCCCACTGTGCAGTGGTTTAAAAAGTTTTTATTTTGGAAATTTTGTTCTAAAAATAATAATAATAACATGCAAATGCAGAGTTGCCAAAAGTGAATCTTTCTAAATTCCCTTATTTCATATCCTGTCTATCTCGACTCTATCCTTTTCCCTAAGAAAATAATACAATTAATTGGTAGACAATAAGTATTTACCCGACTTATCTTTAAGAATCAATTGAAGAAAAACCCATGTGGCAAAAAAGTCACCTTATAAATAGATGCAAAAGTTCATTTATTTACTCACTTTCACATACACAAATTTATAGACCTGCATTTATATTCAAAATAAATTCACACATTGAAAAACACACACACACACACCCAAACACCCAAACACACACACACACAGCTTTATAGATTTTGTTTATACATGCATGCAAATGACAACGTTACGTTTTATGTATTTGTTTCACAAATTAAGTTTGCATATTTTACTATTTTTAAATTTAAAATAAATAAATAAATATATAAACATACAAACTCATGCACACACATCCCAGCATACCAAATGGCTTGTGGAAAATATTTTAAAAAGCTTATAAATACAAGCCTTAAGCTTGAGAAAGTTTTTAGAATTTATTGAAAAATGATATCGTAACAATTGTAGAAAAAGCAAAAAAAAAATCAAAAATATTATTAAGAAATGCTTATATTTGTAATTGTAGAATAAGCTTACAGAAACAATATTTTATTAATTTTTTTTAATCTTCTTTATATAATCTTCTTTACATAATTGTAGACTTATATTCGCAAATAATGTATACTTGTATGTAAGGGGTGTTTTTTATAGAGGTATAGAACTTTAAGTTGCAATAAAACAACGATGGATTATTCGATTGAAATGAATTTTATTTATCCGAAAGATAATCTTGTGGCAATACATTTTAAATATGATTTCTGGCATATGACCGCCATGGCTGGCGCGGATGTAGTCCAATCTGGACGTCGAATTTTCGATGACTTTTTCCAACATTTGTGGCCGTATATCGGCAATAACACGGCGAATGTTGTCTTCCAAATGGTCAAGCGTTTGTGGCTTATCCCGCATACACCAATGCCTTTACATACCCCCACAGAAAGTAGTCTAGCGGTGTTAAATCACAAGATCTTGGATGCCAATTCACAGGTCCAAAATGTGAAATTAGGCGGTCACCAAACGTGTCTTTCAATAAATCTATTATGGTACGAGCTGTGTGATATGTTGCGCCGTCTTCTTGAAACCACATCTCCTGGACATCATGGGTATTCAATTCAGGAATGAAAAAGTTAGTAATCATAGCTCTATACCGTTCACCGTAGACTGTAACGTTCTGACCACTATCGTTTTTGAAAAAGTACGGACCAATGATTCCACCATCCCATAAAGCGCACCAAACAGTCAGTTTTTCTGGATGTAACGGAGTTTTGACATACACTTGAGAATTACCTACACTCCAAATGCGGCAGTTTTGTTTGTTGACGTAGCCATTTAAGCAGAATGATGGACGATTTTGTCGACGATAACACAGTGCAACACGGTAGCCGCAAAAGTCCAGGGCCATCAACATTACCTAAGCGCTACCTAAACGGTGTTAAGAAACATTCCTAGGAAGTTCATATGTTCTAGAAAGTTATTTACTGAGATCTTAGGTTTATTTTTGTAGTTGATTGTTTTCTTTAATTTTGAACGGTTTGCTTTCTATGGACTTGAGCAGGGGAAAAAAAGTAAACAAAATTGAATTTTTTAAAGTTTTTTTTTGGCAATTTTGACCTTGAAGATGAAGTTTTTTTGATTTTATATGTTCACAATTTTATGACAATAGCTACAACTTTGCCTCAGAGAGTATATCAAAATTTCAAACGGTTTGCAAAATATGAGTTTGAGGAAATGATAATTTTTTTGCAAAATTGACATCAAGGCCCCACATCTTTGAGGGCCCATAAAAAAAAACCTGGAGGACTTTGGGCAAAACTGGGAGACAGGGGTCTTTTTCCGTATATGGTTATTTTGCTATGACTTAAAAAATTACACAGTGTGTAAAATGGACGTATTGCGCGTTAATACATTTTCCGCACAGAACCATTATTTTCGAAATAAAATTGCACGATTTGCAAGCGTTGTTCAGGCGTGAGTCTATTCACGATGAGTTGCCAAACCAAACTGAGAATAAATCACTTGACAGCTGTTAAATGGGTCGCTATCTTGAAAAGTAATGCCAACTTAAAGTTTTATACCTTTATAAAAAACACTCTTTATATGTAATTTGTGGCTAATTTCCACAAAAATGTTCACCTAAAGAAATATGAAGAGCCATGGAGCACATAATCAAGTTTCCGCAAATATCATAATCCCTTCTTGCTATATAAATCTGTATATATGTACATCTTTCCAGAATAGTCAGTACAAAATTTAGCACACAACACTGCTATGAAGGAACACTGCCTAGGAGAAAATGCTTACAATATTCAATATACCGGAATGTAGCTATTTTGTTGTTCTGCACAACAGGTTACAGTATGGTTTCGGTAGGGCACGTTCTACAGGGGAATTTTTAGCTTTCCTTTCGGTAAAATGGTGTCATTCTACACACCATTTCGGCAAAAGTAAGGTGGTGGCGTTTAATAGAGTGTAGCATGCAGCGCTTCTGTCAAAAATTATTACTTTTGGTATCTTCTCTTGACTTATGTAGAGTATTCTCAAGGATCGCATTATACGAGTTGTAATATGTGGTACGGTGAGAGTCTATTGGTTCCCCTACCCTCTTACTTAATTTTCTTAACGACCTTCATTCTCAGACTTTCAACCCTATCTATTCTTTCGCAGGTGGCAGCAGCATTAGTCATTCGAACCAGTTGGAGCTGGGATCCAAAAGTCAAAACCAAAGCATATGTGACCATGTGATAGCTAATATTAAAGAGACATTTTTTCAATTTTTTGCTGATATTTCCTCTCTCTTACGCTATCACATTGTTAAATATGCCTTGGTCAAAACATGAATAGTATGCTCGACATGAATAGCTTGCTCATAGATACTATTAACTATTAACCACATTTTTTAAGATTGCCCCAGTAGTACCACAAATGAGACGCTTTAAGAGATCCTATGCTGTAATAACAAGAACTCTTAGTAGATCTGCAAATGAAATTTAAACTTTTAATTTGTGTTGTATTAATTTCTCTATTTTGTACATTTATTTTTACGTTTTTCAGAAAAAAAAAATTATGACAAGAAAGAAAACGAATTGTCTAGAAACATTTGTGTATAATAATAGTTTCTTAATCATTAATTAATGATTAGTTTCTTAAATATTATTATAATCGAAATTAAGATAATTCTTGCAAAAAAAAACCGACTTCAAAACAGATAGAAGGGCACCAATTCTAAACTAAAAATGTAAGAAGTAAATGGTAAGATTTAGATTTAAACCAAATAAAATATGCGCCAAAATTAGAGGGAAAAGAAGTAAAGACTATGTGAATGTCAAGCCTCTCACTATTACTGTTCGAAAGTTAAGATATTTTCAGCAGCATCCGTCTTTTATGGGGACACCATTCAAGCCGCTGTGTATGACGGTTTCAAAGATAGGGTTACATAGATCAAATAACATCTCATATTGGGACACCCCAATTTAATTTACAATTTTAAATTAAAGACCTGTTGTTATAAAGGACTTGGTAACAAAGATTCTTTGTAAATTTCAACTGTCTGTCTATTACGGTTCAAAAGTTTGGCCATATAAATCAAATTACATGAACTATTGGGACACCCTTTACAATATAATTCCAAATATTTATACTTGTTATTATACCAGAGAAAGTAGTGGTCATTCTGCCTAATTTTCAAGTGTTTGTGTTTTACGGTTCAAGAGATAGGGCCATGTAGATCAAATTACATAATTTATGGGGACACCCTTTAAAATCTAAATTCAAATTGTATATTTGCTATAGTGGACTTTGCAATACAGGTTCCTTGTAAATTTCAGCTGTCTGTCTCTAACAGTTCAAAAGTTTGGCCACACACATAGAATTACATTAACTATTGGGACACCCTTTTAGTTCAAAATTCAAATTTTATACTTTTTGTTATAGCTGACTTAGCAATACAGGCTCTTTGTAAATTTCAGAGGTCTGTGTACAAATGTTCAAAAGTATGGCCATATACATCAAATTAAATGAACTATTGGAGCACCCTTTAAAATTATTGAATATTTATACATTTTGTTATAACGGTCATAGTAATCGACATTCTGTAAAGCTTTCAAGGTTTTGTCTATAACGGTTCAAAAGATAGGCCCAAATAGGTCAAATTACGTCACCTATGGGGACACCCTTTAAATTTTAAATTTATTTTTTTATTAATTTCTGCCGTTGGGAGCTATAGCGACACGCAATTTTTTTAAATTTTAATTTGGTACCCTTTCTTAATACACGTAAAAAGCATGTATGTTGTATGGGGACAACCTTTAATATAATGTACTGTTTTTAAAACGGACCCACCCTGAAAGCATAACCTTTCAAATAAAGAAAAAAATTTTAAAATCGGTTCAGAAATGGCTGAGTTCTGCGGTTACATACATACCGCATACCGCATTCATTACAGTCAGACGAATTGATAACCTCCTTCTTTTTTGAAGTCGGTTAAAAATATTAAAACAGACTATTTATTATTAAAAAGCTTATTCACAAGTTGTATTGTAGTTTGATTGCTATATGGTATGTTGGGATATTCTTTAAATGTTTATTAAAATATTTAAACATACATATACATATGTATACCTAGATTTTATGCAACATAGAAACAAAAACAATGCAAACTTTAATGTCAATATTAATTGCTTCAATAAGGCACCTTTGCATTTGTGTTTAAACAGAATTATTATTTAAAGACAAACTTAATGTAATTGATGGCAAAATGCAAATAATAAAATCTAAAAATTATATAATTCTCCAACTTTTAAAATAAATCTAAGATTATAAAAGAATTTTGCCGTTCATTAAATTTGATTAGATATTTTGACATAAATACATATTAAATATTTGGCAAATATATTAATTTGTCTTTAATCAAGATTTTGTTACAAAATGTATTTAAAATAGTTTATAGTATTATATATGTAGGTGTAGGTTAATTAAAGGTTATTTTTTGTACTCTATAAATACTCTAAGCCTAAAAGTAGGCAATTAAAACTATTGCATTTAAAAATACTTCATTAAGCATGAGTTTTATAGCGTGTTGTTACGAAATGCAAGAAATAGAGAGCTATAATCGGGCGATTCGAATCTTACACAGGGTTGTCAGATATGGCGATTTCTCGCCAAACGTGGCGATTTTCAATCATATTTGGCGATCATATTTTGAATTTGGTGACATGGCGACTTTCTGGCGATTTTTTAATATTTGTTGGTCTTCAAGTCCAATTTGTATGTAGTTGCTTTTAAGCAAATATATTGCCAGGTTATTCCACTTTTTCAATGATGCTTGTCGCAGACCCTCCAGGTTTTACAGCCCAAACTTTACATGCTTTCGTGGTCAGACCTTCCAAATATAGTTTCAGTTAATTAACTTAAATTGAGTTTTAAATGGTTCTCCACGAATGAACGACTTTTGAAGACTTTTATATACACACGCGGCTGATTCATGCAATTACTAATTACAGTATCGCATTACAGATATACGAGGCAGACCAATTAGTCAATGCTAGTGTGTGAACAAAATCACTCGAAGGCCTGACTCTCCTTAAATAATAATGACAATGACGAGTGTGAGTTTTTTTATCCTCCCATAGCAACAGTCGTTAAGTTGCTTGACATTGCTCGATATTTGGATATTTTAGGTGTAAGGTCATAGGAAAATTGAGGAAATATTACATTTCAATGGATTATCATTCCATTTGAGTGGATTTTCTTGCCTGAATTGATAGTTCATAATGCGTAGGTATATAACAGTATGGATGACTGTCTGCCTATCTACTATTTTTTTTAAGCAACACAACCTTCGCAGCTTTTTTTGTCTGCAAAAAGTACCCAGAGTCTTTGGCGGGAATCGAAACCGCAACCCCCAGACAGTGAGCCTGCCGCACTACCAATTAGTCTATCGAGCATTTTGATTGGCTACTGCCTGTTTAGACGATATGCACACCCTCCGGGTGTACTAACTGTCACTGCAGGCTTTGCAAAAGCTATGACAAAGTGCTCTTGGGGAAAATGGGGGCACTAGATGCTAGGGTTCCTGGAACCTGAATCTGGAAGAACGGATCTGTATTATTATGGGTCCTCTTCGAGGCTCAACCAGTGCCCAAAGGACTGGTACCATGTGAACTGGTGGCCCCACAGAGAAACTCTCATCTCTGTGGCCGCTTGTTGGTGAGGTCCCCTTCAGGGGTTCACGTGGTTATTGTGGTTAAGATCGATGTATGCAGAGATGGTGCATTGTTGATCAAAGGGTTGTACTGTTGCACTCTTAACAGAAAGGAGTTTAGATGGTCTCAATAAAACCCCTAAACAAGAGGTTAGAATATGGGTCCGGATTTGCCATGTTCTATAAATTGCTACCGTCTAGAACGACATGGGTGCCATTATACAAGGTACGTTGACGTAAAGTGTGCTGTTACTAGACAATGGGGGCGCTAGTCTACGTTTTCATTTCACTCGGCGGATAAGAGCCAATGCGGCTAGGTGCCGACGTAAATCATAGCTGTTAGCAGTTCAATATTTTCATTTTTGACGGCGCTTGTATCACAACACACTGAAAATCTCCAAAAATGTAAAGAACAACTTGCCCACAAATTGGTCTCCTTTACAATTCAAAATGGAATTAAAATCTCATCTCTCTCTTTTGGCCAACATTAGAAACTGAATTAAGGATTATCAAAATGGATTTCTAAAGATTATTTTATTCTAGAAACTCGAAACTTTATTTAAAGTTTACAAGCATCTTTCGATGCAATTCTTAATCACATACAAAATTTCTTGTATTCAAATATATTAATTCTAACATACTTTTGGATATTTATCAACCATAATAAAAAATATTAACTTTTGTTTTATAAAAGATTATAAAAAATATTATATTCTATCTAATTATGTACAGCTACATAAGTTTTGTATTTGATGTGATGGTAATTCCAATGATATTTTATAATTATTTTTTACATACAAAGGAAGTTTTGAAATAAGGATTAAGTTCGTTTTATTTTCTCTAAGTTGAAAGAAAATTTAAAAAAAAAATTGGATGATTAATTTTAAAGAAAAATTGCATTATTTTAAATTTATATTCTGCTCATTACTTGATAGAAAGATCGATTTCAATAATCAATGCAACCAAAACTCGACTGTGAAACACATGATATAATTTGATGAATTGAAATAGGGCATGTGGCACACATCTGTTGATCTTTCGTAATGTTGAATAAATTTAATTCCTATAAAACATATTCTAAACAACACGGTAAATTAAAATTTATTTATTGTGATTTGTTAAAAATATTTTTAAAATTCAAAACTGTTGTATATATTAGAGGAAAATTTTAACAAAAAACTGTTTTGGCGATTTTGGCGATTTTTTACATCGATTTTGGCGAAATAGGTGAAAATAAATCGGACAACCCTGATCTTACATACTCTTGACAACAGTGAGATTAGATAAGCAGGTATTAATTTGTATTAATTAAAGATTTTGTTTCAAAAATTATCTTCAATTTTTTATATTAGCCCAATTCACAATCTTGCGCAAATGGTCTTTCAACGTAGCATTTGCAAAATTGTATTGGATAATTTGACAACATACTAACCCCCATATTAAAAAAAAATAAAACCTTAGAAATATATTTTAGAACAACTTTTGCTTGAAAAATTTGTTCTAAAATAGATTTCAAATATATTTAATTTTTTATAAATATGGGGGTAACAAAATATGTATATAAAAATGCATATGCTATACATTGGGAAATAAACAACATCTAAAACCATGATATAATAATAATGGGTGATTTTTTTGAGGTTAGGATTTTCATGCATTAGTATTTGACAGATCACGTGAGATTTCGGACATGGTGCCAAAGAGAAAGATGCTCAGTATGCTTTGACATTTCATCATGAATAGACTTACTAACGAGCAACGCTTGCAAATCATTGAATTTTATTACCAAAATCAGTGTTCGGTTCGAAATGTGTTTTATCGACAAATTTTGTTCAGCGATGAGGCTCATTTCTGGTTGAATGGCTACGTAAATAAGCAAAATTGCCGCATTTGGAGTGAAGAGCAACCAGAAGCCGTTCAAGAACTGCCCATGCATCCCGAAAAATGCACTGTTTGGTGTGGTTTGTACGCTGGTGGAATCATTGGACCGTATTTTTTCAAAGATGCTGTTGGACGCAACGTTACGGTGAATGGCGATCGCTATCGTTCGATGCTAACAAACTTTTTGTTGCCAAAAATGGAACAACTGAACTTGGTTGACATGTGGTTTCAACAAGATGGCGCTACATGCCACACAGCTCGCGATTCTATGGCCATTTTGAGGGAAAACTTCGGAGAACAATTCATCTCAAGAAATGGACCGGTAAGTTGGCCACCAAGATCATGCGATTTGACGCCTTTAGACTATTTTTTGTGGGGCTACGTCAAGTCTAAAGTCTACAGAAATAAGCCAGCAACTATTCCAGCTTTGGAAGACAACATTTCCGAAGAAATTCGGGCTATTCCGGCCGAAATGCTCGAAAAAGTTGCCCAAAATTGGACTTTCCGAATGGACCACCTAAGACGCAGCCGCGGTCAACATTTAAATGAAATTATCTTCAAAAAGTAAATGTCGTGGACCAATCTAACGTTTCAAATAAAGAACCGATGAGATTTTGCAAATTTTATGCGTTTTTTTTTAAAAAAAAGTTCTCAAGCTCTTAAAAAATCACTCGTTACAAGGTAATTCCATTTCAAAAATGTTTGAAGTTTGCGGGAATTATTGAAGTATGTTTTTATGTAAACAGAAACAAAAAAGCGTTGCCACTAATAGAAATGAGAAATATTTAGTTTTGGAAATTATTTTAAAAAAATGTATAATTTATATAAATAACATAAAATAAAAACGGGCTTTTGTTTAATAGTGAAACTTATGAGGAATAATTCTTGTTATAAACTTAAACATTAACTTTTATAGGTACACTTTTGTATTTTTTTTTTGTGCAATTTATTTATTGTATCTTCAATTTTTTGAACTAACAATAATTACTCGTATCTTAAGTCTAAAATAAAAAATATACGTTTTTATTACAGCCAGTGCTAGACAAAAATAATGTTTGTTTCACGAATTTTGCAATCATTTTTGGGTCATCCCTCTAATGTACGGCCAAGAAAAGCAGTATCTCTTCTTTTTAGTCGAATGTAACCAGGTTCATTCAGCATGTTACGCGCCAAAGGGTTTGGGAGAGATTCAAGCCTCTTTAGATATGTGACTGCGTGTTTCGCTATTTCTGATTTAACTGATGGCATGTTTAGGTCTTTGTGGATGTTCGAATTTTTTATATGCCAGGGAGCAGATGTAATCATACGTAGAATCTTATTTCGGCGCCTTTGAATTTTTTCTACATTGCTAGCTGAGGCAGTGCCCCATAACTGAATCCCGTAACACCAAATTGGTTTGAGGATCGACTTGTACAGTAGAAGTTTACAATCTATGCTCAGGGAGGAGTTTCTGCCAATAAGCCAATTTAGTTGTACTGCTTTTAGTTTCATTTGTGTTAACTTGAAATCAATGTGGCTTTTAGTTTCATTTGTGTTAACTTGAAACCAAGTAAGGTGACGGTCAAGATGTATACCCAGGTATTTAACGTCTGAAAGCTGTGGTATCATTTGCTTATTTATGCGAATAGGAGGGCATGAGTCCCTACGCAGTGTGAAACTTATGTGAGTATATTTTTGCTCATTCACTTTTATTCTCCATTTTCTAGCCATTTTTCCAAATTGAGTATGTGGTCTCGTAAAAGTTGTAATGCTTCTTGGGTACTTTCATGCGTAATTAAAAAAGCTGTGTCATCTGCAAAAGTTGATGTGTGGACTAGGGTGCTAATTGGCATATCTGATGTGTACAGTAAATATAAAATTGGTCCCAAAATACTACCTTGGGGAATTCCGGCTTCAATGAGCTGTGGCGAGCTTAAAAAGTCACTTTTGTATTAAGAAAAAAAAAAATATATTACAATCTTATTTAAGCTGCATGCTAATTAACCCTATGAGAAATCGCCACAAAATAAAAAATCGCCAAATTAATATTTACCGTAAAAAATAAAAAATTGGGTAAAATGGTTAATTTGGCCAAAAAATATAAAAAGGTCAATAGTAACATTAAGGGCATTGAAATTTTTTTATATTCTTTAATTCTAATAAATCTATAATATTAACAATTCTGTAGTTTAAGGTAAACAATGTTACTACTTAGCTGATTTTTAGGACATAAACCGTTGTTTTTACACTCTTATTGATGAATTTCTTGATAATAACCCCTATTCCATTTGGCGTCATCGACCCAATACGACGACGTTTCACTTAATTCAGTTGGCATTCCCTTTGTCGTCATCAACATTTAACATTGACTTTTTAATTTTATTTGGTATTTGTAAGAATATGTGACGTTAAAACTTTGTTGTATCGACGACGATTCCATCGCCTTGGTTTTTAAAATTCAAAAGATTTAAATAACAAGTTTGACCCAATTCGGAAAATTAGTTGAAGAAATGGACTTATACCACTATCAAAATATACAGTAACTTTATTTTGTTTACCAAGCAAAAAATAAACTAAATTACTTCAGATTATGTTATTTTGTTACTATTTGACATGAAATAGCTGTAACTTGTTGTCTAAGTACGTGCCATTCTTTCATAATGGGTCCCTTATCTATCCCCTTCCGTCTTCTATTGAGTCACGTGCTACAACCAGCCTTTAATCTTGACTTTAGTGATTTTAGACTGTCAACTGGGAACTGTCGGTCTTCTTTCTCAGCACGAAGTTTTTAGTAATTGCTAGCATTTGTTCAAGGCTCAGGTCCCCCATGGCATCCATATTTAAGAGGCTTCTACCAGTGGTCCTGAGTCTTATGCTAGCCAGTGCTAGACATTCACACACAATGTGTGCTGCCGTCTCAGTCTCTTCCAGGCACAGTCGGCTAGTATGATCTTCTTCGATTTTCATCTTGGCTAGATGATACTTGTAGTTTCGTTGACCTGTCACCAACGCAATTATCCAGCTTAAGGTACATCTATTATACCTGATCACCTTGCTGGCCTTCCTGTCCATGGGCTCCTAGAGCACCATTCGAGCCTGCTTACACGTAATACTTTAAATACTTTAGATACTTTTTATCGAGTCACATATAAGTTGTATAGAGTATAGAGTCAACGGATATCTTAATTGTGATATGTCAATAGATTTGTATTGGCAAACTCTTCCAGAATCTATGGTGATCTTAAAAAATCGATCTCAACTCCATAGTAAACAGTTATTTTTCAACGTAAAAACAAAAACTCAAATGAAAGTCGTAAAATTAATTTTATAAAATTTTTTAAATTAAATTTAAATTTAAATTTTTTAAAATTAATTTTGCCGTCATAAAATAAAACTTTTTTAAGGAGTTGTATTTTTTCCGTCAAAAAATAAAACTCATTTTGTTTATTTGTAAAGGGTGTTTTTTATAGAGGTAAAGAACTTTAAGTTGCAATAAAACAACGATGGATTATTCGATTGACATGAATTTTATTTATCCGAAAGATAATATTGTGGCATTTCATATTAAATATGATATCTGACATATGACCGCCACTGCTGCCGCCGATGTAGTCCAATCTGGACGTCCGATTTTCGACGAATTTTTCCAACATTTGTGGCCGTATATCGGTAATAACACGGCGAATGTTGTCTTCCAAATGGTCAACCATTTGTGGCTTATCCGCATAGACCAATGACGGTGTTAAATAACAAGATCTTGGAGGCCAATTCACAGGTCAAAAACGTGAAGTTATGGCACGAGCTGTGTGACATGTTGCGCCGTCTTGTTGAATCCACATCTCCTGGACATCATGGTTATTCAATTCAGGAATGAAAAAGTTAGTAATCATGGCTCTATACCGTAAATTAATAAATTTACAAATTAATTAATACCAAGGAATTCTGATTCTAGGTCATATAAAGTTTTTTTTTTCTAAATTTTCGGTGTTCAATATAACAAGGAAAACACACACTAAAATAACAAGAACATGGGACAAACGAAAGGATAATAAGGGTACCTGACTTTTGTTTTATGGGCCAATATTGCTAAATTCTAAGAGCAAATCTTTCTACACTATGCCTGACAGAGATTAATTTACTTTTTTTTTCGGTAGATTTTTAGGGCCCTAGGTAAAATAAATTTCAACCCGATTAAGCACAGACTGATATTGCTTATTCGACTTCCATATACAGCTATGGACATATAAATGGCACCTACTTAAATATTTTCTAACTAAAAATTAAAAAAATGCAAGTCTTATCTCTTCTGATTATTGTTGTTAAATAATATAAATATTCTTTGTAGCGCCGGAAATGAATATTGTAGAAAGTACAAAAGAAATAACAAACTTACATATGTATTGCATTTCCACCTAAGGTGATGGGTTTAACAATACAAATTTTTATGTCACAATATTAATTGCCTAAACAAGACACAATTGTACATATGTATTTGTTCGTTTAAAGTAAATTTAATATAATTGATTGCAATATGTAAATATCAAAAGCATACAAATTTTATAATTTTCAAATAAATACATATAAATTTATAAAAAAAAATCATTAAATTTGATTATTTTGACATAAATATTAAATATTTGGCAGGTATTAATACGTATTTATTTAAAATTTTGTTTCAAAATTTATTTTTCATTGTTTATATAACAAAGGTAGGTTATTGTTAGTTGATCAAATACACAATACATTGCACTAATGCCATAAGCCTATTGGTAGACAATTAAAATTAATTTATTTAAAGATATTTCATTCAATATAACTTTTACTGGCATTGCTTACCAGCAAACAGAAAGGGCTAGTTTGAGCGGCATTTCTAAACGACTTGTTGGTAAAATGCCATTGTTAAGGGAGGTTTGCTTAAAGCCTAAATCTAGATTATATATAGAAAATTAAGTTAAAATATAGATTATATATGGAAAATTAACGAGATTATGGAAAAGAAGATTTGGTGCTCATCTTATAAATAGAGAAAATTTCTTTGGCAATTGTGAAGGTTGACTTTGTGCAGACAAAATTAAGAAATCCACGTTAATAATAATGATTTCAAATTGTACTTTTTCCAGAGTACCGAAATGTACACTCATTATTAGAAAGGAATTGCTTACATTTTAAAAGAAGTTCAGAATTTTGAAAATTAAAGGGTGTCCCCATTCAACATACGTGTTTTTACGTGTAATATGAACCGTAAAGGGCACCCTTTTAAAATTTTAAAAAACTGCTTATAACTATAGCTGCCAATAATAGAAATTAATAAAAAAATAAACTTAAAAATTAAAGGGTGTCCGCATATGTGACGTCAATTTAAATATATGAACCATTTCAACCATTGTAGACAATCACTTGTAAATTGGAGAGAATGTCCATTATTTATAATCAAAAATTGAATATTTATAATTAGAAGTTAAAGGGTGTCCCAATAGTTGATGTAATTTGATGTATATTGCAAAACTTTTGAACCGTAACAGAGAGACGGTTGAAATTTACAAAGAACCTCTATATCTAAGTCCTTTATAACATCAAGTATATAATTTAAATTTGGAAACTAAAGGGTGTCCCCTTAATTGATATAATTTTACCTATCTAGCCCTATCTTTTGAACCGTTATAGACAAACACTTGAAAATTAGACAGAATCTCCACTACTATGTCCCGTATAATAACATTTATAAATATTTAAAATTTCAAAGGGTGTCTCAATAATTGATGTAAATTGATGCATATGGCCAAACTTTTGAACCGTTTTAGAGAGACATTTGAAATTTACAAAGAATCTGTCCTTTAAAATAAGTGTTTAATTTAAAACTGTACATTATAGGGTGTCCCCTAGGTGATATTGTTTAAGCTATATGGCCATATCTTTGAAACCGTTACGTTTTATTACTGTGTCGGTAATAATAACTGTAAAAAAATAAAGGGTGTCCTCATATCTGACTTAATTTGTCGTATATGGCTTTATCTGCTTAACCGTTATGGATAGACATTTGAATGTACAGAACGTATATTACTAAGTCCGTTAGAGCAACAAGTATAAAAGAATTTGATTTGGGTACTATTTCTTACAGATTACTTCCTTTTAAATTTTTAGTTTAGAATTTTTGCACATGTATTTGTTTTGTAGTCGGTTTTTTTTTGCAAGAATTATTCATATTTGAGTGTTCATATTTGAGTATAAAAAATTTTGATAATTTTTCAAAAATTAAAAGATCGTAGAAAAATATGCGCTAAACATTCACATATAGAAATGCACGCAAATATGTATGTATGTATTTTGTAATGTGCAACTGCCGACGTATTCAGTAACAAAATGTTTTTTTATTTCTTTTGGAATATATTGTAAAATTATATTTTGATTTAATATGTATGTATGTTGTATGTATGTATGTGTGTATGTGTTTTTAAATAACCAGAAAAAAAAAACATTTATAATACACTTCCATACATATGCAGAAGATTATTACGAATTTTCTTTCTGTTTTCCCTTTTACATGTAAGAACCTAAATATGTTAAAAAAAATTTGATATGTACATACATGTGCGATCGTAGGGAGAAAATTATTTCATGTTCATTTGTGATAAATTTTTAACGTTCATAAATGTACATATCCATTTATGACAAAGAACATTAATGACAGACAACAAGCTAATTTTTCACTTATCATGAATGTATCTTACAAAAACAAACAGGTACACGCATACATGTATGAACATAGGCAGAACATTTTTTGTTGTTCGTTTGTGTGTATGAAAAATAAATATAAAATTTTAGATTTCTCATTTATGAAAAATATTATGAATGTTGATATTTGAATGTTCATAAATGAAAAATTTTGAACCCTGATTTTTTCTTTGTGAAAAGAGGCTTAAAATAACACAATTACGAATTGATTGTCCACAGAGTTTGTATCATTTAGTTATGTAAATTAACAAATTGCAAAGTTAATTTATTTTTTCTAAAATCTGGGGTGGCCTACACTTAATTTCACCATACCTCCCTCTTTCCCGATTATAACAAAAACCTATAAAGCTCTTTATTACCATACATCAAAGGCATGTACTGGAATTCATTTGGATATGGAAAACACAATGACCTGTAGGCTTTCCTAAAAAAAGTGGCCCACCACCCACTGCCTTCATCGCAAAAATAGTAAAAATGGATTCATGAGACAGTAAAGATCTGACATCGATTATATTCATGATTACTATACTTTAGCTATACTACGTATAAAAATATGTATATAAAAACAACTTCTATTATTTTAAATGAATTCCGAACTCCATATATTTCTTTCATATTAAAGAAGCAAAAAAATAATAGAAATAATCTATACACATAATAAATTAGTAACTCATTTCCTTCCATCTGTCTGTCACCTTTTCGTTTGTGTTCGCATCACGTAAAAACTACTGGATGAATTTTTAACAAAATTTTATGAGAAGGTACCTTAGTATTCTGGTCCTAATATAGTAGACTTTTTTCCCCCTCAATTTGCGGTTAAAAGGTACTGAAATTTTCGGTTTAAAAGTGGAATATTTTCAACACGGTTATGTTTTCAACTCACCTTTTTATTTTTGAAAGTGGGATAATTTAAAAACTACTGCGCAACAGATGGCACCAGTTGCATACAGTTTGTATTTAATTTGTATTTTTACTTTGTGGAATTACTTTGTTATTAAAATATTTTAAACACCTCTTACAGAGGTTTACAATAAATTTTTGAATTTTAGAATTTGTTATAAATTCTAGAATTTTATTCAGGGATGGGTACCTTTATATAAAGTAAATACATAAACCGTAACTGAAAAACTATAAGAGTAAGAGTCTTTTAATTGGTGTGGAATACTTTCAAAGCAAAATCGAGCAAAATATTGTCAAGACGCCCACGACGTGGCGGGCACTGCTAGAATAATATATAATAATAGAATGTTTTTTTGACGAGTGAAAAACAGGGTGGATTGGGAAAGTTGCCGTGTGACCTCTTACGAAACTAACTAACTTAGGTGTCTTATACGCTGATAATTATATGCGTTTTCGAGTTAAAGCTTGGTGAGTTTGTTAGGTACTCCCCATAAATATCCATTATTAATTTAATTTTTAGAAAAATAGTGCCACCCTTTGAATTTTACTTAGGCTATGCTGCAAATAATGTGCGTTTTCGAGTTAAATATTGGTTATAATTTTTATAACAAAAGTTTGGTTTAGTTTTTGTTGTTGGGAGTGCCGAAGTATCCCTGGCATAACTAGATTTTATTATATAGAAAATAAAATACTTTATACATTATTTATTTAATTATTTATTTTTATTTGGGCTCAAGGTCTAATTTAAATAAAACTCTATTTTGTTTTATTAAATTTTATTTTTTATAAATCGATATTTCGAACACCTTTGGTGTTCTTCATCAGGAAAAAATTGAGTAAAGCTGTCCGCTTTCAAAAAGAGTGCAATGCTTACTAAAAGCTCTTTTGTTTATATTTTGATACAATATGCCGATACGTATGCGCGCAATTTTCTGTGTCTGTTTTAAAATTCATCCTTATGTCCGTGGGAGTATTTATTATATGTAACATTTCTATTGTGTATCGTTTTTTATAATTACTTTCTTGTTGTAATATTGTTGTATCGACAAGGTTGGGAGAGTGACCTTTGATCGCACAGTGGGCTGCCAATGCTGTTTTTTGTTCTGTAGTACCTTTACGTGTTTTATAATCTGATTTATGTGCAGCCAATCTTGTTCTTAATTTTGATTTTGTTGTTCCAATATATATTTTATTACATACATTGGACCCGTCTCCATTACAAGGTATTTTATATATTAAGTTTGATTTGTCCAAATAATCTATTTTTGATTTCGTGTTTGTGAAAAGTTCTATCGGTTTTTAATGCAATATTGAATTTTTCCTTGTCATATATATTTGAATGTACGATCCTCTCCGAGAAACCAGGTACATGTGTTAACGATTTGAATATTTTTTCCGTCTTTGCATCAATCTTTTTATCATAACTCTTTGTAGCATTTTTGATAATCCTTGTTGCCATACTAAAAGAATAACTATTTTTCTGTAATATTCCCTTAATTTTCTGGACGTGCTGTTGGTGGAAACTTTTATCACTTATTTTCAGGACTCTTTCTGCAAAATTTCGTGCAGTATTAATTTTCACGTGTTTCGGGTGGTTCGAGTAAAAGTTGATACTACGAGCTGAGGCGGTTGGTTTTTGGTACCAGTCTACGGATAATATATTTTGTTTTCTAATAAGAAGTGCGTCTAAATATGGTAACTTTTCATAATTTTCCAGTTCTTTCGTGAAATGTATTTGCCTGTGGAAGTTATTAAGAGCTTCTAAAGTAACATCTACAGCATCTCTTCTTAATATGCAAAACAAATCATCCACATATTTGCTCATGAGTTTCGGTTTTATGTTAAGGTTTTCAATCGTGGTGTCTAACAACCCTTCCATGACAATATCTGCAATTACTGGTGAGGCTGGTGAGCCCATAGGCATTCCTCTTAACTGCTCATATATTTTATCGTCAAATTTGAAATATCTGTTATCTTTGATACAAAACTTTATGATATCAAAAAACAATTCTTTAGGTATCTGCGTATGTGAAGTGATTAATTCCCATTTTTTGTTAATTATATCTATTGCTAAATTCACTGGGATACTGGGAAATAACGATACCACGTCAAAAGAAACTAGAACTTCATTGTCAGAAAGAGTCCTGAAAATAAGTGATAAAAGTTTTCACCAACAGAACGTCCAGAAAATTAAGGGAATATTACAGAAAAATAGTTATTCTTTTAGTATGGCAACAAGGATTATCAAAAATGCTACAAAGAGTTATGATAAAAAGATTGATGCAAAGACGGAAAAAATATTCAAATCGTTAACACATGTACCTGGTTTCTCGGAGAGGATCGTACATTCAAATATATATGACAAGGAAAAATTCAATATTGCATTAAAAACCGATAGAACTTTTCACAAACACGAAATCAAAAATAGATTATTTGGACAAATCAAACTTAATATATAAAATACCTTGTAATGGAGACGGGTCCAATGTATGTAATAAAATATATATTGGAACAACAAAATCAAAATTAAGAACAAGATTGGCTGCACATAAATCAGATTATAAAACACGTAAAGGTACTACAGAACAAAAAACAGCATTGGCAGCCCACTGTGCGATCAAAGGTCACTCTCCCAACCTTGTCGATACAACAATATTACAACAAGAAAGTAATTATAAAAAACGATACACAATAGAAATGTTACATATAATAAATACTCCCACGGACATAAGGATGAATTTTAAAACAGACACAGAAAATTGCGCGCATACGTATCGGCATATTGTATCAAAATATAAACAAAAGAGCTTTTAGTAAGCATTGCACTCTTTTTGAAAGCGGACAGCTTTACTCAATTTTTTTCCTGATGAAGAACACCAAAGGTGTTCGAAATATCGATTTATAAAAAATAAAATTTAATAAAACAAAATAGAGTTTTATTTAAATTAGACCTTGAGCCCAAATAAAAATAAATAATTTTATGTACTAAAAGGTCGAATAATACAATAAACAAATACTTTATACATAATAAAACTGTAAAAGGACGATTTTTGTACATAAAATATTTTTTGAATATTTTATTGCTGAGGTACCTCAGCAATTTTGTGAGAAGATACCTTGTTTTCTTGTATCAAATATACGATAAATTTCTTGCAAAAAATATCTCATTTCCTAGAAAAAATAGAGAGAGGTACAGCAAGCTTGACAGTACCTTTTATTTTTGATCAGCGGGATATTTTAAACACTATTTACACAACTTTATTATAAATTTAGAATTTTATATACATTTTAGTTTTAGATTTGTATAGAGGTATCCATAAAGAAAATATATAAACCATAACTTGTAAAATCCAACAAAATATTAGCGGGCACAGCTAGTAAAATATAAAATAAAAAATATTAAATATTTTTTATATGGGTTTTAGGGTTCCGTAACCAAAGGCTAAAAAACGTAACCCCATTGTTTTCGCTACAATGTCTGTCCGTCTGTCCTTTCGTCTGTCAGCGCTTTTTATCTCTGGAACCATTATAGGTAGACACTTAAAATTTTCACAGAAGATGTATAACTTTTGTCGCTATAGCAGCAAATACTAAAACTTATATGGCGTTTCGATAGAGACGTGCTATTTACGTATATTCGTTTATTTCTTGAACTGTAATAGGCATGTACTTAAAATTTACAAACAATAATTAAAACTTTGTTCGCTATATAAATAAATATCAAAAAATAAATCTAAAAATTAAAGGGTTTTCCGATAGTGACGTGATCTTCATAAATGTTGAGAAACATAATTGATAGACTCTTTAAATTAAAGGGTTTTTCGATAGTGACGTGATCTTCATAAATGTTGAGAAACATAATTGATAGACTCTTTAAATTTTCACAGATGGTATAATACTACAGCCTCTACAACAAATAGCAAAAATAAAAGGGTTTTCTGACAGTGACGTGATTTAAACTCTTGAAATTTTCACAGAAGATATATTAATATGGGCTTTACAACAAATAGTTAAATAATTAAAGGGTATTCCGACAGTGTCGTGATATGCACGTATATGGCCTTATTTGTGAAACGTAGCCTACGTTGAAATTTTTACAGTAGATGTGTTGCCATCGCCGCTATAACAATTAAAGGATGGTCCGCAGTAGCATGTTTTTCATATTCATATTGCCTTATTTTTGGAACCGCAATAGGTAGGCTTCTGATATTTTCATAGAAACTCCTTATATTTGAACAGTAATAGACTCATATTTAAAATTTATTGCCGTAACGGCAAGACGCCGAAATAAATTTAATACAAATTAAAGGCAGTTCCCTTGATTTCACGAATTTGAGAAATTTGACCATCTCTTCTAAACGTTACACAGGGTATTATGCTTTCGTATAAAAAATAATTAAAAATTAAAGGGTGTCCCATAAGACGTGAAAAATATCACAACTTGTATTTTTACAGTTGTACTGAACACTAAGTGTAAGGGTCTGACTTGCATTTGACTGATTTATTTATTCTTATGCTGGTTTAGGATGTACCGGAGAATATCTTATTATCATCCTTCAATCGTAAGTAGGTCTTGGACTTTTAATAGTGTTGCATACATTTCAATTACAAAATTTTGATTTCGAAAATATTTACTGTCCAAACTATCTATTAATTTTTGTAGTTTATATTTCAGTCTCATGCTTTAAACACATAGACAACAGCGGCTACATAGATACATGACTACAAATGATGTTGGCTATAACCGACGCCGTGTAGTCAGCTACTGAATTATATTGAAGACGACAGCTACATACATCAAAACTACGAAAATCTTGCAGAAATACATAGATTTCTTAAAAAAAAATTACTTTTTCAAAAGACACTTTTGTCATATCACAACAAATACATTTATTTGCTCAAAACCTTTTGATTGTAAATGAATTTGTATTTTTAATTTTGTGACATTTTTTCCTATTGAATAAACTAAAAATGTCGCAAACACAAATAGAATTTAGCCTAAGTTTGCTACAGCCACAATGGTGGCCGTGTAGACATGTAGCCATGCAGCTGACTTCGTCAAAATAATTGTTTTTCTATAAACAGGTGTATTTTAATTTTGACAGCTTTTAGACGGTAGCCTGAGGTTGTCTATGTGTTTAATGCATCATAATGAAACAATATTATTGAAATACTAAGAAGATTTTTCCTCACGTAGATGTAACTAAGTAGACTGAGAAATAATTACTAGTTTAGATCTTATTAACTACTTAATTACGTTACGTATAAGTATTTTCTCACATTTTTTCTAATTTCATAAAGTTGATGACGCAAATAAAACTTCTCCTACTTTCCATGTGCAAGTTAGTAAAAACCACAACCCATTTCTGTTTTATTCGCTTAAATATGAACTTAGAAGATTGAAAAAATCTTCATATAAAAAACTAATAATTTAATTTGCGTCGTTAGGGTTTTAATTTTTAAACACTTGATTTAATAAACGATCATATTTTTTTATCATGCCATCCAAAAAACCAATATCAATTATAAATTATTAGCGTGTTAAGCTGTTAAATGAGTTAATTAATTTTGTTATTACTCTAAATCAAATTTTAGCAAAATGTTATTAACAACAGCAGCTCCAGCAACGTGTGTTGTCTGTTTTTTTAAGGCAGAAGCAATAATGGTAGAGAGAAATGTTGGTGGGGAATGTATAATAAAGTAAAGTTAATAAAATGGCAAACCAGGAAAATGATGGCATAACATGTAGGCGCTTATTAAGTGTTCAAGCATTAATAATGATGATGTTATGAAAATAAAAATTATTATGAGGTTTTAACGTGGGTGGTGCAGTAATTATATAAACACTTTTCATATACTTAAGGATTTCGTGTTACAAGAAAATTTCAATTAAAAAAAATATACAGATTAAATTTTAAATCAAGCTTGAATTTCTTTTTATTCTCTTTAAGAAAGAATAAATTAAATGACAAATTAGGTGATATTATTAAAGAAAAATTGGGAAAATTTAATTTCCAGACACCGGCAGAGCGGAATGCACATTTTATAGACAGCCACGTCCGTCATCAGCACTCTTGTATCCATCTACTTTGTGTAGTCTTTAGTTGTTAGCATCATCTATTTAACCAACCAAATTCAGATAAAGGAATACGAGGAAACTGTATTCAATCAGCAATCTTCAGTTGGTGAGAACGAAGTATACCATTACTTAAAGCTTCCCTTTTGTTCATTTTTTTTACTTTTAATATTTACCACCCTATATTTGTTGTTGCTTCAGCCAACCTTCGGTTAGCAATGAAAGCTACTTTTTGTTTTAATTTGTTTTCTTCCAACATTCATTCATTTCATCTGTAACTAAAAAAAATAGTTCGACTAATAAAAATTTCAAATATTTAATATAAAATAAATATTATTAATGAAAATAGAAGAAAGAGACAACAATTCGTTTTGAAAATGAAAAAATTCAAAGAGATATTTAAAAAAAAAATTTCTGTAGGTTTCAATTTTTGTCGTTACTCTTTTTTAAAGGAGTATTAACACTAAGTCAATTATGTGTCACTTTCTCTAGGAAAGGAAAAGAATAGTGTTAAGATAAGTGGTATAAAAAGGTTCAATTAGAAACACTGGTATTGCTATATTTTATAAACAGAGCTGCACCGTCACTGGTGTCATGTAGATACATCAGTTTTGAAGATGTTTTGGCCATTTTACTAATGTTTTTTCTTCGCCGACGATTCAGCAATGGAGAGCTCTGTGGTAAATAGTAGACGAAATATATAAACTAACTAGCTTTGCTCATACACCTTGTGTGAGTCCCGACAATATTTTATTCGATTTTGCTTTAAAAGTAATCCACACCAAATTTTAAGACTCTTACATACTTACCTTATTCAGAGGTACCCATTCCTGGATAAAAATATAAAATTTATATATAAAATTCTAAAATTTTAAAAATTATTGTAAAGCTTTTGAAAAAAAGGACAGGAATTGATTTACTCATTATTTTAAAACAACGCCGTCTATTGCGCAACATTGCTTAAAATATACTTCAAAAATAAAAGATGCCTTAAAGTATGCAGTACATTTAAATCGGTAAAAAAATCAGCATACTTTCACTGCTTTTTCTGCACTTTCTCTTGGAAATAAGATATTTTTGCGGGAGTAAAGTATTCTATATTGGAATCAGGATACTATTCTACCTCTTCACAAAGTTTCGTTAAAATCCATTCAGTTGTTTTTACGTGATGCGAACACAAAAAAGATAGACAGACAGGAAATGGGTTACTATTTTATTATATGTAAAGCGTGTTTTTATAGAGGTATAGAACTTTAAGTTTCAATAAAACAACGATGGATTATTTGATTATCAGAAAGATAATCTTGTGGCATTACATTTTAAATAGGATTTCTGGCTTATCACCACCATGGCTGGCGCGGATGTAGTCCAATCTGGACGTCCCATTTTCGATGACTTTTTCCAACATTTGTGGCCGTATATCGGCAATAACACGGCGAATGTTGTCTTCCAAATGGTCAAGCGTTTGTGGCTTATCCGCATACACCAATGACTTTACATAGGCCCACAGAAAGTAGTCTAGCGATGTTAAATCACAAGATATTGGAAGCCAATTCACAGGTCAAAAACGTGAGAATAGGCGGTCACCAAACGTGTCTTTCAATAAATCTATTGTGGCACGAGCTGTGTGACATGTTGCGCCGTCTTGTTGAAACCACATCTCCTGGACATCATGGTTATTCAAATTCAGGAATGAAAAAGTTAGTAGTCATGGCTCTATACCGTTCACCATTGACTATAACGTTCTGGCCACCATCGTTTTTAAAAAAAGGATGGACCAATGATTCCACCAGCCCATAAAGCGCACCCAACAGTCAGTTTTTCTGGATATAACGGTGTTTCAACATACACTTGAGGATTACCTTCACTCCAAATACGGCAGTTTTGTTTGTTGACGTAGCCATTCAACCAGAAGTGGGCTTTATCGCTAAACAAAATTCGCTTATGAAAATCGGGAACAACGGTAATCTAGTTTTAGGTCCAAATTGCACCATTTGCAAGCGTTGTTCAGGCGTCAGTCTATTCATGTTCTGAATAGACTGACGCCTGAATGAAAAAGGAATGAAAAAGTTAGTAGTCATGGCTCTATACCGTTCACCATTGACTATAACGTTCTGGCCACCATCGTTTTTGAAAAAGGATGGACCAATGATTCCACCAGCCCATAAAGCGCACCCAACAGTCAGTTTTTCTGGATATAACGGTGTTTCAACATACACTTGAGGATTACCTTCACTCCAAATACGACAGTTTTGTTTGTTGACGTAGCCATTCAACCAGAAGTGGGCTTTATCGCTAAACAAAATTCGCTTATGAAAATCGGGAACAACGGTAATCTAGTTTTAGGTCCAAATTGCACCGTTGCAAGCGTTGTTCACGCGTTAGTCTATTCATGTTCTATACCTATATAAAAAACACCCTTTATATATAAATACCAGAAAAAATTGATTTTGATATGGCGCGGCTGGAATATGAACTCAGGCCACTTAAGCCAACATGTATGCTTAGTAGTCAACGTGCTAGCTACCTAAGTACAGCGCACTCAGATTATTGAAGCTAACTGTTTGAGAATAATTTTAAAGAATTTGCTATGCAGTAATTCCAGCACAAAGATATGCGAAAGAAAAGACCGCAACAACTTAGACTGTAAATTTCGAACAAGTCTGTGAGACTGTAAAATTCAAAAAGTGAAAAATTATCCCAATTCTGCTCACGAAAGAGACCATAATGCAAAAGCATAGACATGTAAAATCCTAAATGGAGGTAGAGACTAAGGCTTCAGGCTATATTTTTTCCGCTAAATACATATAATAAAATAGTACCTCATTTCAATTTGTCTTTCTGTCTGCTTTTCCTTTGCGTTCGCATCACGTAAAAACTACTGGATGGATTATAACAAAATTTTGTCAGGAGGTATCTTAGCATCCTGATAACAATATAAGATACTTTTAATTCGCAAAACCATCTTATATCTAAGATAAAGTGGAGAAAAATCATTGCAAGTACGCAATTTCCGGTTTAAAGGTAGTGAAATATTCGGTTTAAATCCGTGATATTTTAAACACTGCAGCGCACCTTTTATTTTTGTAAAATGGGATATTTTAAACAAACAACAGATGGCAACAGATGGCGCCAATTGAATAAAATTTATATTTTCTTTATATTTTTACTTTGTGGCATTACATTGTTATTAAAATATTTTAAACACCTCTTAGAGAGCTGTACAATAATTTTTATAGTTTTAGAATTTTTTCTAAATTTTAGATTTTTCTCCAGGGATGGGTACCTTTATATAAAGTAAATACATACACCATAACTGAAGTACTATAAAACTAAGAGTCTTTTATTTGGTGGTATTGTCTGGACTCCCACGATGTGGCGGGCACAGCTAGTCTATACATATATAGTAAAACAGTAACTCATTTTCTGTCTGTCTGACTTTTTCTTTGTGTTTGCATCACGTAAAAACTACTGGATGGATTTTAATAAATTTTAGAATTTTATCCAGGGTGGGGTACCTTTATATAAAGTGGATAAGTAAGAGTCTTAAAATTTGGTATGGATTACTTTCAAAGAAAAATTAAACAAAATATTTTCAGGACACACACAACGTGTGTGGGCACAGCTAGTTTTTAAATATGTTTGTTAAAAATGATCATTTGCTTAAGTGCTCCTTTTATACTAACCTTAAACTCTTAGTTACTTAAATCTTGATTAAATTTTTAAAAATCCTTTTGAGCTCATGAAGCTTTGCTGATAAGTGTTATTGTTCCAGCAGCTGAAAATTATAAGAAATCCTCAGTCCAATCCTCCTACACCTTACGTTTTTCTTGTTATAAGCAACAAAATTATTAAGCTGCTAAGTCACCCCAAAAAGTAATTACTTTCCATATAAGCAAACTGTATGTCTACTTTCTCATATTAAATTAATAAAGTGTTTTTAAGTTTCTGCAAATTTTTTTTACGATTCAATATGCCACTTTATGCTTCCACCCAAATCACATGTTATTTTATTATCAGCTATAAATTTTTATATAATTTTTCACATGTTTTGTAACAAATAGCAAGGCGTTTTATAATTTGTTTAACATTTTTGTTTTATTGTTTTTGTGGTTCTTAATCAAAGGTGGCAAAAGGCGTGAGTATCAAATAACTAATATGGTTGCCACAAAATATAAAAAAACGCACACACACACGCATCGTCAACATACTTACTCACTTGTACACATTTTTTCTTATTTATGTACATATGTACATATATGTATGTGTTGCATACAAGTAGGAGTATGTGTTGATGATGTTAAGTTTTATTATGTTTATTATTTATATATTTTTTTTTACTTTCTCACCCCTCAAACTTCTCTAACTAAATTAACGATGATTTGTGATTTAATTTTAGTCGTTTTTATATGAACATTAGATGTTCAAGCTTGTAGCAATAAATAATGTTGTTTAACAACATTTATTGACTTTTATACGTTTTTTTTTCTTCCACATTCTTGATTTTATAATAAATATGTTTTAGGTTGGTTAAACATAAATTTCGTAAATTTTATTAAAACTGATAAAACTAAAATTTTTTTTGTAATTAAATTTTGTCATTTCATTACAAGGAAAGTTTTCGATGAAATTCTTTAATATCTTAAGATAACTTCGATTTCGATTTGTCTTGCCTAGTGTAAGCGTGTCTGCCTCTTCTTCTAATTAATTGTTATCTTGTTTACCTTTTTAAAGGTTACTCGTGAAACATTGCCATTTTAGCTTCATTTCCTTTTATCAATTTCAACATAAATGAGCTAATTTACCGCTCGTGTTCTACTGATTTCTATTAAAAATAATATTTAGCTCGAAGCATGGTTGGCGGTTGGGTGTCGCGGTGGGCTAGTATCGGGTGGTTAGATTTTAAGGGCCGATGTTGTATTTGAACCACACCTAAACGTCAAGTTTTTTTCTGCATTTAAATTGACATTTCTCAATTTCAGACTAACTCAATTTAAACAATGGAAAGATAAACAATCGAGGAATGGTCAGAATAGTGGCATTGGAAATGCCATTGGAATTGATCAATTATCACAGAAAATCATCTTCAGTGATGAGGCACATTTTCACCTCAGTGGATTCGTCAATAAGCAGAATTGCCGCATTTGGGCGAATGATAATCCAAGAGTGATTGTCGAAAAACTAATGAATGCACAAAGAGTGACTGTTTAGTGCGGTTTATGGGGTGGCGGCACCATCGGGCCGTATTTTTTCCAAAATGAGGCCGGTCAGGCAGTTACTGTGAATGGTGTTTGCTATTGTGAGATGATAACGAACTTTTTATGGCCCGAATTGGAAGATATGGATGTGGACGATGCCACTTGCCACACAGCTAACGAAACATTGGCTCGTTTGACCGACAAATTTAATGGCCGTGTTATCTCACGTGGTGGCGATGTTAATTGGCCGCCAAGATCATGTGATTTGACACCGTTGGACTTCTTTCGTTGGGGTTATTTGAAAGAAAAGCTATACGTTAATAAGACAGCAACAATTCAAGAGGTAAAGGATGGGATAATTCGGCACATTAAGGGCATAGAACCTCAATTATGCCTCAGCGTCATCGAAAATTTGGAACATCGGATGGAGGTGTGCTGTCGAGGTCGTTTTTGTTTTATTCAAAATTAACATCGGCCTCTTAAGTTTAACCACCCTATAGTTAGTGTGCTAGTCTATCAGTCCGGCGTAGTGTGTTCGATTCCCACTAAAGTCTCTGGAATTTTTCACTACAAGTTTACAGAAAGACCAAGAGGTATCTTGGATATAATCTAGATGCCTACAAATGGATAACTGACAAGTTAAAAATCGAGCTAAGACTATACTTGCAGTTTGTGCCTGGAAAAAGATTAACAAGGAAAGGCTTTGGACCAAGCAAGGGCAAACAAATATTATATGGAGATGCTGTGGAGAACTTAGCCTGAAGCAAATGTTAGTAATTACCATGGACACTGTGATGAGGAAGAATGTCGACATTTATCAGTCGGTAGACTGAAATCACTAGAGTCGAGAATAAAATGCTACGGACAGTAAGAGAAACAATGATAGCAAGGAATTCGTAAATTTCCAGCCGGATACTAGAAATTATTAAAGAAAGAGGGGTTCAAAAGGGGACGCATGTAGTCCAAACAAAATAATAATAATAATGTTTGACAGTTAAGACTTCACTGGCGCTGTTCTCTATGTATATTAATGTAGGAGGGTTATGAAATCAGCCACTTCTTTAGTAAGATCTCTTTTTGAACAGCCTTTCGTCATCACGGATTGAAGGCAACTGTTTTGTAATTTATGGTAACCAGCCTTTTCTCTTAACACTTAGTGATTTCAGACTGTCACCTGATAGCTATCGGTCATCTTGCACATCACGGAGTCTCTCTAGTAATTAAAAAATTTGTCCAAGGCTTAGATTCCCCATGGCATTCACATTTAACAATTTTCTGCTAGTCTTATGCTAGCCAGTGCTGCACATTCAAACGTGTTATATTTATTATTCTATTAAAAGAGATCCCTTAATTTATTTTTTTTTTAATTTTGGTATATTTCGATCGCTAGATAAAAATCGCTTAAATCATTTTCTATAGCTGCCCTTAGTAAAATGATTTGCAGTGTGTATTTGAGTCTATCACTTATGTGGTATTTTATTCCACACATATAAAATTTAATATTTTAACATTAAATTTAATGCCAAATATAGATAAATAAACAACACTTTAGCATATGCTAATAAATATCCGGTACACAAATATTAAATATAAAAAATAATGCCAATATATTTACAATATTTTTTTTTAAATTGTCTACACTTTCAATGGCATTAACAAATAAATAATTCTGAAAAAAAAAATGTTCAGGTATAAAAATATAAATTCAAAATGTATTTTGGTTGCAATAAATGAGAAATTTGCTTTTATTTATTATGTTAACAAACACATGCCACAAATATAGGGGCATAGATCACACACATGTACTCACACACAAGTATTAGAGCTTTTGCATTTGTGTATGTATTCATAAATGGATGAATATAAAAATCATATAAACCATAAAATTGATTTTCATTTATTTATTGATTGATTTGCAATTTATGTGAATGGTAATGTTGAAAAAGAAATTTCTGCTTTCGGTTTCCCAACACCTCCATATTTTAAATTAAAAATATTGTTCTCGTAACAAACATTTTGTGTATTTAAATAAATTGGTTTGTGTATTTGGGTGACTACGTGTGTGTTTTATACACTGCACCACCATACAGGTATTGAGGTTGTATTGCACATACAATCATGTATTATTACGTTGGATGTATTTTATACAAAAAAATTTATAATACTGAACATTTTTCAGAGGAAAAATTGTAATTCGGAAAATCTTTCGTAAGAAAAATTTTAATACCGAAAAATTTCTAATAACAAAATAAAAATAAAAATTTACAATTTATATAAAAATTGTAAATTATTTTACAGCAAGATTATAGTATGGTAAAGCTCCCCTATAGAGATAATATTAATGTAAATTTTTCTATGGAATTGTATTATCGTATATTTTTTGTTGTAGTAAAATTTTAACATCTTAAATTCTATAGAAAAATTTTAATTTTTATTTGTAATTGTTATAATAGTATTAATTTTTCTATATAGCTGCATTATCGTATGGTTTCTATAGAAAAATTGTGATTGAAACTGGGAAAAAATTTAATATCGTAAAAAAATTTAATATAATAAATTTAAAATAAATAAAAAAATTTTATATAATAAAAAAATTTAATATAAAAATTTAAAATAAATAAAAAATTTTATATAATAAAAAATTTTATTAATTTAACTATTTTATTTAAGCTTTAGGTCTTTAAATAATTTTATTTTATTTTTTAGAAAAAATAAAAATAAAATTATTTAAAGACCTAAAGCTTAAATAAAATAGTTAAATTAATATTAACAAAAAGGTCAAATAAACTATATAAAATAAAATAAAAATTTTATATAATAAAAAAAATTTAATAATTATATAATAAATAATAATAATAAATTATAATAAATTTATTTAGTTATAATAAATTTTTTTATGAAAAAACTTTAATATCGTAAACTTTTCTATAGAAAAATAATTATGTCATAAACTTTTCTTTAGAAAAATATTAATATCTACAGAAATATTGTAATATTGTAAACCTTTCTATATGTAAATTGTAATGCCTCTAACTTTTCTACAGAAAAAATGTAATATCGTAAGATTTTCTTTAGAATAAATGAATTTTAACTAAATTTTTTGTAGAAAATACGTCCAATGTTGAAATTTTAATTAGAAAAATTTTATTATCGTAAAGCTTTCTAGAGAAAATTTGTAATAACATTATCTTTTCTACATAAATTTGAACTTTTCTATAGAAAAAATTTGATATCATAAATTTATCTATAGAGAAATTATAATATCGTAAACTTTTCTATAGAAAAATTGTAATATCGTATAACTTTTTATAAGAAAATTGTAATATCTTAAATTTTTCTATAATATCCTTCAGTTTTATATAGAAAAATTTTAATATCTATAATTTTCTACATAACTCTAACCTTTCTGTAGAACTTTCTATAGAAAAAATGTCATATAATAAATTTTATGACAGTATCGTAAACTTTTCTATAGAAAAATTATTACTTAAAATTTTCTGTAGAAAAATTTCAATATCGTAAAGCTTTCTATAGTTAAATTGTAATACACCTAATTCTGGTTTTACACTGTAGATGGGTTCCAGAAAAATCCCTGTAAAAAAGACATTCTTCATATATCAAAATAGGTGATTGCTTCCTTACCTATTAAAATGAGTGAAAACGAATTTTTGCACATATATGCATATATATTTTACAAATAAAATCTAAACTAAAAAGATTATGAATCGTGCTAAGTGGATAAAATCGTGTAAATAAAAAATTTTTTGTATTTTCAAACCGTGTAAAATTAAAACCGTGTAAAATAAAACTGGAGTGGACTACACTCAACTTTACTATACCAAATGGAAACAGATATTTTTATGGATATATTACATAAAGAATTAAAGTTCAAAGTATATTAAAATCAAAAAAAAGAAAAATAATTTTCGATTTGGGGTGTTAGGTAAACTACCCCTTTCCCCTTCCCGATTATGGCCAAAATTTATACAGCTCTCCATCTCCATAAACCAAAGGCACATACTAAATTTCAATTCGATATGTCAAACGGTATGACCTGTACAAACTCCACAAAAATATTGGCATACACACCCACCAACCCACCCACTCACATACATCATCGCGAAAATAGTCAAAATGGATTCAGGACACCTCTAAACGTATGTATAAATCCGTCAAAATTCCGACCTCTATTTTTTTCATGATTACTATACTTTATCTTATACTACGTATGGTAAAGTAAAAAGACCCTGAAAAACAGAATTGGGTGTACTGTAAAGTTTTCTATAGAAAAACTATAATACCGTAAACTTTTCTATAAAAAAAATGTAATAACGTAAACTTTTCTATTAAAAAATGTAATATCGTAAACTTTTCTATAGAAAATTTGTAATATCGTAAACTTTTCTATAGAAAATTTGTAATATCGTAAACTTTTCTATAGAAAATTTGTAATATCGTAAACTTTTCTATAGAAAATTTGTAATATCGTAAACTTTTCTATAGAAAATTTGTAATATCGTAAACTTTTCTATAGAAAATTTGTAATATCGTAAACTTTTCTATAGAAAATTTGTAATATCGTAAACTTTTCTATAGAAAATTTGTAATATCGTAAACTTTTCTATAGAAAATTTGTAATATCGTAAACTTTTCTATAGAAGATTTGTAATATCTTAAACTTTTCTATAGAAAATTTGTAATATCGTAAACTTTTCTATAGAAAATTTGTAATATCGTAAACTTTTCTATAGAAAATTTGTAATATCGTAAACTTTTCTATAGAAAATTTGTAATATCGTAAACCTTTCTATAGAAAATTTGTAATATCGTAAACTTTTTATAGAAAATTTGTAATATCGTAAACTTTTCTATAGAAAATTTGTAATATCGTAAACTTTTCTATAGAAAATTTGTAATATCGTAAACTTTTCTATAGAAAATTTGTAATATCGTAAACTTTTCTATAGAAAATTTGTAATATCGTAAACTTTTCTATAGAAAATTTGTAATATCGTAAACTTTTCTATAGAAAATTTGTAATATCGTAAACTTTTCTATAGAAAATTTGTAATATCGTAAACTTTTCTATAGAAAATTTGTAATATCGTAAACTTTTCTATAGAAAATTTGTAATATCGTAAACTTTTCTATAGAAAATTTGTAATATCGTAAACTTTTCTATAGAAAATTTGTAATATCGTAAACTTTTCTATAGAAAATTTGTAATATCGTAAACATTTCTATAGAAAATTTGTAATATCGTAAACTTTTCTATAGAAAATTTGTAATATCGTAAACTTTTCTATAGAAAATTTGTAATATCGTAAACTTTTCTATAGAAAATTTGTAATATCGGAAACTTTTCTATAGAAAATTTGTAATATCGTAAACTTTTCTATAGAGAATTTGTAATATCGTAAACTTTTCTATAGAAAATTTGTAAATTTGTAATATCGGAAACTTTTCTATAGAAAATTTGTAATATCGTAAACTTTTCTATAGAAAATTTGTAATATCGTAAAGTTTTCTATAGAAAATTTGTAATATCGTAAAGTTTTCTATAGAAAATTTGTAATGTCGTAAAGTTTTCTATAGAAAATTTGTAATATCGTAAAGTTTTCTATAGAAAATTTTTGATATCGTAAAGTTTTCTATAGAAAATTTGTAATATCGTAATTTTTTCTATAGAAAATTTGTAATATCGTAAACTTTTCTATAGAAAATTTGTAGTATCGTAAACTTTTCTATAGAAAATTTGTAATATCGTAAACTTTTCTATAGAAAATTTGTAATATCGTAAACTTTTCTATAGAAAATTTGTAATATCGTAAAGTTTTCTATAGAAAATTTGTAATATCGTAAAGTTTTCTATAGAAAATTTGTAATATCGTAAAGTTTTCTATAGAAAATTTGTAATATCGTAAAGTTTTCTATAGAAAATTTGTAATATCGTAAACTTTTCTATAGCAAATTTGTAATATCGTAAACTCTTCTATAGAAAACTTAAAATATCGTAAACTTTTCTATAGAAAATTTGTAATATCGTAAACTTTTCTATAGAAAATTTGTAATATCGGAAACTTTTCTATAGAAAATTTGTAATATCGTAAACTTTTCTATAGAAAATTTGTAATATCGTAAACTTTACTATAGAAAATTTGTAATATCGTAAACTTTTCTATAGGATCGTTGTAATATCGTAAACTGCTCTATAAAAAATTTAACATCGTAAAGTTTTTTATATAAAAATTTTCAAATCATAAATTTTTTATAGAAAAATTGTAATATCGTGAACACTTTCATAGAAAAATTTTAATATCGTAAATCGTGACCTTGTGCAATGACTGTTTTTTTTTTATTATATACTATCGACCCCTATAAAATACATATTTGTAAACGTAGACTTTATGTCGAAAACACATTTTATTCACTGTTTGCCCGCACTTTATCCACTGTTTTAAAACAGCCAGCTTTGTGCACAATATTATTTTTAAAAGCGACATATTTTAGTAGGTATGATACCCCATATATAAAATAGATACATAAACCATAACTGAAGCGCTAAAAAAGTAAGGGTCTTGTTGTAGATTGCTTTCAAAGCAAAATAGAACAAAATATTGTACAGATGTTGACGAAGTGGCGGGCACAGCTAGTAAATAAATAAACCAGTTTTTAATATGCCAGTCTTATTTTAAAGATCATTCAAAACCAAATGTCACAAAAACTCCTGCTTATTTTGAATCTTTTTTAACCTTCTAATTTTAAAAGCAATAATAATTGATTATTTAATTTTTTTAATATGTTTTAAAACTAAATGCTCTAATATAACTATAAATAGTATTTTTAACCACATTGATTGCAAAATTAGTTTGAATAATAAATTTATGTTTTAAAAATATGTTTGTGTTTAATTAAACTATTTATATAACAATTTATCGCATGAATTAATAATTTAAAAATTAAAGTGATACAGAAACATTTGCGGTAGTCACAGTTTTAGTAACATTAGTTACTGAGTAGACACTGAGTACATTTTAGCTGTTATATGCGAATCACCCATTATAAATAGTAGTGGGACCAACAACTTAGTGGACAAAATAGGATATTTTTTATATTTCAAGTAAAGTAAATATTTATCAACGTGTTATCTGGGAAATATAATAGGTAGAAATTCCTAGGGAACTGTGAAATATCTTATTCTGAGAATAACGTGTGTTTTCAAGTTAAAGATTGGCAATTAGGACGGTGGGGTCTCGTAACACCCATACAGCTCATAATTTTACTTCCAAGTGTTTATTTAATTGAAAGGTTGGCCAGTACTCTATAAACTAAGCTACAAGCAAACTTTAGTTTTTGCATACGAGCATTTGCATTAAACAAAAAAAACTATTTAAAAAGGGAGGGTTATTTTTACACACTCTGTGTCCGAAAAAAATAATATGTAAAGCCTGTTCAGTTTGCAGAATGTTGTCAAACTATATACATAAAAAGTTTGTGTGTTTTTACTGAGAAAAACATATGAAATGTTTCCTGCAACATTTTATCAAGGCTGTGAAATAAAGCATGCGAAATTTTTCAAATAACAGCTAATTAACATTTGAACAACAATTTGGTATACCTAAAAATAATAAAATCTTAAAATTCTTCCAAATTGCGAGATGTCAAATTTTCCTTGTGAAATAAAAAATGTTGCTCATTCTTCACAAATTCGAGCAGAGTATAAGGCTTTAAATCAAAAACTGCAGCAAATGAGTAAAAACAGCAGCATAAAAACTCATGTTAGACTAAAGCTTAAATGGACATTTCTATATAAAATTTATCATCATAATTTGCCAAGCAACATAGTTGCTGGATATCAAAAAGGAAGTAGGGCCTTAGGAAATTTCTGGAATGAAGTTATGCTATTTAATGAAAATTTATTTCCGTAAACCTTTTTATGCCTTTCACTGAAGGTGGTTTATACTCTATATAAGTTTGTCATTCTGTGTGTTATTTTTACAACATTAATTTCCGATCCCATAAAGTATATACTTATATATTTTGGATCCTTATACATAAAACAGTTGATTGAGCGATATCCATCTGTCCGTTTGTGTTCAGGTTAAAATCAATTTTGAAGAGGCTCAGAAAATTTGTACAAAAAACTTTCGATAAAATTTTGACAAAATAATTTTCTATAAAATATTACAAAAAATTTGCAATAAAATTTTCCACAAAATTTTCGATAAAATTAAAAAAAAAAAAATTTTCGATAAATCTTTTACTTAAAAAAAATTTTTTATGAAATTTTTAATGAAACTTTATCAAAAAAGTTTAGATAGACTGCTGGGTGTCCACTGGGAACTTTGGGGGATGATATGAAACCCCCAATTTTCCTTTTAAATGCTTTAGTCTGACCTTCTAACGCAATATAAATTGTAGGACAGCCCTAACTTTTACAAAAAAATTTCGGTAAAATTTATACAAAAAAGTTATGATCAAAATTTTTACAAAAAAACTACGATAACATTTTTACCAAAAATTTTCGATAAAATTTTACAAACACTTGGCGATAAAACTTTTACAAAAAATTTTCTATAAAATTTTAATAAAATATTTTCGGTAAAATTTTTATAAAAAAATTTCGGTAAAATTTTATAAAAAATTTCGGCAAAATTTTTATAAAAAATGTTGATAAAATTTTTTATAAAAAATTTATCAAAATTTTTTATAAAAAATTTTGATAAAAGTTTTATACAAAAATTTCCATAAAATTTTTATATAAAATTTCCGATAAAATTTTTATACAAAATTTTCGATAAAATTTTTATACAAAATTTTCGATAAAATTTTTATACAAAATTTTCGATAAAATTTTTATACAAAATTTTCAATAAAATTTTTATAAAAAATTTTCGATAAAATTTTTATAAAAAATTTTCGATAAAATTTTTATAAAAAATTTCGATAAAATTTTTATACAAAAATTTCAATAAAATTTTTAAATTTTTTTCGATAAAATTTTTATACAAAATTTTCGATAAAATTTTTATACAAAATATTCGATAAAATTTTTATACAAAATTTTTGATAACATTTTTATAAAAAATTGTTGATAAAATTTTTATAAAAAATTTTCATAAAATTTTTATAAAAAATTTTCATAAAATTTTTATAAAAACTTTCGATAAAATTTTTATAAAAAATTTTGATAAAATTTTTATACAAAATTTTCGATAAAATTTTTATACAAAATTTTCGATAAAATTTTTTACAAAATTTTCGATAAAATTTTTATACAAAATTTTCGATAAAATTTTTATACAAAATTTTCGATAAAATTTTTATACAAATTTTTCGATAAAATTTTTATACAAAATTTTCGATAAAAATTTTATACAAAATTTTCGATAAAATTTTTATACAAAAATTTCGATAAAATTTTTATACAAAATTTTCGATAAAATTTTTATACAAAATTTTCGATAAAATTTTTATACAAAATTTTCGATAAAATTTTTATACAAAATTTTCGATAAAATTTTTATACAAAATTTTCGATAAAATTTTTATACAAAATTTTCGATAAAATTTTTATACAAAATTTTCGATAAAATTTTTATACAAAATTTTCGATAAAAAAAAAATCGATAACATTTAGAAAAAAAATTTCTGTAGAACGTTACAAAAAAATTTTTAATAAAATTTTTACAAAAAAAATGTCTATATCTTTTCATTGTAAGTAATAATGAAATAGAATATCATAAAATTTTAACATAATTGTGGCACTCTGACTTGTGTTATTTACTATTACTAATCTGAAATATTTTATTAACTGCAAACATTATTTTATTTCCTTTTAAACAACTTTTTTCATAGTACAAGTTTATTATCTAAATCATTAATCATGTATTTTGGACACTTGCCTAATAAACAAAATATGTAGAGTGAAAAAAAACCTTTTCTATAATCTATAAATAATTTATGTATACACATAAATGGTAAATCCTTACATTATACAGGCAATATATATCTGTTAATGGGGGTTGAAATAAAAGATATATTATTTTCCAAAATAACTCAGGCAATATTTTATGCAAATTGAAGCTAATAAACACATTTTTAAACTTGTAAACATCTTAAGTGATTTTTTAATTCATATGCTCTCTTAAATCTCCCTAAAGTAGGCCATAAAAAATCTGGTAATATAAATTAAATAAAAATCTTTTTTTATTTCATAAGAAAAACAAAAACATAAATGGTTGAAAAATTACCCTTTCTAATAAAGAAAAAAAGAAGCAAAGTAATTTATAATAAATTATTAACAAGTTAGGGCATTTTTTTAAGTTCATTAATATCCTAAAAGTATGCAAAACAAATTTTGTTCAAAAAAACCTTAAGAAACCAGAACCTATTTATAAACTCATAACTTATAGGATAAAATGGGGAGTGTTCTTTTGGTTTCCTCAGATACACATGTTAAGAAAACTTAAATTTGCCTGCCCTTACTACTTTTTAGGAAAATACTTATTTTTCAAAACTACTCTCCCCTTTTTGCTAAAGGTCAACCAACTAAAGTTGACCATTTTATAAATTTGTATATTGTTGAAAGTTTTTCAATATACATAGTTAAGTTTCAGTTTGTCATATTTCAATTATTATTAGACAAAAACTAATGTTGTTCTTAACCCATTTCTGTGGTTAAGGGGTAGCAGGGATGAGAAGGATAATTTGGGTCATCTGTACAAAATAATAAATGTAAATAAAAGGATAGAAAATTGTTAAAAAAAGATTACATAATTTATGCCATGTGATTTTTACTCGTTTTGCTCTTGAGTTCTAGCTAGCTACACTTGTTCCCATTTATGTTAAAAAAGGGATTTGAATTTTCAAAATGAATTCATCGGCCTAAGTGGCCATTTTTCATTTAAAGACTTGTTGTTGCTGTTGTTTTTTGTGGTTTTATGTTTGTTAAAAAGGATTTTTTGTGAGTATATATACAATATATTTATGTTTACGTACATCTTTGTGTATTTTTACTTTGTTTAAAGTCTGTTATTAAGGAAGTTGTGGTTTTGTGGCTGCCATAAATGTTTTGAAACAAAAAACAAAAAAATAAAAAAAAAAATTAGAAAAAAAAGTTAATAAAAACCGACAAACGATATTTAGTTTTTTTTTTGCTTTTAATTTAAATTTTATTAGAATATTTGAGTCAATTTAGCAGTAGAAGACTTTAAAAAATTTTTGGAACAAATTTTCAAGGCAGGGGTCTTCCCTTGAAGTATTACCAATTAAAAATACTTTTATTTTCTAATTTCTATTTTGTTGGCATGGAATGGTTGACTATATCCTGCATAAATAGCTGTAATAATTCGAGTTGGCTAGAGAGACTCCATGTTATTTGTTTTCTCCTCTAACCGGTCGCTCATTAGCCATCATTCAGCATGATGGTAAATATATGAGATGAAAGTGGGCAGTCTTGGCTTACCCCAGCGTTGGTGTCAAACTATTCCTTTCTATCTAATCATTCGAATTATTTTCTGGGGTACTCATTTTCTTCGCAATACCTTCCATATGGCAGTCCGTCTGATGGAATTAAAGGCTTACTTGATACCTTCAGACAACGAGTTGGCATGGGGGACTCCATGTTAAATTTCCACTCTCCTTCTCTCCTCGAGAAGAAGTCGTTTAGTATGTTATCCAGCACTATGATGAATACCTGAGATGAATGGTTAATAATACCTTCTATATGGCAATACATCGTCTGATGGTTTCCAAGGCTTGATACCATCGGACAATGAGTTGGCATGAGAGATGCCATGTTATTCCTCTTCTGCTCGAACAGACATTGCTGATTATGTCATACAGCATTATAAGCATCTTTGCTTTACTTCCACATTGGTATGGAATGGTTGACTAAAGTCAACATGCTGAATATTCGTATATCGCTTTCATTTTTCGAATTATTTTCTTCAGTACTCCCTTCTTTTCAATGCATTCCATATCGCAGTTTGTCTGATGGTGTCAAAGTTTTTCTTGACACCGGTAGACAACTCGTAGGCGTGAGATACTCCATTGTATCCCTCTTCCTCTCGAACAAACATCGCTCATTATGTCATCCAGCAGGATGGTGAAAAGCTGAGATTAAAGTGCACAGCTTGGCGTAGAATGGTTAACTGATGTCAACATACTGCTTTCTCGTATATCGTTCTAATCATTCGAACTATTTTCCGGGGTACTTCTCATTTTCTCAATGCCTTACATCGTCTGAAGGTATCAAATGGACTGCCACTTGATACCTTCAGACGATAGAGTTGGCGTGAGGGACTCCATGTCATTCCTCCTCTCCTAGAGAAGACGTCATTTAGTATGTAATTCAGCACTATGGTGAATAACTGAGATGAAAGTTTGTAGCCTTGGTTTGGAGTGGTTGAAAGATGTCAACATCCTTCATTGTTGTAGATCGCTCTAATCATTCGAATTATTATCGGGGGTACTCCTCTTTATTTCAATGCCTTCCTTATGGCCATCATTCAATGAGTTGGCATGAGAGGTTATTCCTCTTCTTGTCGAACAGATGTCGCTCTTTATGTCATCTAGCGTAATAGGCATCCTTGCTGTACTTCAACTTTGTTGTGGAAAGGTTGTCTGAAGTCAACGTCCTTAATCTTTGGACATCGCTTTTATTACTCGAATTATTTAGTGGGGTACTTCCTTCTTCTCTATGATTTCTAGATGGCAATCTGTCTGATGGTATCAGAGGCTTGATATCGTCAGACAATTAGTTGGCGTGTGAAACTTCTTGTTACTTTTTTCTCGTCGAACAGACGTCGCTCATTACTTCATGCTATACTTCAACTTTGTTTTGGAGTAGCTGTCTGAAGTCAA
The DNA here is from genome assembly GCA_949628195.1 of Phasia obesa. Lineage (NCBI taxonomy): Eukaryota > Metazoa > Arthropoda > Insecta > Diptera > Tachinidae > Phasia > Phasia obesa. Next base: position 152,687,665 of record OX451216.1, read on the forward strand.
CATCTTAAATCTTCGTACTTCGCTTTTACTCGTATTATTCGGATCATTTACTGGGGTACTCCCTTCTCTATGAATATCATATGGCAGTTTGTCAGAAGGTATCAAGTTTTTCTTGATACCGGCACATAACGAGTTGGCGTGAGAGACTCCTTGTTATTTTTCTGCAGCATTGTGGGCATTCTGGCTTTACTCCAGCTTGGGTGTGGAATGGTTTGATGGCATCAAAGGCTATAAAAAAATCGTATATATTATCAAACTATCAAAATATTGTTTCATTTTCAAATAATTTTAATATATACTAGCTGTACCCATACACGTTGTGTGCGTCCTGACAATATTTTGTTCGATTTTGCTTTGAAAGTAATCCTCAACAAAATTTAAGAGTCTTACTTTTACAGTGCTTCTCGTCTACGTATTTTATTTATATAAAGGCACCCATTCCTGGATTCTAAACTTAATAAAAACTATATAAAAATATATAAAAAAAGCCGCTGTAAAGTATGCAGTACCTTTAAAATAAAAGATGCCTTAAAGTATGCAATACCTTTAAATCGGTAAAATTGCCTACTTTCACTGATTTTTCTCCACTTTCTCTTGAAAATAGGATATTTTTGCGGGAAAAAGTACTCTATATTTGAACCAGGATACCAGTGTACTCCTTTACAAAATTTAATTGAAATCTATCCAGCAGTTTTTACGTGATGCGAACACAAACAGGCAGAGAGGAAAAAACTTACCGTTTTATTATATGTATAGATTTTGGGCGCCTATTAAAAAGTCTAACATTTTTTCAATAAAATTTGTCATTAAGTATAATGATCAAGCGTTGCTGCTACAGTTTCTAAAACTGAAATTTAAAAAACCTTGAAAAAAGTGCTAAAAAATTATGATGAATATTTAGCTATTAAAACATGTTTTTTTTCTGAAACATCATATATAACTAATTTATTCGATTAAATTTAAATGAAATATGTAAATGTACTATTACCCAACAAAATTAAATAAAAACCTTTAATTATAAATGCAATTGTGTTTAAACATAAACCGCTTAAAATTGTTCATACTACTGCAGCAGATAATTAATGCGAAATCAAAATAAAATTTATAATCTTTTAGTGTGTCATTTAGATTTGCAAAATTAGAAAATGATTTAAATATTTATAAGTACTTGAGTTGATTATAAAATATTTGTGAAGTATTTTTTTTTCATTTTTGTTGTTGTTGTTATTGTCGTTGTATAATTTGTTGTCATTTTTATTGTGTCATTTTGTATGAAAACCTAAAACATTGAAATGAATTGCATTATTAAATTTAAATTAATGTTAGAAAATGTTTTATTAAATACTACACACACAACTACAAGTGCATTAATATGCAAGTGGGTGGTGTGTGCTTTCACTACTAAGTGAGTGCTTTTTGTGTTAAAAGCCTTTTGAAAATTAAATGGTTATTTAACCTGTAGAACATTATTTTTAATTATTATTTAAATTTTATCTCTTTTTTGCTGTGGAAATTCTGTCTGAAATTTTGCATGCCAATGTTAAGTATACATAATTATTCACTAGAAATATCATTTATAAATTTAATCTAATTTATTATATAACACATTTATGTATATTACGAAGAGTCGTATAGTTTTAATATATTTTTAATAAAAAATAGGGTTTGATTTGTTTTGCTATAAAAAAAACTAAATGGTCTTTAATATATTTAAGAGATTCAATTTTGCTAAAAGTTATCCACTTTTTTGTGGACTTCCTAATAATAATAGCAGTGTACAGATGTGTTAACTATAAAAATTTTATGTCTACACATATAATAAAACTGTGACGTTATGTATGTCTGACTGTCTACTAGATGAATTTTAATAAAATTTAATAGTGACGTGCCTTAATATCTCGCTTCGAATATAGGATATTTTTCTCCGTAAAAATATCTCATTTCCGAGAGAAAATGAAGAAAAAGTGGTGAAACTACGCTGTTACTTTAGTAAGGATGAGACCCATTATTTAGTAAATACATAAACCATAGCTGAAGCAATAAAAAAGTAAGGATCCTTGGTGTGAATTGCTTTCAAAGTAAATTCGAACAAAATATTGTAAGGTCGCTGGTGAAGTGACGGGATACAATAATTTTAGAATTTTATATAAATTTAAGAATTTTTTATAAAGACTATGTTTCTGAGTAATCACCCAGGGATGTATACCTTTATATTGAGTGATCCATTTCGAGGTACTTTTTTCAATAGCCTTTTTTTGACAGATCACGCGTGAGTCGTGTCATGCTATCATGCTGTCATGTTATTTTTTTTAGTATTGTTTGGCATTTTATAATGGAAAGACTTACGCCTGAATCGCTTCGCTCTATGGGCTCTTGAAAAGTTCCAAGATCCGACATTTTCGAAGGATTACTTTCAAATCTAACAATTTATAGTAAGGACGCTGTCGAAGTGACGGGCACAGCTTGTTAAAAATATAATTAGTTACGCAAATTAGTGATCCCATTGTTGAAAAAATCCAATAGTTTAATTTCAAATAGAACTTTCAATCCACAGATTTGACTAACTTTTTCACTCATGCTTGCCTTTAATAACCATCTCTTCTGCTTTATACTCGTAGAAATGCTTAAAAGTAGTCATAGCCCTTAGGGGAAGGGAACTAATAATTTACTTTTCACTTAATTAGTTTTTTAGTGATGGGGACTTTGTGAAGTTCGAACACTTTCTACAGGAGAGGTTTAATTGTATTTGATTCGATACTTTGTGATTGGTGTTTGACCCAAACTTAACTTGCTTCTTCAGTGCCCTAGTGACCAGGGTACCTACCCGAAGTTCTTAACCGTTTACAGAGGTTAAACTTCTGATGTATCTTGATCGTTGTCTTACTTCGAAAAGCCATGTAGAATCAAAGCTATGACAAATAAGATTGAAAGGATTTTAGCTTAATTGGTTTCTTGCTAGAAACTCTACCCTTTAGCTTAGACTGTAAACTTTTGCTATATAATTTGATCTTCAAACCAACACGGTACTATGGCATTCAGTTACACTAAAAATTTTTTTTGCACCAATTAAAGGTTTTAAAAAATTTTAAAATAAAATTTAGTTAATTATTTAATTGATTCAAATATATATTTATTTAAAATATAACAACAACATTTTCGAATTAATAAAATAATTGAATCAATTAATTATTTAATTAAATTTTAACCTGAATTCAATTAAAACCTTTAATTAGTGAACATATTCTTTTCTGTGTATGGAACACTGTCTCCCTGATATGCTAAAAAACGAACGTCTGCAAAGATCTAAACGTGCCAATGTTTGAAGCAGAAATAGCAAGCGTCAGTATCTCTTGAGTAGTTCTAAATATATACAACAAACTCGATGGCCCATAACATCCTTAACAACCGTGGCTATATTTCACTAGGAAGGAGGGATATTGAATGTTCTAACCAAACTCCAGAGAGAGGGAGATGTTTTTCAAATGATGAAATTAACCATGAATATAAAATTTTGCTCAGCATGGCTGGACCTAATCTATACATATAATAAAACAGCAACTCATTTCCTGTTTGTCTGTGTTTCTTTTTTTGTGTTCGCTTCATGTTAAAACTAATGGATGGATTTTAACAAAATTTTGTGAGGAGGTTCCTTGGTATCTTGATTCCAATTTAGGGTATCTTATTCATAAAATATCTTATTTTCAAGAGAAAGTGGAGAAACAACAGTGAAAGTACGCCGAGTTTTTTTTCAGCGATATAAAGGTACTGCATACTTTAAGGCATCTTTTATGTTTGAAAGCAGGAGATTTCAAATATGGTTGCTCAACTGTTAGCGCTGTGTTTTAAAATAATGACAAAATATTAATTGATGTTTTCAACACGGTTGCGCAACAGATGGCGCTGTTTTAAAATAATGATAAAATATTAATTACTTACTGCCAAATAGACAATTGAATAAAATTTGTATTTGATTTGTGTTTTTTTACTTTGGGGAATAACAATGTTGTTAAAATATATTAAACACTTTTTACATAGCTTTCCAATAATTTTTAGAATTTTAAATAAATTTTAGAATTTCATACAGGGATGGGTACCTTTATATAAAGTAAGTATGTACGTAGAAATCTAAAAATTGCATGTGGATTACTTTTATAATTTTATTTAAAGCCCAGTACTCTGTTCGAATTTGTGATAAATGTTGAGCAACATTTATTATTTCACAAGGAAAATTTGACATTTAAAATGTTGTGTCTATCTCGTGATTTGAAAAAATTTTGCGATTTTATTGCTCTTAAAAATACCACATTGTTTTACAAAATTTTTCAAAAAATTCCACATGAAATAATGCCCATTTGCTAAATTTCACAGCTTTGATAAAATGTTGCCAGAAACATTTCAATGTTTTTCCACAGTAAAAAACAGAGTACGACTTCTGCAACATTTTTTCATTTTTCACCTAATCTATACATATAATAAAACAGCAACTCATTTACTGTCTGTCTTTCTTTTTTTTGTGTTCGCTTCATGTTAAAATTCATGGATGGATTTAAACAAAATTTTGTGAGGAGTTTCCTTGGTATCTTGAATCCTTTTTAGGGTATCTTATTTATAAGATATCTTATTTTTAAGAGAAAGTGGAGATATAACAGTGAAAGTACGCCGAGTTGTTTTCAACGATATAAAGGTACTGCATACTTTAAGGCATCTTTTATTTTTGAAAGCAGGAGATATCAAATAAGGTTGCTCAACTGTTAGCGCTGTTTTAAAATAATGACAAAATATTAATTAATGTTTTCAACACGGTTGCGCAACAGATGGCGCTGATTTAAAATAATGATAAAATTTTAATTACTTACTGCCAAATAGACAATTGCATAAAATTTGTATTTGATTTGTGTTTTTACTCTGGAGAATAAAAATGTTGTTAAAATATATTATACACCTTTTACATAGCTTTCCAATAATTTTTAGAATTTTAAATAAATTTTAGAATTTCATACAGGGATGGGTACCTTTATATAAAGTAAGTATGTACGTAAAAATCTAAAAATTGCATATGAATTACTTTTATAATTTTGTTTAAAGATGTTAACGATTATTATTGGTTCAGTTATATTTGAGGAAACAATAATTAAAATTGCACTAAAAGAAACTGTTTGAATTTGCTTTTAAAAATATTATGTTTAATATTTTCTAAAAATTTATTACAATGCATGAACAATTATTTGTTGTCACATTTACAAATATAAGTACGTGCATGTTATGCTAATATTTTTAGTTTTACCTACAAATTGGCAGTATCTAAAAAACACTTATTTTTATTATAAATAAAATTAGAGATAAATACTAAAAAATATTCCAAAACATTTTCAATTTTATTGTTTTTCCATGTAATATATTTGCCTGAATAAAAGTGTGCTGCTAAATGGTGTCACAAATTAATATTTAATAAAACAGAAAAAAGTACTTAAAAACACACATACATGAGTGCATACAGATATACTCAATTACAACCACAAACAATATGTTATTTTAAAATAACAACAACAACAAAAAAATAAATAAATAAATAAATAAAAGGTTATTAAATGTAAATGAAGCGATTTACATTAATTTAACAACTACTCGTACTAATAGAAACTCATAACAACAATTGTGTATGAATAGATGAAGGCGTGATCATTTGTTTATAACACTTGGGTAGTTACAAATAAAATTAATATAATAAAAATGGGTTTATAATTGCAAATAAGTAATAAAAATAACGATTACTAATGTCATTATATTCAGTAATAGGCCCTAAGTACCGAGACCCAAGGGATCTTTTGTACAGCCTTTATGTTCATCCAGCCAGGTCTAGGCTACGGATGTAGCCAATAATCTTATATTTAGGCAAAGAAAAAACATGGTTGCGGTAACCATAATCATATTATGATTGAATTATATGGTTTCAGTCAAAGCCTATTTATAACATAATAATAATAATAATATTAACAATAATAATAAATCCGTAAAATTCGATTCTTATAATTTTAAAAACCTAAACACACAAACACCCGGTCACCCTTCTTCACACGAAGATTCCACTTTGATTTGACAGAGGGATACTCTCTAACACCTCGAACTTTACTGGTTTACACCGATGGTTCCAAAAGGGGAACGAGAGTGGGAGGTGGAGGCTATCTAGAGGAGTTTGGAATCAGAATATGTTTCAGACTTCCGAATGACTGCAATGTCATACAAGCAGAAATATCTGCTATTAAATAGGCGGCTAACTGGCTAAAGTGCCACAGCATATTAGACAGAGATATCTGGATTTGTACTGACAGTAAAGCCGCTATCATGTCCCTTATAGGTGTGTAAAGCACATCAAATCTTATCCTTGAATGCCGGACATCCTTAAATGTGATGGCGGATAATTCGACATTCACCCTTAAATGGGTGAGGGGACATGGGACTAATCAAGGCAACTGTGCTGCCGATGAACTAGCCAAGAAGGGAACACTATTGCACGATGATGCCATAGACATCTATTGTGGCATTCCCTTCTCCGACCTGTTTACACCACATTAACTTTTCCCTTCATGATATAGCTCAGGCCAGATGGTCTAATGAGTCGACTTGCTCGATTGCAAGGACAATCTGGCCCTCGCTGGACCACAAGAAAACGGTCTCGCAATTTCGGCTGCAGAAAATGCAGATACGCGACTTAATAGCAATAGTCACTGGTCATTGCTTGTTGGGAACCCATGCAAGCAGGATGGGTATCCCTTATAATGACTTCTGCAGAAGTTGTTGCCAGGATGAAGAAGAGGAGGAAACGGTTGACCACCTTCTCTGTCATTGCCCTGCATTAGAACATTGTCGCCTACAACACTTGGAACGACGATATTTTGAAAGCCTTTCTTGTGTTTCATCTCTGGAACCAATCAGGATTAATTCCTTTTTAAGGAACTGTGGTGGGTTTTCGAACCCTCTTCCAACTGAAGTGACATAGTTGCTCATCAATGTATGTCACGTCCAATAGAGCCTTCACAGCTAACACCTTCCCCGTCTATGAACTTCTACCCACTTCTGTCTCTAAGTTTCTTACTCAGTCTATAATGATCTTTATTCTCTATCTTTTCTGTCTATCCCTCCTCTTATCTGCACGTAACACAAACCCAAGTGAGCTATTTTTCTTCCACTTCTCTTTTTTTTTCTGACTGATTTTTTCTCGTCCTCTATAAGCTGCCTGCTTAACCTAACCTAAACACAGAAAACTTAAATATTTTAATTGAGGCAAATATAAGGTAGTAAATATTAATGTAAAAATATTAAACAAGAGGAAAGCTTAAGGTAGTGGTAGACTTCGTTTTCACCAAATTGCTAAATGAACACAAGTTTTTCGTATTCCTTTATCTGAGTTTGGTGGATTAAATAGATGATGCTTACAACTAAACACTACCCAAAGTAGATAGATACGAAGAGTGCTGATGACGGACGTAGCTGTCTATAAAATGTGCATTCCGCTCTGCCGGTTTCTGAAAATTCAATTTTTTCAATTTTTCTTTAATAATATCACCTAATTTGTCATTTGATTTATTCTTTCTTAGAGAGAATAAACTAAAGCAAACTTATCATAATTTGTTTAAGAATACTAATATATTATGATTGTAAATACAATATTATTTTGGCATACTAATAATAAGACTTTGGTTTGGTTTGAAAATTATATGGTTCAAACCAAGAATATTGCATTTTTTGCGTGAGGTAACCATTTAATGATTAAATAGTAACAACAATCTGTTTGTCGTGACCATAGTAATGATTAAAACAACTGCAAATTGTGCATCGCAACCATATATTGTTACATAGAACATTATATGGTTTTTGTGACTAAACCATAACCATGATTTTCTCTGCGTGTGGTGAGAGATCATTCATATCATTTGGATGGACTAGAGAGAGCCTTCTAGGAATTTTCTTTTGCAACAACCCAATGCAGGACACGCACATTATAATATCCGAAGTCTCATCGTGCAGCTAACAGTACCTGTAAATTTGACGTCAGTGTTTCCTAATTGAAATTAATGGTAACGACAACCGCAATATCCGATGAACTATCACGTAAGTACCTTTAAATCAGTCTTATTAAGTGATAGTAGCCTTTGTAATGTACATCGAGATTACGTGATAAAACTTTTTGCTTATCTCAGCCGTGTCAGAGCTTCCCAATGATAAGAGAACACTGTTTCGAACCAGGAATCAATTTTTTCGTTAGCGAAACCATAAGAAACCTAAAGAAGGATTCTGAGCCAAATATGTACGCCATACTCCCCAATTTCGATAAAGACCCCTTCCGCTAATTGCCAAAATGACCCTCATAACTGTGAACCCAACATTTTGTCAAACTATTATGCGAAACCTGTTAATCTAGAGATATCGAACAATCAATGACTACCCCAGATTTTAATCCAAATACTATTAAAGCCCCTAAGGCAATTTGGCTGTCCGATATCAGAACAGTTCTTGCCCCTTTGTCTTTCTCCTTAAACATTTCCTGGTACAGATGAGGGTGGCCTATACTTTTGATATCCTAATTGAAATTTAAAACACGAGTCTTTGCTCACACAGTAACTTTGTTCCTCCTACTTCATACTGAAGTCAAATGTTAGATAGATATTTGTCAAGAGGACAGATACCATGCCTTCAGTGCATGGCTTACGGATGAATCAAACAAAGTTGCTTCGGTAATAGGCAGATGAAGACTCTATCATAAATAGATGGTAACAGCACTTAACAATGGTTAAAGTAGCGCTTGCAACATGGTTCAATGCATCCTTTGATCTTAAAATCAGGTACATTATATGCAGATATTTTCTGTTAGGCTAGCTAGTGCCACACACACGTTCTATTCGTCCTGACAATATTTTGCTTGATTTTGCTTTGAAAGTTCTCCACACCAAATTTTAAGACTCTTACTTTTATAGTGCTTCACGTTTGTGTATTTACTTAACATAAAGGTACCCATACCTGGATATAATTCTAAAATTTATATAAAATGTTTAAATTATTAATAATTATTGTAAAGCTCTGTAAAAGGTGTTTCAAATCAAATACAAATCAAATAAAAATTTTATTCAATTGGCTAATTGGCAGTAAGTATTTAATATTTTGTTATTATGTATTTTAAAACAGCGCCATCTGTTGAGCATCAGTGTTTAATATATCCTACTTTTACAAAAAAACATGCCTTAAAGTATGCAGTACCTTTAAATTAAAAAAAAAATGCTTTCATCACTGCTTTTTCTCCACTTTCTCTTGGAAATAAAATATTTTTGCGGTAGAATGGTATCCTATATTGGAATCGGGATACTAATGTACCTAATTGCAAAAGGAGGAATTAATATTCCGCAAACTGCTTTTTTAAGAAGTTCCTTTTCGGCTCCTTTCTGTGCTCAATGATTATAGGCAACTAAATTGTAATTTACAGCCAGTGCTAGACATTCAAACACAAATTGCACTATAGCATGTTAGCTGGATGACCCTTATGGTATTTTTATTATATCTCAATACCTTAGCGGCCTTCCTTACTAAGTGGTACTTTGAGCACCATTCGAGCCTGACTACATGTAGTAGCCTCCCTCATACTTTTTTTTTTAAAAAAAGAGAAGTACCACTCAGGCAGTTAATGCCTATATTAGCTGTGGTACTTCCTTTGGAAAGGGATAGTAGTAGATAAGACAGATGGTTAGTGTGATAGTAAAGCTTCGATTCTGGCAACACTGCAATTGCACGTTATGATTATTTTTAGAACAGTATTGCAGCGCCTCTAGTGTTATTTAAGCGAATTATTTTGAAGCTAGCATAGCCAGTTTATAATTATTTTACTTCGCCGGCGATTTAATGGTATGTGGTAATACCGGCGAAGGAGGGCGCTGTGATATGCATTGTTATAAAAAAAAATTAATACATATCAGAAAAATTGATGTTGCCATGGCTGAGATTTGAACTCGTGACCATTGCTTAGTAATCAACATGCTAACCACTTAAGCTACAGCACCCTCAGGTTTAGAGCTTTTATAGGACTTTCGCTCACATTAGACCATTTTCCAGTGCTACTATTGGTTCTGGTCCACGCATAATTTATGGCAGATTATCTTGTTGGTAGTTGGTATGCTGCTTCATTCCCAGCTGTACCTATGTGTCCTTTAATTCATAATAATGTTACCTCATTTACCGAAGAACATTTAATAAGTTTTAAAGCCGACTGGTTGTCAACTGCTATGAGCACCTTTCTTCCATGCAAGCAAATTTACAGCAGTTGATCCAATTTATGCAGCAGCCCAAGTACTTCACCCTGGTAAAAGGAGACTTACTCCCTTAAAGGTAGACTACATGACAGGTTCAGCTCCTGACCTACCGTCCATAAAAGAACCATCAGTAAAAATGCTGATGTTGTTCTCCATACACTCATTGTGTATAAAGCCTTTCGCAATAAGTCTCCTATGAAGTCGTTCGAATATTTTTCTTCTCCTTATGCATTCCATTGGCATTTGAGCTTCCCTAAAGTCCTTTCTAGGTCAAGAATACTTTTATAATTCATGTTCGGCCACTGTAGGGTATTTAAGTAAGCTACTTATAAAAATGAAAGAAGTAGGTTACTATTATTTTATAAGGTATTCCCAGCTATGGGTTTGCTCTGCTATCGTTTATACAAAATTGTTTCCCTGTTTCTCTTATAAATAATTAGCAATTTTTTTAATTAGATTCTGCATTAAAAATATACTTTTAATTATCTTTACCTATAACGGTTACCGCCTGTTTTAGTACCCGCATAAGATTCAACCGCATAAGTTTAAGCACAAGTCCGTATAGTTTCCTTATTCATATATTTATTTATTTATTTATTTAAAAACATTTTGTTTAAGACCTTTATATCCCCTCCAAAACAATAGATCGTGCTCATCTCAATTACCACAGCTAATGTAAAATTTATATTTGCTTGATTTACTGTTGTCTTACGTGTCAAAAGTGATTTTCTACGTTTTTGAAACACATTCAAACCACAATGTTTGTTATTCTTATGAGCAACTTTTAATATCAAGACTTGTATTAAGTAAAGACCCCTGCAGTTTTGATAGCCGTGAGTAGTTGTTCTTTTCGTTAAATATCTCGGATACAAAAATAAATGTCTTTTGAAATATAGAATGTAATGAAACTCATTACCGCTACTACTACTACGAGGACGATCTGGCCTCTACTGGATCAGAAAAAAACGGCTTTGCTATTTCGGCTGCCAAAAGTGCAGCTACGTGATTTAATATCAACGATCACCGGGCATTGCTTATTCGGAACCCATGCAAGAAGAATGTGTCTCTTCATTACAACGATTTCTGCAGAAGTTGTCAGGATGAGGAAGAGGAGGAAACTGTCGAACTCCTGCTTTGCCATTGCCCTGCGTTAGAATACCAACGCCTCCAGTATCTTGGACAACGGTGCTTTGCATGCCTCTCCTGTGTCTCTCCATTGGAACCGAGCGGGATTAACTCCTTTCTGAGAAGCAGCGGATGGTTTTCTAACCCACTTCCACTTGGCGAGATATAGACACTCTCGTCAACAACCTGGCTCGACCAACCTGCCATCCGTGGCTACCTCCCCACATTTCTGATCTTCTTTTTCTGCCTTGAAACTGCCTGTGTTTTTATCCTATGTCTTCTCTCAACGCTTTTTCTATTTTCTATCTCACCCTTTTTCCTTTTTACTTTTTCCCCTCCTCTTTTGCAGGTAACACAAAGTGACTAATACTTGGACCCAAGTGAGCTGTATTGGAACTGCCTGCTTAATCTAATCTAACCGAAACTAACCTACTTTTAATGCTTAAAAGCATAATGTTTACAACTATTGTTATTCGTCCCTCTTTTTTTCCTCTTAAGTAGTTTATGACTACTTCACTTTCGCTGAGTCTAGCGCTAATAACTAACCTTTACTTTCGACTGTGTTTATTTTCAACTGTCGACTGATAACTATTGACGTTCTTAATCATCACGAAGTCTCTTATAATTTGTAGCATTTCTAAAAAGCCTAGCTTCCCTAAGACATTCATATTTAACCTACGTCTGCTAGTCTTATGCTAGCCAGTGCTAGACGCAGCGACTTCCTGGCAAAGTCTGCAAGTATCATTTAATCCACATGATGCTTTGGCATGTCCATGACTTGCCACTAAAGCTGTTTAGCAGCTTAAGGTACCTTGGTTTTATTAATGCAAGCAAATTCTTGAACTTTATGCCAAGATACTATTGTCTGTAGAGATTAGCCTTTCTACCACTTGAAAAGTATTCGGGTCCACTACTTGTGGTTAATAAAAGCCTGAGTATCCGTTATCGGATACTCATTGTTCTGTTTGATTTTATTAAAAAAATTAGCTGTGCCTACACACGTTGTATGCGTCCTGACAGCAGTATTTTGTTCGATTTGGCCTTGAAAGTAATCCACACCAAATTTTAAGACTCTTACGTATTTACTTTATTCATGAAACCCATATCTGGATAAAATTTTATAAGTTAAATGAAATTCTAAAATTCTAAAAATTATTGTAAAGCTCTCTGTTTAATTCCAGAGAGTAAAAATACAAATCAAATAAAAATTTCGTTCTATTGGCTATTTGGCAGTATATAATTTATAGTTTGTCATTATTTTAAAACAGCGCCATCTGTTGCGCAACCATGTTTAATACATCCCGCTTTCAACTCAATTTTTATCATTTTTTTTTAAACAGAGCCGGGTTCAAAATAATCCGCTTTCAAATATAAAAGATGCCTTAAAGTATGCAGTACCTTTCAATAAAAAAAAATCGGCGTACTTTCACTGCTTTTTCTCCAAATTTTCTTGGAAATAAGATATTTTTGCGGAAAAAAAGTAGCCTATAGTAGAGTAAGGATACTAAGGTACCTCTTCAGAAAATTTTATTTAAATTAATCCAGTAATTTTTACGTGATGCGAACACAAACAGATAGACAGACAGGAAAAGAGTTACTATTTTATTATATGTATAGATGAAAAAATTCCAGAGCTCCACATGAATAGATAAGTTAAAAAGAGAGTAAAGATCAACAGGTATCCAGAAGTAGCTAGAATAAACTTTGCCAACCATCCAGTAGACACAAGATCTTACTAGCAGCCTGTTTACGGCCATCACAACGATTAGGAGGTCGGTCATGTTTTCAGCTGACTAAACACTATCTGGATGCCAAAGAAGAAGGATGTAGGACTAGAAAATGTATTAAATTCTACTGGTAACGAAAATAAATTTTTCCAAGGTAAGACGCCCACTGTTACCATCCAATCTTTTCTTTTGCTAAACTAAGCGTATTAACTCGATTATGCTCATTAGTATGAGGGTTGCTTGTTAAATTTTTCAAGACTTTACCTATTATAGCTCTCTACGTACACAATAATAATACTTTACTTCGTATGGCAGCTACCACGACCACTGTCCCAATCTAGTGTTTAAACTCATACTAAAGTTCATAGTCTAGGCACATTAGTATGACAGTTACTTGTGCAAAGTTTTAAGTCTCTAGCTGCTGCAGTTATCTAGGTGAACGATATTTTTTCACTTTTAATGTGAGCTAGAACGTCCATCATCGCCATTCAGTCTGTGTTTTGTTAGTCTATGTACATTAGTATGAGGGTTACTTTTGCAAAGATTCAAGACTCTACCTATGGCAGGTCTTCAGGTAGATAATTATTTTGTGTTCACTTTATATGGGAAGTACTACACCCACTATTCCAATTTAGCCTGTTTTTGGCTGAACTGTGTATATTAATAAGGGGATTACTGCTGCAAAATTTTACCTATTATAGTTTTCTAGCTACTTAGAAAATGGGCCTACAAGTGAGCGTAAAAGTGGGCGTGTTCAATTTTTCTTTCTGTAAAAGCCTAAGTTGGATAGCAGGTTTTGCACGAAATATTACTTCGGAGGAGCATTTAATTGACTTGCTTTCTTGATTGATTTGATTGCTTCGAAATTATGTAAAATTGAAACATTTCTTTTTATTTTTTTAACTTAAAGATTTATCTGACTAGAAAAAAAGGACGGAGTTTGTGATTTATTTTTAGTGATATTTAACACTAGTTTAATAATTTTTATATACCATGGGTATTGACAACTACTAAGTAACAGTACAGGTAATGATATCTACACATGTAGACTAGACTACATCAGAACTACAGGGTTCTAAAATATATAGATATATATTTGTATATTTATCACACATACTTTAACATAAATAAGTGTTTTCTTTATTTAAATTTATAAACAATGTTCACACATAGAATAACCAGCAACAACAACAACAACAACGTCAACAACCATGTCTTGTCTTCAGGGATTCATGACAGCTATAAAAAGAACAGTTGATTAATATGAAAGACAATAAAATAAAAATTGTAAAAAGGGCAACGGAGAAAAAAGGGAAAAACCAAATATAAAGAAAATGCTTAAATGCAAAATAAATGTTAAACTTAAACAAGTTCCTGTGTTAAAAGCTAAAATATTAAAGGGAACCTTCAAAAAAAAAAAAACAAAATGGGAAAATTCTTGGAAACTCTTTAGAAAAGTGTTAAAAATATGGCAAGGAAATGTGGGGAAGGTGTTATAAAAAGCACAATTTTAAGTCAAGGATTAGTTTTGAAAGATTTAATAAAAAACAATAATTTTATACGGTGTAGTTTTTCTAATATTTATTTTTTTTTTTTTGGAAATTTCATGGTAAAGATATCTTATTTTGAAACAAAAATAAGTTAAAATTAATTGGGCTATGACTTTTGATAGTAAGATTAAAAGAATAACTATTTATTGTTTGTAAAAATCATTTACACCCAGCACAAAAACAAATGGAAGTTGTTCTAAAAGCATAACATTTTCATTGCAAAACAAGTAACAAGTAATCGAGGAGAAAAAAGTTCCCCTTGCAAGAACTACCTCTGAATTATTCAAGTTTTTTTTTTTATTTTCCCGTCATTTTGTTTAGCAATTACAACTTTTAAGGTCAAAGAATGTTCAAAAACTTAAAGTTGGACTCAATAGATTTTTAAATGCCATTTTTAGTTACGCCCCCTTTTGTGGGCGGTGAAATAAAGAATTATTTTAAAAAATAATGCAATTATTTAAAGAAATATATTATACTTCTACATACTTCTAAAACCATAAAAATTTATTTTTATGGGCAGGGGTAGGGAGGTATTCCTCCAATTCCACCACCAAAACATCCCTAAAACATCCCTGGAAAAAATAATTTTATTTTTTTTTTTGCCAATTTCCTAAAAATATTCATTTTTAATCTTTCCAATGCCTAACCAATCCCCGCCTCCCAAGAATATTAGTAAAAAAATATTTTTGTAATTTGTTACTTTATAGTATTTTATTTATCGGAAAATAATTAATTTATTTATAGTAATAACTTATTTATGATTTTAAAGATAAATTTTATTTAAAATTTTAACAATTAATTTATTTAAAACAACCTCTCCTTTGCACTAAGGTGATAATGAGTGCCATTGTTATTCTTCGTCGGATTCTTCAAAGACCTCTTCCGAATCTGAATCCTCTTCAGCGTTAAGTACAGCTATTTCTGCAGCTAACTCAGGATTGGAAAAAAGTCTTCTGCTAGTGTTACCATCGTTGGTGTTTCCAAATCCAGCTTTCGGTACACCCACTATTAGCCGTAATTCACTTCTAAATATCAATTGGACAACATAGAAACCGATTATTTGACGCCTGAAATCCATTGGGACAAGGAGATTACTACAATCGTCCCAATAAAAGACGATTGGAAACCTCTGGATAATCTAACTGGGGGTATTGGGGTATATACAGATGGATGAAAAAAGGGTAATGGTATGAAATGTATAAAGAAATCCCACTGTGCGAAGCCCACTATTCCCATCCAATCTGTTTTTTGCTAGACTATGCGAATAAATACGATAATAGTATTTTTATTTGCATGGGAGATACCACTCAAACTATCCTAATCCAGTGTATTTTGCTATTAGTATGTCCCCTTCCACACTTGCAATTTTTGTCTCTGAAACATTTTGTCCATACTTTCAGAATTGTGTTTTTGACGACTGTATACTTTTATACAAACATTTTCAGGTCGAAAAGAATAAACAACAACAACAATAGAGAGTCACAGCAGAGTTTCAAGTACATTTTATTTAATCTCGCAACAACAAATGCATATGTTGCAGAAACAAAAATTGCAAGTGTGGACCGGGACTATGGAGGTTATTTGTGAAGAATTTCAAGACTCTAGATATTGTAGTTCTATAGGTACACGATAATAAATTTTCACTTTGTTTTGGTAGACTATACACATTAGTATGGGGGATATTTGTGCAATGTTTCAAGGCTCTACCCATTGAAGATTGCCAGACAGACGTTAATAGTTATTTATTTTGTATGGGAGGTACCACGCCCACTATTCCAATCCAGCCTGCGTTTCGCAAAACTATGTATATCAATAAGGGAGTTACTTGTGCAAAATTTCCAAGATCAAGCTATTATAGTTCTTTAGCTACTTAAAAAGTGGTCGTGGTCAATTTTCCTTTCCGTAAAACCTAAGTTGGGTTATGATGCAGATTAAGAAAAACTAAACTTTCCAAATCGGTGTATCCGTTCTTAAGTGGTGCGATTACCAACGAACGACATTTGATTTTATTAAGGGGCATCGCAGATTGAAGACTTTTTATCTGCCGATAGTTTGGTAATTTTCTTGAGCAGTATGGAGAGGAACGCAAATGCACACGATTCAGTATGGGCCGATAAAAAAGTTTGATGGACTTACCGATTCAATTCAAACTAATCTGTCGGCCTACCCTACTAAACAATCAGCCTATAAAAAGTCTGCAAATAAATAAAATCAAATGTTGTTCGCAATCGCATCACCGATTTAGCCAATTTGTTTTTTTTAATCAGCATCATAACCCAATTAAAGGTTTTAATTACTTTTAAGTTGAAGTTAATTTTTTATTAATTGATTCAATTACACATTTATTTAAAAGAGAACAAAGAAAATCCCAATTAAATAAATAACTGAATCAATTAAATTTTTAATTGAATTTTAATCTCAAAATAATTAAAATCTTTAAATGGAGCAAATATTTTTTTCTGTGTAATAATATAAACAAATATGGCATCGAGTTGACTGAAATATGAGAAAAGTCTTTGATGCCTTTTGTTTACATTACATTGTTGGCACTTTTCACCTTGTTGATGACATTTGTCATAATATTGATGTCATAATTCATTAATCCTTTGATTAATTTTTCTATCTGTATTCAGATATCGTTATTTTTTTGTAATATTGTTGGACCATAATTTTTTGTATATCCATAATATCTTTAGTTTTGAGCCTCTTTATTTAATTATTGTATCTTTAATATTTTTGAACTAACAATAATTACTCATATCTCAAGTCTAAAATAAAAAATATACGTTTTTAGTCCAGCCAGTGCTAGACAAAAATAATGTTTGTTTCACGGATTTTTCAATCATTTTCGGGTCATCCCTCTAATCTACGGCGAAGAAAAGCAGTATCTCTTCGTTTTAGTCGAATGTAACCAGGTTCATTCAGCATGTTACGCGCCAAAGAGTTTGGGAGAGATTCAAGCCTCTTTAAATATGTGACTGCGTGTTTCGCTATTTCTGATTTAACTGATGGCATGTTTAGGTCTTTGTGGAATTTTTTATATACCAGGGAGCAGATGTAATCATACGTAGTATCTTATTTTGGCGCCTTTGAATTTTTTCTACATTGCTAGCTGAGGCAGTGCCCCATAACTGAATCCCATAACACCAAATTGGTTTGAGGTCCGACTTGTACAGTAGAAGTTTACAATCTAAGCTCAGGGTGGAGTTTCTGCCAATAAGCCAATTTAGTTGTACTGCTTTTAGTTTCAATTGTATTAACTTGAAATCAATGTTGCTTTTCCAAGTAAGGCGACGGTCAAGATACCCAGGTATTTAACGTCTGAAAGCTGTGGTATTATTTGGTTATTTATGCGAATAGGAGGGCATGAGTCCCTACGCAGTGTGAAAGTTATGTGAGTACATTTTGGTCATTCACTTTTATTCTCCATTTTTCTAACCATTTTTCCAAATTGAGTATGTGGTCTTGTAGAAGTTGTGATGCTTCTTCGGCACTTTCATGAATACTGAAAAAAGCGCCTAAAGTACTTGGCTGCAGCTTGTATAGTTTTGTTCGTAAGAAAAGTTGAATTTTGAAATTTTGTGAAAAGTATTTATTTATTCATCAATATCCATTTTGTTCCTTTTAAAGTAAAGCAGGCAGCTAAAAATTTAGTCTTTTCACAGGGAATATGTAAAACCCTTTAATAAAAAAAAAAAAATTTGCCTGAAATGGTGGTTGTTGAAATCCGTCAATATCAAAATAAGGAGTGTAACTACATTTAAAAATTCAGAACCAGAAGATATTATTTCCTCGATCAAGCATTTAGAACAGGAAAACAAAAATTCTTGTCATAGTTGTGACAACGTTACGGTTGTATAGTAAAACAACCACCTACTACTACTACTAACGAGTGATTTTTTAAGAGCTTGAGAACTTAAAAAAAAAAAACGCATAAAATTTGCAAAATCTCATCGGTTCTTTATTTGAAACGTTAGATTGGTCCATGACATTTACTTTTTGAAGATAATTTCATTTAAATGTTGACCGCGGCTGCGTCTTAGGTGGTCCATTCGGAAAGTCCAATTTTGAGCAACTTTTTCGAGCATTTCGGCCGGAATAGCCCGAATTTCTTCGGAAATGTTGTCTTCCAAAGCTGGAATAGTTGCTGGCTTATTTCTGTAGACTTTAGACTTGACGTAGCCCCACAAAAAATAGTCTAAAGGCGTCAAATCGCATGATATTGGTGGCCAACTTACCGGTCCATTTCTTGAGATGAATTGTTCTCCGAAGTTTTCCCAACCAACCAAGTTCAGTTGTTCCATTTTTGGCAACAAAAAGTTTGTTAGCATCGAACGATAGCGATCGCCATTCACCGTAACGTTGCGTCCAACAGCATCTTTGAAAAAATACGGTCCAATGATTCCACCAGCGTACAAACCACACCAAACAGTGCATTTTTCGGGATGCATGGGCAGTTCTTGAACGGCTTCTGGTTGCTCTTCACTCCAAATGCGGCAATTTTGCTTATTTACGTAGCCATTCAACCAGAAATGAGCCTCATCGCTGAACAAAATTTGTCACATTTGAACATTTCGAACCGAACACTGATTTTGGTAATAAAATTCAATGATTTGCAAGCGTTGCTCGTTAGTAAGTCTATTCATGATGAAATGTCAAAGCATACTGAGCATCTTTCTCTTTGGCACCATGTCTGAAATCTCACGTGATCTGTCAAATACTAATGCATGAAAATCCTAACCTCAAAAAAATCACCCATTACTACTACTACTACTACTACTACTACTACTACTACTACTACTACTACTACTACTACTACTACTACTACTACTACTACTACTACTACTACTACTACTACTACTACTACTACTACTACTACTACTACTACTACTACTACTACTACTACTACTACTACTACTACTACTACTACTACTACTACTACTACCACTACTACTATTACTACTACTACTACTACTACTACTACTACTACTACTACCACTACTACTACTACTACTACTACTACTACTACTACTACTACTACTACTACTACTACTACTACCACTACTACTACTACTACTACTACTACTACTCCTACTACTACTACTACTACTACTACTACCACTACTACTACTACTACTACTACTACTACTACTACTACTACTACTACTACTACTACTACTACTACTACTACTACTACTACTACTACTACTCCCCTATAATACATCTATACTATGCCATAAATTAAACTACTTTAAATACACCATTTGATAAGAATCTTAGCATTTTGTCACCCTTCGTACAGCTGTCAAATAAAAAGCCAACTTCAAAACTTCATATGACAGCACAAATAATATACGAATAACTGGTAAATAAAATAGTGAATTTAAAAACTGTGTGAAAGAACAAACTTGATAAAATACCAATAAACTGTTTAAACAAGTGGGAGTATTTGTTAAAGTGACAATTAAATAGAAGGCACACCCAAACACATGATAAATAATAATTATTATTATTGAATACACAGGCGATTAAAAAAAAATACACACACACATACACATACACACGCTCTTTCAAATTGTGGTCAACAAAATAAATGGATTTATAGCAGGAATTTAATTAAATGTTTATTTTGTGTTGATAAAAAGAAATTCCTTGTGACAAAATCTCACCTCATCTCTACCTTAAAATTATTGTGGTATTTGCTGGCGTCATCTGATGGCTGATTAGTTAAAAGCTCCAGGTGGTCATGGTTAAAAATATCTGTTGGTAATTGTTGTTATTTATTTAATAGCATAAGGTAAGTGTAATGGTGTATGTGTGTGTGTGTGTGTGTGTGTCAATATTTATGAGTTACAAGTGTGTCTATTAGTTGTCAATTGCGTGATAAGCCATCACTTCTGCAAGTAACAAATAACAAATTGCATGTATTTAATGTCATTTGGTATGTTGTAAAGTTTGTTACAATAATTGGTCATTGCCTTTTGTACATCTTTCGTTACGTATAATGTAAATTTAAGATTTTTTTGTTTCACAAAGACTTAAATCCAGCTTATACCGGAAGCCATTTCAAACACTTCGACATACGAGTACATGAATAATTTGGAACAAAAGACTAATTTATATAAAATTTGGGTTAAACAACCTGGGTTCATATCCCACGCAAACACACTTAAAGGAAGATATCTTCATTACTTTGCATTTAAGCAGGTCCGTTATTTATCGAATTTATTTGGGATGATTTAAACCTAAAACGGGCGTTTGCGGCTTTGCTGTCGGTACGATCTGAAATATATTTATATTATACAAGAGACGGCACTGGAAGTATAAGCATTTTTGTATTGCTGTTGCAACCAATCGG
The DNA here is from genome assembly GCA_949628195.1 of Phasia obesa. Lineage (NCBI taxonomy): Eukaryota > Metazoa > Arthropoda > Insecta > Diptera > Tachinidae > Phasia > Phasia obesa. The sequence continues at coordinate 152,708,720 of OX451216.1, forward strand.
CTAATGACAGTTGGCTTATTTTATTTTTTTATAGAGTCAGTCCAATGTATATGTTCACAGTATTATACTGCAGTTAGAAAGAAAAATTAGCAAAACAGAATTTAAACGCAACTGTTTTTTAACTTTTGTGTTTGGCTGGAAAATCGCCAGGCAAATACATTGCTTATCAGTTAAGGCATTCACTTGTGTGTTAATGTTACTAAAGCGTTTTTTAACAGCGTCCGAACTTTGATTTAAAGTAAAAAAAAAAATATTAATTAATTAAAAACTGTTATTTTGTTTGGTGAGAAATTCCAAGGCATTTATCACCACCACAGCTAGCTGTTACATAGCGTATCCTGTCAGTGCAATTTTTAACAACTTTTTCAAGACCTTTAGGTATTATTTTATTAATGATATGAGTTTAGATTTCTCCAGATTTATCTTTTGCCAGCATAGTACATGACTATGGTGTGGCATTTGGTTTCCTTACTTTTGGATTAATTCAAGTGCTTTATAACCTTGCTTGAGCTTATGAAATAATTCTGCAAAACGGGTCTTTCACTTAATATGATACTCGATCGAGTAAGGCCTCAACCACTGCGTTTGCAAAGTTTCCAATACTTTGAATTTGCACAGTGGTTTTTAATTTTCCATGTAGTGACAAATATCGAGGAAGAAAGTGTAGAGACAGTATGTATACCACATGGGACAACTGCTTCTGGCTAGCAGGTAGTGTGCTAGTCTATCAGTCTGAAGTTGTGGGCTCAGCTCCCCAAAAAGTATCTGGTCTATTTCCCTACACAGTCGGCAGGAAGAAAAGACGATGTACAACCCAAAATAGCATATTTGCAGACAATATCTCGAACAGACTGTTTGGTCTGCAAACGTTCAATACGGGCTTCCATTTGGCTTAGGGCCAAGTAAGGACAGATACTTATTAAGAAACTAGCTGTGGGTGCCACGACGTTGGCTTCCTAACAATTTTATATATTTTTTTTTTCCGGGGAAAAAATATCCTATATTTGAACCAAGATACTAAGGTTCCTTCTCAGAAAATTTGATTAAAATCCATTTGGTAGTTTTAACTTTATGCGAATACAGACAGACAAACAGATAGACAATAATTCAAAAAATTACTGTTTTATATCACACTGTGTAATTTTTTAAGTCATGGGAAAATAACCATATACGGACACCACTACGTCATAAAAGACCAAAAAAAAAAGACCCCTGTGTCCCAGTTTTGCCCAAAGTCCTCCAGGTTTTTTTTATGGGCCCTCAAAGATGTGGGGCCTCGATGTCATTTTTGCAAAAAAATTATCATTTACTCAAGCTCATATTTTGCAAACCGTTTGAAATTTTGATATACTCTCTGAGGCAAGGTTGTAGCTCTTGTCATAAGAACAAAAATTGTGAACATATAAAATCAAAAAAACTTCATCTTCAAGGTCAAAGTCGCAAAAAACTTTAAAAAATTCAATTTTTTTACCTTTTTTTCCCTGTTCAGGTCCATAGGTAGCAAACCGTTCAAAATTCAAGGAAACAATCAACTACAAAAATGAACCTAAGATCTCAATAAACAACTTTCCAGAATATGAACTTCCTAGGAATGATTCTTAATACCGTTTAGGTAGCGATTAGGTAGCCGAAATGAATTTAAAAATTTTCGGGAAATTTTTCACTTTTGCGGCTACCTAAGCGCTACCTAAACGGTGTTAAGAATCATTCCTAGAAAGTTCATACGTTCTTTATGACAAGAGCTACAACTTTGCCTCAGAGAGTATATAAAAATTTCAAGTGGTTTGCAAAATATGAGCTTGAGGAAATGATCATTTTTTTGCAAAAATGACATCGAGGCCCCACATCTTTGAGGGCCCATAAAAAAAAACCTGGAGGACTTTGGGCAAAACTGGGAGACAGGGGTCTTTTTTTTGGTCTTTTATCACGTAGTGGTGTCCGTATATGGTTATTTTTTTCCGTGTTGCACTGTGTATTCCATTTCGATTACTAACTTCACCAGCAACAACATTAAAAAAAAAATATTTTATGTACAAAAATTCTCCTGTTACAGTTTTTTTTATGTATAGATATATACCCGAATGCAGGGGGGGGGGGGAAGTTAGGGTAAAACATTATTATTAGTTTGCCAGTCACCAGTATGAAATAACTACAGTCTACGGGCTAGTGATAGTAAAAGCCTAAATGTAAATATGTTAGGAACCCGATTCATTGAGGAACAAAAAGGTTTGAAGAAGGAGAACTCATAAATTTTATATTGCGTAAGTTGAACCACGGGAATGGAAATGTATATGAGCAATATATCAACAAGAAGCTATAAAAACGCAACCCGTGGAATATACACTCCGGTTCACTTATTTAAAGGCACAAAAGATCCCATATTCAGGAGCCGGTATCTTTTGCAATTTTTAACCGATTCCAGAATTTTAAAATAGAAATGGAAGCTAGATTACTTGAGATATAAACAAAGTCATAACAATGGTGGTTTCTTAACTAAGGAACCCTTTTTTGATGAATTTATAAAAAAAAATCTAAAAATGTGGTATTTTTTTTGGTTCACTTGAATAAAGGCACTTTAACTAACTTTAATGAAAAAGCTTTTCTTGTTTTTTAAGTTATTATTACTTTATTAGCTTTATAAAAGAACTCTTAGTAATGAGTACAACCCCCTTTGTTTTTAATAACTTCAAATATACGGGTTTTCATTGACAGATAAAGAGAATTCATGCAATCCAACGAAATTTCATTCCAAGCATCCTTAATAGCCTGAATTAGTGTCTGTTTGTCATCAAATTGTTTACCTCCTTCATAGACCTTACGAGATAACCAACCCCACACATTTTCGATAATGTTTAGATCTGGCGAATAGGGTGGCCAGTCAAGAATATTAACATTTTGGCTTGCAATGTACTCCTTTACTACTCTGGCGTTATGTATAGGGGCATTATCCTGTTGCAATATCCAAGGTATTGGACCAAATAGTTCATTGAACTTCGGGAAAGCCGACTCCAATAACGTTCTATAGGTTGCACCAGTCATTTTTGCACTTTGAAATTCAAGATCGATGGTGCCATAGTACGTAATAGCACCCCACACCATAACGCCGCCCTCTCGGCTGTGATGACGGTTCAAAAATCGCTTTTCTTTACGCAGGTCATGTAAATAATAGTTGTAGCCATCAGGCCCATCCAAATTAAACTTCTTTTCATCCGTAAATACAACGGTTTTCCAGTCATTTACATGGCCTCTTTGCTGCACATCCCATACCATGTAGTCTTTTGCGAATTGAAGACGCTTTTCCTTACGAGGACTATTAAGTGGCGGCTTTTTTTGTAATTTCTGGTATCTAAAATACTCACAGCTCTTAATAACTCTGCGTACTGATGACTTGCTCGCTTGCACTCTAGCTTGAGCTCTTATTTTTGACAAGGATAAGGCAATATTAGAAGCAATTCTGATGATTTTTCTTTTCTCATAAGTAGATAAAGACAACGAAACCCTTCCTTTAAAATTTTTTTCATACCCCTCGGGGTCCTTGATGTAATTGTCGACAACTGTTGGGCTCCGTCCAATTTTTTTTAGCTACTGCGCGGTTAGAATATCCTTCAGAACGGTAAACATCGATTTTAGCCCTTTCCGGTAGATTTAAAATTTTTTGTTTTGCCATTTTGAATCGTAAATCGACTAAGATGTAATAAATTGCAATAAATAAACGCCCCTAACAAAAAATCACCGCTTACTTTAAAAATAATACAAAAACAACAAAGTGCCTTTATTCAAGAGAACCAAAAAAAAAATACCACATTTTTAGATTTTTTTTTATAAATTCCTCACAAAAGGTTGCTTAGTTAAGAAACCACCATTGTCATGATTTTGTTTAAATCTTAAGATGTCTAGCTTCCATTTATATTTTAAAATTCTGGAATCGGTTAAATATTGCAAAAGATACCGGCTCCTGAATATGGGATCTTTTGTGCCTTTAAATAAGTGAACCGAAGTGTATGTTAGACTAATGCATAATTTTCTTGGTGCCTGCAATGTAAGCAAAAAGTTTTATTAGTCTACTAGCTGTGCCCATACACGTTGTGGGCATCATGACAATATTTTGTTCGATTTAGCTTTGAAAGTAATTCACACCAAATTTTAAGACTCTTACGTATTTACTTTAAAGGTATCCATCCCTGGATAAAATTCTAAAATTTATATATATAAAATACTGTAATTCTAAAAATTATTGTACGGCTTTGCAAAAGACAGACAGGAAATGAGTAACTTATTATTTCAAAACAGCGCCATCTGTTACGCAACATTGTTTAAAATATTATGTTTTCAAAAATAAGAGATTTTTTTCATATTTTTATTTATTGCATCTTTAATATTTTGGAACTAGTAATAATTACTCATAGCTTAAATCTAGATTAAATATAAATTAAAAATAAATGAAAAAGAATAAAAGATGCCTTAAAGTATGCAGTACTTTTAAATCGGTAAAACAATCGGCGTACGTTTACTGCTTTTTTTCCACTTTCTGTTGAAAATAAGATACTTTTGAGCAAAAAAAAAATAGGATACCTCATATTGGAACTAGGATACCAAGGTACCTCCTCACAAAATTTTATTAATATCCATTCAGTAGTTTTTACGTGATGCGAACACAAACAGTTAGGAAAAAAGTTACTATTTTATTAATTGTTATCTTTCCTACGAAGACGCAACTTTGTCATAAGTTTCTGTTATTAAAATTTTCGATTTTTACTCACATACGTTAGCTGTAGATGTTAATCTTATTTTTATTACTTTATTGGAAATACATATATAATATAATTAATACAAGATACTAAGATAAATTTTATGATTTTCTAGTTAGCATAAACAGTTTGTTTAATATTAGTGTTTTTTTTTACTTAAATCTCATTGATTTTCCAAAATAGAAACTCAATTCCCCTAAGCTGGACGAAGTAAGATGAATTTCAAAACATTGCCAGGCACAAAGAGATTATAGTTAGAAAAAGAAATATCAACTGCTTTGTTGAAAATTAATTTGGTATTTTATGAATGATTTATATTTACTTTAACTGTTCGCCTTATCGGTTCTCCTGACATGATATGTAGGGACAAAACAAAAAAAAAAAATGTTCCACCTCTCAATGGTCACGACTGCCTGCCATTTCTCTAAAACCAAATTTGTTTGTGTAAGTATTGTCTGTATTAGAGTATTAGACAGGGTGTTTGTTGTTGGTTTTTCATGGTGATTTTTCATGATTTTTCAATATGCGTAAGGGAATTAATGGAAATTCTTCAAGCTGACATTCTCTGGGATAATAAAAAAAGTTTTTTTTTCGTATGTGTGTGTGTGTGTGTAAACATCCTTTTTCCTATCATACTTGTGCTAATTTTTCTGTTTTTTATTTTTTTATTTAGAGTTTACGTGTCGAGATTTTATGCGTACCCAATGACTACACGTTTTATGGTTTTGCCCCAATTTAAAACAAACGAGTAGGAAAAAAAAAACAAAGCAAAACGAATGAAAGATGACTTACTCTTAACGTAACAGCAGTTAATTAAAAAACGTGCTATAAATGAACAATTTGAAAATTTAACAATTCCAATTGGTGCGCTGTTAAAATCATACAACATACAGAAAATTAGTAGAATAAATGAAAAGCTTTCAACGAGAATAGTTACAGGAATTATGTTCTAATTTTTCAAATATTTTAAAAAAAAGGAAGAAAAAACAAAAACAAATTTATTTCAATTATAGTTAAAAGTACTTTTCTATTTCCTTAAATTGCTTGCTGCTAAATGTTTCTTTTTCTATATTTTCCACTTAACTAAACTATAAACTTTTGCCTTAAGAATTACTTACCGAAAGATATCTTAAGTTTGTCATTATAGCTGTTTAAGTGTTTATTGTCTTGTTGCTTTTCTTTTAGAGTCTTTTATTATCGTTATCGACATCATAATCATTGAAGAGAGTTACAGACAAAAGTGGCAAAATGCTGAAAAACAAAAAAACAAAAAACAATATAAAGACATAAGCTGAAAAAATCTTAGTCAAGGATTAGTTGTTAATTAGTTTGTACTTTGTATTAAAAGCACAAACGATGACACAAATGAACTGTGTCCTGGCGTCCTTGCGTCCTTGCTGTAATTGAAAGACGAAAAAAGAACACAAAAGCCATAACAGAAAGAAATTGATCATCAAGCAATTGAAATTTCTTGAGACTCATAAAAATGGCCAATAATAAATTCAATGCAGACACATACATATATACCTTCTTGTACAATAAAATGGAAATTGTTTTGGAAGTAATTGGGTGGTGGAGATTTTTATTAAACAAATAATAAAAGAAAAATACGAAATACGTTACATATAAACTGTGTCAAGAGCGTATGAGTAATGGAAATGCAGGGAATTAATATTCTAACAATCATACGCCTGCGAGAGTCGTTAAACAATTATAATACGGGTTGTTTACAATCTTATTATTATTATGTGTTAAATAAAGTAAAACATTAGTTTTGGCATAAAAAAGGACATCATTGAAAACAAAAGGAAAGGCTTAATCTATACCTATACATATAATAAAATAGTAACTTATCTCCGTCTGTCTGTCCATCTCTGTTTCCTTCATACTTTGTGTGTGTATCACGTAAACACTACTAGATGGATTTTAACAACATTTTGTGAGGAGGTATCTAAGTATCCTGATTCAAATATAGGAAACTTTTTTCCGCAAAAATATCTCATTTCCAAGAGAAAGTGGAGAAAAGGCAGTAAAAGTACGCAGTTATTTTAGTAGTAAAGTAAATACATAAACCATAACTGAAGCACTAACCGGATATTTATACTTCATTTTAGCAACAAATGTCGCTGTTTTATAAAGTAAATAATAAACCATAACTGAAGCATAGCTTAAGGCGGCACTAAGAAAGTAAGAGGTTTTTAGTGTGGATTGCTTTCCAAGAAAAATCGAACACAATATTGCAAGGACGCTCACGAAGTGGCGGACACAGCTAGTATATAATAACACTGCAACAGGACTATTTCTGTACATGAAATATTTTTTGAAAATTTTGTTGCTGCTGCAAAAAGGAATACAAAACAGCAATTTTTAGAATTTTTTTCTGTCTGTGTTCGCATTGCGTAAAAACTAAATTAAAATTAAAATATAAAATTAAAATTAATAAAATTTTTTGACGAGGTACATTGGTATCTTGTTTTAAATATAAGCTACTTTTTTCCGCAAAAATATCTCATTTCCCAGATAAAATAGCAAAAAAGTAATGAAAGTACGCGATTTTACTGATTCATTTTTATCGATTTATTTTTGTCAAAAGGATATTTCAACACTATTTACAGAACTCTACAATAATTTCAGAAATAGAAATAAATTTTAGAATTTTTTGCAGGTATGTGTAACTCTCTATAAGGAAAATACATAAACCATAACTGAAGTATGTACTATAAAAGAAACAGACTTAAAATTTGGTGTTGATTACTTTCAAAGCGAAATCGAACAAAATATTGTCAGGGCACCTACGACGTAGCAGACACTGCTAGTTAATACTATGGCAACCCTGCATTATAAATTGGAATGGTAAAAAAGTGATGTGTTCAGTTCTGTTGTCCTAGCAAATAAGAGGCGAAATGTTCAGGTTGCACAAAATAGATTGTCATGCCAGCAGTAGCCGATGAAATCCATGAAATGATATTGGAAGATCGAATAGGGAAAGTGTGTTAGTATGGCTGAGGCTGTAGGCATCTCAACCGAACTCCCACATCACATGTTGCTTAAATTTGACTATAAACTGCTACCTCATATAGCATACTCTCCAGATTTAGCCCTTTCACATCGACATGCTAGAAATTGTCGATAAAATCCATTGAATGATATTGGAAGATTGAAGAATGATAGTGAATAAGGTTGTAGACATCTAAGCCGAGCAGGTACATCTTGGTTGAGTCTCATCATCATCATGCTGTGATTGCTTACACTCAAGAATGAGATCTTGTATTATCGTTATAGTTAATCCATGAAGTGGACTATGAACTGCTTCCTCATCTAGCATACTCGCCAGGTTTAACCCTCTTCAGGTCGTGATGCCAAAAATAGTCGATAAAATCCTTGAAATGATATTGGAAGATTGAAGAATGATATGGATGACGTTGTTTGTAAACTTCTCAACTGAGTAGGGTCATCATATTTACCCTCAATATTTGTATATGAAAAAGCTGTTAGAGCGATGAGTGCTGCGATTGCTCACACTTAACCATAAACGCTTGTGGAGTCACTATAGTTAATCCATGAATTGGACTATAAACTGCTACCTCATATAGCATACTTTCCAGATTTAGCCTCCTTCAGGTCGTCACACCAGAAATAGTCGACACAATCCCTGGAATGATATTGGATTGATTGAAGGAAGGTATTGAATAAGAATAATATTGAATGAGGTTGTAGACATCTTAACCGAGCGGGTCAACATACTTTGCTTGAATATTTATATAAGACAAAGACGAGTGATGGGTGCTGCCATTGCTTATACTCAAACATAACCACAGGTATATTTGCTATAGTTATCTCATCTAGTATATGCTTCAGGTCGTCACGTCAGAAATAGTCGATAAAATACATGGAATAAAATTGCAAGAGTGAAGAATGATAGTGAATGAGGTTGTAAACATCTGAACTGAGAAGGGTTGCTGAGAAGGGTTGCTTCACTATTTGTATATGAAAAAGCTATTCGAGCCATAAGTGCTACGATTGCTCACACTTAACCATAAGCAGTTGTGGATTCACTATAGTCAAATCATGAATTGCACATTCTCCATGTTTAGCACCTGACCACTGTTTTGTGTTGTGTTGTGTTTTATTTATTTATTTATTTTTTTTTCTGTGACGGAATTGTAGGGAAGTAAGAGATTTGGGTTAAACGAAGAGATCATCATTTGAGGAACCTTACAATGAAGAAGAAATAAGATACAAAGAAAAAAATATTTTCATATTTTTAATTGGTTTCAGATTCAAATTTAATTAAATAATTAATTGATTCAATTAATTTTTTTATTAGGAATTTTGTTTGTTCTGCTTTAAACAAATATATATTTGAATCAATTTAAATATCAATTGAACTTTAAAACTGATTAAAACCTTCAATTGGTGAAATTTTTTCTATGTAGAAAACTCTTAAAATTAATTCATCAGTCTTAAAGGAGGAGACTGAGTTAAGATATTTAATTATTTTTTTACCGACAAAATATCTTTTATCCAAAAAGTCATGGAAATATCAACTGTCCTGTTATAACACTAATATTTGTGTAGCAGAATTCCAAAGATTACACAGCAATATTTCCACACCAATATACTTAAGGGTGCTCAGATGTCATTTAATTATAAAATATGGGCGGCATGTGTAGAATATAATTACTAAGAAACATGTTTTCTAAATTAATTTTCAATTTCTTCCTAAATAAATCTTCAATTTGTTAAGTTTATTTGTTAAATTTATTGAAGAAGAATAGGCCAATAATAAATTCACTGCACAACAAACAACTCGCTGACTATATAATACCATAAACATATGAATTATGCCACAACATTAGGTCAGCCGGAGTTACGTTATTAAATAATCATAACACGAGCGTATGAGTAATATTATTATAAAGACAATCTAATAGAAATACCCAAGGTGGAAGGAAGGGTGAATAAATAATTAATATACACGTGCGTGTAAGTAATATATAGACTTTTAGTTACCACATACCTATTTCCAATTGATTGTTAAATAAATTGTAAATTATATATGCTATTTGTAGGCATTAGCCAAGATTATGATCTTAATTTTAATTTAATAAAATTTAAATTTTTTAACAAATTCAAGCTACAATCTTAACTTCTCAAAAATAGATTTATACTTAGTTAAATATATTTTACCTTTAATATGATAACAATAGAAATGTTAATCCATATTAAAGCAAACTTAAAAACAGACCGTAAACATCAATTTATAATTGGAAATGGGATAAGCAGCATGTCAAGACAATAAAACCCTTGTTGTCAATAATTTCAATGAATCAAGCAAGTGAGCAAGCAGCTTCTACGAAAACTGAACACAAAGCAAATGCAGAACATAAATTAATAAAAGAAATGTTGAAATAATCGTATTTGCAAATTAATACCACATCTTTAATCATTTAATTATCATGGCTATTGAAGGTATTTTAATGGCATTGATATCCTTAAAGTTTTATGTAAAGAATTTTAAAAATACTATATGGTCTTCATTATTCATTAATATAAAGGAAACATATACCTGCCGGATTTTTTTATTTTTTTAAACTAAAATGAAGGAAATATATACCTGCCTGATTTTTTTTATTATAAATTTAAAATGTAGGAAATATATATATATACCTGCCTGCCTGCCTGTCTGATTTTTCAAATGACAGTTTTAATTAATTTTGAATAATTTTCTTTTAAAACTCTTGTTAGTAGTAAAATATGTAACTTTTATGCCTGATAATTCTACTGAAATGATATCTTCTGATTAAATATTAAATTTACAATTATAAGATTTACAAATTAAAAGTAAATTAGAATGTCAAATTAATAACTAAATTTAGAATTTTTCTTAATTAAAATACGCTGTCCAAACACTTTTGATTTTGACTAATTTATGGCCCCCTAATGTTCTAATTAGGCTTCCTATTTTTATTTTACAGATTAAAATAAAATTTCAATCATAGTCAATTTAATAGTCAATATAAATAGAACTTGCAATTTACTTAACAAACAACTGGGAGTAAGTTGTAACTTAATAGCTATTATATACGCGCGCTTGTTAAATTGTTTATTAGTATTAGTATTTCATTTTCTCCACTTTCTTTTGGAAATAGAAGTATCCTATATTGGAATTAGTATCACTCTTCACAAAATTTTATTAAAACCCATCCAATAGTTTTTACGTGATGCGAATTCAGACATAAAGACAGACCTGCAATAAGTTACCGTTTTTAACTGCATAAAATCTATCGATATTGATAATAATAATGGCCAATAATGGCTCGTAATTGAAAATTGAAAATTTATATTTTTAAAAAGTAATCTATATCAGGTTATAGTAAACAAAATTGTGCATCACTAATTACACACTGTGTAATTTTTTAAGTCATGGCAAAATAACCATATACGGACACCACTACGTCATAAAAGACCAAAAAAAAGTACCCCTGTCTCCCAGTTTTGCCCAAAGTCCTCCAGGTAGCTCCTCCATAGGTAGCAAACCGTTCAAAATTCAAGGAAACAATCAATTACAAAAATGAACCTAAGATCTCAGTAAATAAATTTCCAAAACATATGAACTTCCTAGGAATGATTCTTAACACCGTTTAGGTAGCCGCAAAAGTGAAAAATTTCCCGAAAATTTTTTAGCTACATAAGCGCTTCCAAAACGGTGTTAAGAATCATTCCTAGGAAGTTTATATGTTCAAGAAAGTTGTTTACTGAGATCTTAGGTTCATTTTTGTAGTTAATTGTTTCCTTGAATTTTGAACGGTTTGCTACTTATGGACCTGAACAGAGAAAAAAAGGTAAAAAATTTTGAATTTTTTTAAGTTTTTTGAGACTTTGACCTTGAAGATGATGTTTTTTTGATTTTATATGTTCACAATTTTTGTTCTTTATGACAAGAGCTACAACTTTGCCTCAGAGAGTATATCAAAATTCCAAACGGTTTGCAAAATATGAGCTTGAGTAAATGATAATTTTTTTGCAAAAATGACATCGAGGCCCCACATCTTTGAGGGCCCATAAAAAAAACCTGGAGGACTTTGGGCAAAACTGGGAGACAGGGGTCTTTTTTTTGGTCTTTTATCACGTAGTGGTGTCCGTTTATGGTTATTTTTGTCCGTGTTGCACTGTGTTATCTTTTTCATTTTTCTATGTTATCTACTTTTCGAGTTGTGCGTTCTCAAAGTTGAAGTTTTTTTAAGTTTTTGAAAACAATGGTAAAAAATAAAAAAAAAAATTGTTAATTAAATTTTTGTATTTCCTAGCATAAACGTAATATTTTTTCAATAGAACCTTTAACTTAAGGTATTTGGAAACTCACATATGTATTTCAGTTAAATATTTTTGTTGTAGAAATATTTTTAATATTTTTTTTTTTTTTTAAATTGGTGTAAAAACAAATTTTTTTCACTTTAAATTAGAAATTCAAATCCGGTTTGGGGAAGCTTGGGTAAAAAAAAGTTTTTTTGAATTTTCTATGATATGTCTACTTACAAATAATATGAAAAAATTTTGGGGGTTTTTTGCGATAAGAAGGAAAAAATTTTTTTTTCTACTTCAACTTCAAAGAAAAATTCGTTTATGCTTAGCAAAGCACTCACTGCATTAATCATGTATGTTTGTAAGTGTGTACATATATGTACATGTAATTTTACATAAATTTTTTATACATGGTCCGCAGATTATTACTCATGCACTGTTACCTATTGGCCAGTTATCGGAGGAAGCACAGGAAGATCGTGATAAAGATTTTAAATCATTCATTAAATCAAACATTTTTCACGGAAATGCAGTCGTGAATATTATATTTTCAATAGATTTTTAATAAGATCTGACCCAATAATTAATAATATGAGCAAACATTACAAAAAGAAAATTAGAGTGTTACCACAGCAGGTATTTCACCTTCTATTATTATCTGAAACTTAAGAAGAAAATAATTCCGTTCATATTTATTTTTATGACAGCGAATATGAAGACTAATAGCATTAAACATAAAATGTAAATTTATATTAATAAATATTATATTAATAAAAAATGATTAGTATGGCCTATTTCCGGGAAAATTTTGTATGGGGACTATACGAAATCATTTACCAATTTCATTGAATTTTTGTATGTTGAGTTACTAACCTTAAAAAATGAAACTGCCCAAATTTCATTCATTTATCTGTAAAAATGGAGCATTCAAAGTAATTTAAATATTCATACGAGCTGACAAACGAACACCCCTGGTGTTTAAAAAAATTTTTTTTTTTCAAAAATGATTTATTTTTAAGTAGTAATGACCCACTTAATACTACGAAACGAAAAAATAAGTGCTATCTCTAACGCCTGAGTTAAGAGCCGTTTTTAGCAATTTCAACCCAATGTGCAACGTTTCGATATTGTATAAATTCACTTTGAAAAAAATAAGTTTGCAAGCGAAGTTTGTAGATTACCTCGTCCATTTTATTGTCAATAAAATGGGCCTAGTGAGCAAGGAATTCGTGTAGTCCTTGATCGTTTTCGATTTAAAACTATCAACAAGACCAAGAAATATTCGAACTGAAGAGAATATTGCTGTAGCTCGTGGTTTTGAAGAAGACGCCTCAATAGCGAATAGTCATCGTTCGCAACTTGTTGTTCCTTGGCCTTCAACTACGTGGAATATTTTACGGAAGAATTAACCCGTGCAATCAAAATAAAGCCAAACGACCATAGTTTGCATCGCACTTTTGCTGTCCGAAGATGAGATCATTTCTGACAAAATGGTTACATCAATAAGCAAAATTGCCGCATTTGAAGTCTTCAAATCGTTAACGAATCACCATGCGATCCATGAAAAGTAACTGTTTGGTGTAGCTACGGTGAATGGCGAACGATATTGAGCAAGGCGGACTGATGTTTTAATTATTCAGCTTAACATCATCGATTTTTCGTTCCAACAAAACGATGGTAAATAGACAAGACCACGATAAATACAGCGCGCTTAACAATGGATTTATTGATAAAAAAATTTGGTGACAACTTTATTTTTAGAAGTGGTCCTATTTCCTGGCCCCCTGGATTACTTTTTATGAGGCATAATGACGAATATAAGGGGTTTTCTTCTCTACCCGCAATCTGTTCATACTCCAACACTGTTACCATATACCTAACAGCTTATGAATAGGTTATTAATAAAATAAATTTTTGTATTAAAAAAGTTTAAAAAAATTATATTCATTGATCTGTCAGAAACCCAGCAAAAAAATTGTTCGCCATCCATTAGATCTGTTACAGAAATGTCCAAAAAAATCTCAAAATCGTATACGAATACTGTCAGAGTTCAATCCCAAAAATACATGAAGTGGTTGGCAAGAAATCTGACAGACACATCGTGGGAAATTCTTAGTTTTGTATCGATATTTCTGACAAAAATCTAGCAGAATTCGTATTAAAATTTGTGAAAGACATCTAAAAAGAATATCTTATGTATGTCTTGCCTTTGAATTTTCCCATAACAGTTATAGGTCATTATCCCACGGTTGTATGTTAGATCTCGTTATCTCGTAATATATAATAAAGTAAGTAAAACTGAAATGTATAGAATGTAAAATTTACTTGAGCCATTTATGTTCCTATATTTCCCAGCCAACTTTTGCATTATATTCTACCACGGAAAGCTTTAAAGGAAATTCCAAGCAAAACAAAAGTTTTGTGCTTTTAACAGCACAGCGAATATTTTCTGCAGTCTTCTTAAAGCACAATCTTTTATTTTGTAAAATGTGACAATTTTGTTTCTTTCTATTTATTAAAAATCCCAAAACATATTTTATCTATATGAAATCCCTTCGATATCTATAAGACATGATGATATTTAAGAGAAATAAAATAAATCTTGCATATTTATACGAAATCTATGAGAAAGCGTTCAAACATAACCTTAATCAAATTTCCCAGATACATCTAACAGAAATCCGTATCTGAAAATAAAGTCAGATATTTGTCCGAATTGTATGATTCAGACAATGTCGGAATGATTTCCTGGCCGGGAAGCTATAAATGTTTCATAGTGTTTTTTTAATCAAGACCTGTTTGCCCCTTAATTTGGTCAAATTAATAATTTAATATTAATATTTGGCAAAGAATTTTGTGTTTTAAAAATTATACCAATATTTCATTATTTTCAATTTCACCCTAACAAGAACCCCTTTAGATATGCAGTATTTTAAGTGACCTAAAATTATGCTACACTTCCTTACTAGTTTACTTATAATATAAATACCAATACATTTGCTTTAGTTGTTCTTCGTTTCCTCGAAAACTGTTGCTCTTGTAGCCACTAACAAACAAGCCCTCATGAAAACTTTAAAATTTCCTTAATACCCTTTTAAATATGTAATTAGTAAATTTTTAATAAATTTAGTACAAAATTGCATTATAAAAACCCATTAACAAAATACAAAATTTTCTTATCAAAATATTTCAAATACAGCATTCCCAGCTGAAAATATTTTTCAGAGAACAAAAAAAAAAAATTGCGCTAAAAGAATTATGTACTAAAAAACCTGCGCTTTTGAGAGACAAAGAGAAATAGCACAAGAGAGGCCTTAGGAGAGTTGCATTGTAGCTCACGTGTTTATTTACCTTTAAACAAGCCGGTTAACTTAATTTATGTTGTGAGAACTAGAGAGTTGTGTTGCTACTCTGTACTCAATAACGTTATAAGAACCGTTATAGGAATGTATTTTTTGTTTTTTTTTCAAAATGCGAGAGAATATCTAAGCATTTACAGTTAATGCTTTTTACTTTTGACTCACACAACAACAAGAACCTTTTGGTTATGAGTAAAAAGATGGTAACAAGAACAATAAAACTACAACATGTTTGACTGGGACTAGGACAACATTTTTACTATTGAATGAATAATCAAAATTATACTACTGGCATGTCAGTTATAAAATAGGAAATTGTGAAAAAATGAGCATTAATTCAATGTGGATTTTTTTTGTTTGGTTTTAAAAGAGTAGTAGTAGGTACTAAAAAGTCTCGACTCTCGTCTGAATAACTAGAAGAAAACCAAAATCAGGCATGCAGGGCCGAAGTTGTTAGAAGTATAAATGAAGCCAAGTACTATTAAGCAACAACAACAACAAGCATATAGTTTAATATCATACATTTTATATGTGTCGTATACAAAACTGCGACAATTGCCGTAATACAAATTCAGTACACGGACGTTATTTGCTAACGAAGCACGGAAAATGCTACGGAGCGGTAAAATAATTTCCCTTACTTAATTACGGTATGTGTGTGTTTTGGGTGAAAAAAATTTGACTAAAAAAAAAAATATTTGTAAGCAATTAAATACAAAAATTATAAAAAAATATAAATTAAAAATTTACAAAAAAATGTGAAAAAATAAAAAAGTAATAAAATATTAAAAAAATTAATAAAAAATAATTTTAAGGTTTAACATAGAAAAAATTAGTGTCCAAAACGAAAATTGTGTTAACACTGTAAACCTTAACCAAAACCCCTTAAACAAGGCTTTACAAAATTTTTAAGACTTACACCTTAAAATAGGCTTTAAAAATTAAAATTTTATTTTCCTTAAAAGTATAAGTGTAAATATTATATATTAGTGTAAATGTGTAAAATTTGTGTGCTCTTTTTATATACCTGAAATAAAAGGCCAAAGAAAATTTGAATAAAGGGGAAATAAAAAAAAAAAATTACAAAAAAAAGAAAAAAATAAACTTTAATAATTAAAAATATTTTTATTACAACCTAAAGGAATATGCTGCTAAAGATGAGACTGCAGCTGCTGCAAGACTTTTGAACATAATATGTTGTAGCATAAAGTGGAGGAGGAAAGCAGAAAATAAGCAAAAGTAGGTTAACATTTCGTGTTTAAGCACTAACAAAAAAATTTGGAAAACTTTAACAAAACTTATAATTAAAATTATTGCTGGTAGTTTGCTTCATACTTCTTTTTTTTTTTGTACTTTAGTAAAAGAAAATTTATATAAAATTTAATAGTGTTTTA
Source organism: Phasia obesa (assembly GCA_949628195.1). Taxonomy (NCBI): domain Eukaryota; kingdom Metazoa; phylum Arthropoda; class Insecta; order Diptera; family Tachinidae; genus Phasia; species Phasia obesa. Next base: position 152,725,526 of record OX451216.1, read on the forward strand.
CTTTTTTAAATCCTTAAAGTATGCTTCATAAATAATGATAATCATTATTTATATCTTTAAGATATATAATTACGTTTAATTTGTAAAAGCAATTATCCCCACAATTACCAAAGATTATTTCATTACAAGCATAATTTTAGGAGAGATTTATAAAGGAACTAAAGTCATTATTTAAAGCTCATAATAAAAGCCATAATTATTTAAATTCATTTCATTTACATTAAGCATGTTCCGCTAAATATAACTGATACAACTGAATTTTTAAAATCTATTTTATTCCAACAGCCAATTCATTTTTAAAATCAGTTGCTAAGGCTTGAATAAAATTACAAAAATTAAAGCATACCTTTAGGATACCAGGAATTTAAATTGTTATCAATTTAAAGCAGATACATGTATTTATATATTTTTTAAAGATTTATGAAACAAATTGTTTAGAAAAATATATTTTATAAATTTTTTATAAACCATAAATGAGCCCTTGATTTTGAATGTGGTATAAGTCAAAAATTTAAGAATTCTAGTTTATCAGCTTTTTCTAATAAAATAACATAATCTGAAGTAATTCGCAGTATGCCATGAAAATAAAGTTGATAAATTGAGTTTATTTTTTTGGTTGGTAGAAAAAATACATTTACTGTATATTTTAATAGTGGTATAAGTCAGTCTGTTTTGCCAAACTTTGGGGAAAAATAGTTATTGGTAGAATAGCGGTTCAGGTATGATCAGGTAATCCTATTAATGTAAAAATGCTCTATTTATAGTTAATTGTAGACATTATACGGCGAAGAAGTATAATAGAATTATGTAAAAAGAGCCCAAATCCATTTTTGCCAGAACAAATTGCTCAAAATGATTTCATTTGGACGAAACAACTGGGAGAATCCAGGACTAATAGAAACAGAAACACATATGAAGAATCTGTATCTTGGCTAAAAATACAATGGATCAGATTTCTAAAAAATGCTCCATATAAGATGTTTTATAAAACTTCTTTGGATAACAATTCCGAATTCAAAGTGAAAGTTAGACCTTTAACCTAAAAGAGGAAGGCCAAGAATATACGAAAATATTGGTTTACTTCCATTATACACAACGATTTGACCAATAACAGACACAACGATTTGACCAATAACAGAACGTAAATATATGTTGGATTTACTACCCTATATCCCACCAATTTTCCACAAACACTTTATTTCCCCAAATACTAAAATATAAACTACTTAGTTAAAATGTAATGAATTTGAATAAAATGTTAATTTCTAATAAAATTTCCTTTTAAAATTTCTTATAAATTACACAATCATAGTAAATCCTTATTTCTTGACACTATTTAACTGTCAAAATATTTTATTAATTAATACAAAAATATTTTTTAATCCTCTAAAATGCAAACCTCCTAATATCTCGAAACAAGAAATATATGATTTATACCACTTTCATAATCAAGGGCTTTAAATAGTTTTTAAAATTTAAATTTAATTTTTTGGCTGAACAAATCAAATTTTAAAGTCAATATGAATTGTTTTAAAGTCAATATACATATTTTATTTTTTAGTATTTAATTTTTTAAAGTCAATATGGTGGCAATTGTTGCAATTGTACTCATCTCATGATTTGTCAAATTAAAATTGGCACAATAAGTTATGAATAGCGAGTAGTGATTGACTAGCGGAAACGTTACTTATTAAAAAGAGTACAACATAGACAATATACTTAGAGCTAGGATAATGTTATAGATCTTGGATCTGAACAGGCCTCTTAAGGTTATATCTAAGACCTATCACAGGGTATCGTAACAGTGTCAATTGATTCCATTCTTGACCATTGCCATGTTTAAGTGACGGGTTCGTTTCATTGAAAGAACTAGTCACGTTACAAGTATGTGTTTTTTTTTTAAATTTAAGTTTAATTTGAAACATTTTTGCCAAAAGAATCAATCAAAATTTAAATTCAAATATGATTTGTTTAAATATTTTAAAGTCAATATAAGTATTTTATTTTTTAGTTTTTAATATTTTAAAGTCAATATAAATAAAAGACAAGCATGAAATTGGGGCAATTGTTGAAATCGTAATCATGTCATGACTTGTCAAATTAAAATTGGCCCAAGAAGTTATGAGTAATGAGCGGAAACGTTACTTATTATAAAGTGTTAAAAATGGAAAATATACTAAAAGCTAGGATAGCGTTACAGTACTTGGATCTGAATAAGCTCCTGAAGGTTATATCTAAGACATATCACATAGAATCGTAACGGTGTCAATTGATTCCCTTCTTGACCATCGTCATGTTTTAGTGACGGGTTTTTTCATAGAAAGGCAAGAGCTATTAAATAGAGCATCGACCCCACCACACCAAGAGTGAAGGACTAGCCCACTACCTGCTAGTCTACCTATAAAATTAAACTTAATAAAACGCTCTTACTAGGAGGATTCCTCACGTGTCCATGTATTAACATATTTACAGAAATATGTTTGAAAAGCACAATTAATATTTGTACTTCATAAAAAATATTATGTTCAAAACGTGTTCCTTGCCTATTTTCGCAGAACGACAAAATCATATTATTTATGAAATTATTAATATTTTTGTTTTAATATCACAATTAAATTACAAATTTAATTCTAACTTATTAATCAAGCTTACTAGCAAAGACCTTGTAGTGAAACAATTATTGGGAATCGAACCCATAACCCCCACACTGATAGACCAGCATACTGCCTACTGGGGCACTTGAATCAAATTTATATTACCATAAAGCTATGAAATCAGTTCATATTATTTATGCTCAATTGGGGGAAGAAATGAAAATATCAAAGGAAAATAATTTTTTAACTAAAATAAATTAATAAAACACTTATAAAAATAATCTAATAGTTACCATTAATTAAATATATTATTATTAAATTTTGTATGATGATCTTTTCTCATTGGATACATATTTTTAAAATATACGCGCGATTAATTTAAGTTATTCGAGTAATTAAAAAACCTTGATCGAACAATCAACTTATCGAACAATCAATTTATTTTTGGTTCTTTGACTAATTTCAAGCGTAAAATATTTATGAAATTATTTAACAAAATTTAACATGATTGTATTGCTTTAGTGTAAGGAGTTCCATTAAATATATGCGCTGTTGTTGGATATCATTTTACCAATATATTTTTTTCTAGCAGTGGGAATTAAACAGATGTTGGTATGCTTTTTGAAGATCTTTGTATATGTGGGAGCCATGCTTGGATACGCAAGGAAATATTGGTTTCTTGCATGACTGTATCACTTAAAAACAAAAAAAAAAAAAAAAATACCAATAAGTTCAAATATCTTGTTTTGTTTTTGATGTTAACAAAGAGCTTAGGTGGTTTTACAGAATTTTACATTATTTAAATACAACTCTAACATGTTCATTTAATTTAGTATATCTTTTTAGAAGAGTTGTTGTTAAGTTAACGAAAGTTAATTTTGTTGTCATACCTTTCGGTGAAGACCGTCGTGTTTTGGTACGTTTGGCGAGCGCAACTGCATTTTATGTACTGGCAACAGTATTTTATTTACTGGCGGAACAAATCCAATTAATTTAATAGTAAAGCTAATTTTTATTGAAATGGTATTGCATAGTTCAATTTCAGCCAAATCTGCTATAGCGTTTTTAAAATAAAAGCATTCAATACTGATGCAATTATTGTTTTTATGTTTAAAGTTCAAATAAATTTTCTATTGAGGCAATATTTTTATTCGTTGCCCTAGTGGACATGATTAAATGCCGAAGACATATGCAAAATATTGGAAAAGAATAAACATAGAAAATGTTAAAGGTTTAATTAGTTTTAGATGCAAATTAAATAACATTTTTAATTTAATAAATAATTTATTAAATAAACATAATTAATTTGAATTCTATTTTTTATCAAGCACAAGGTCTTTTTTATATAAAAATGTTTTAACAATTTTTATTTACAATATTTCGCTACACCATTGGGTAGCATCTTCAGGAAATAAAAATGATAATTTTTTTTTTTTTTAATTTTTCCAATCATTTAAAATTTTATAACTGTTGTCATTTTTATTTCCTGAAGATGCTACCCAATGGTGTAGCGAAATATTGTAAATAAAAATTGTTAAAACATTTTTATATAAAAAGACCTTGTGCTTGATAAAAAATAGAATTCAAATATAAAAAAAGGTCAAAAACTACAATAACTATTTAAACATAATTAGTTAAATAATTAATTATTATGGGTGATTTTTTTGAGGTTAGGATTTTCATGCATTAGTATTTGACAGATCACGTGAGATTTCAGACATGATGCCAAAGAGAAAGATGCTCAGTATGCTTTGACATTTCATCATGAATAGACTTACTAACGAGCAACGCTTGCAAATCATTGAATTTTATTACCAAAATCAGTGTTCGGTTCGAAATGTGTTTTATCGACAAATTTTGTTCAGCGATGAGGCTCATTTCTGGTTGAATGGCTACGTAAATAAGCAAAATTGCCGCATTTGGAGTGAAGAGCAACCAGAAGCCGTTCAAGAACTGCCCATGCATCCCGAAAAATGCACTGTTTGGTGTGGTTTGTACGCTGGTGGAATCATTGGACCGTATTTTTTCAAAGATGCTGTTGGACGCAACGTTACGGTGAATGGCGATCGCTATCGTTCGATGATAACAAACTTTTTGTTGCCAAAAATGGAACAACTGAACTTGGTTGACATGTGGTTTCAACAAGATGGCGCTACATGCCACACAGCTCGCGATTCTATGGCCATTTTGAGGGAAAACTTCGGAGAACAATTCATCTCAAGAAATGGACCGGTAAGTTGGCCACCAAGATCATGCGATTTGACGCCTTTAGACTATTTTTTGTGGGGCTACGTCAAGTCTAAAGTCTACAGATATAAGCCAGCAACTATTCCAGCTTTGGAAGACAACATTTCCGAAGAAATTCGGGCTATTCCGGCCGAAATGCTCGAAAAAGTTGCCCAAAATTGGACTTTCCGAATGGACCACCTAAGATGCAGCCGCGGTCAACATTTAAATGAAATTATCTTCAAAAAGTAAATGTCATGGACCAATCTAACGTTTCAAATAAAGAACCGATAAGATTTTGCAAATTTTATGCGTTTTTTTAAAAAAAAAAGTTCTCAAGCCCTTAAAAAAATCACAGTTTACTAGCTGTTCCCGTCACGTTGTGGGCATCCTGAAAATATTTTGCCGAATTTTGCTATGATAGTATTCCACACTAATTGTAACAGTCTTACTTTTATGGTGCTTCAGTTATCGTTTATGAATTTATTTTATATAAAGGTACCCATGCCTGGATAAAATTCTAAAATTAATAAAAATTTCTAAAATTTAATTTTAGACAACAGCAGAGCGGAATGCACATTTTCTAGACAGCTACGTCTGTCATCAGCACTCTTTGTATCTTTCCACTTTGGATAGTGTTAAGTTGTAAACATCATCTAAAACCACATTCAATATCTATCGTCAGTTGGTGAGAACAAAGTCTATCACTACCTAAAGCTTTCCTCTTGTTACTAATATTTTTACTTTAAAATTAAATTTTACCAATTTTTCTTTAACAAAATCACCTAATTTGTAAGTTAATTAATTCTTTCTTAGATGGAATAAAACGAACTCAAGCTTGATAACAAATTTCACTGTATGTAAAATAAATAGTTCGACTTATAAAATTTCAAATATTAAAAATTCTAAAAATTATTGAAAAGCATTGTAAAAGTTGTTTAAAATATTTTAATAACCATGTAATTCCACATATTTAAAATACAAATCAATTGACTATTTGGCAGTTAGTAATTGATACCTTGTCATTATTTTAAAACAGCGCCATCTGTTGTGCAACCGTGTTTAAAATATCTCGCTTTCAAAAATAAAAGATACCATAAAGTATGCAGTACCTTTAAAAAATCGGTTAAAAAAGTCGGCGTACTTTTACTGCTTTTTCTCTTTATTATATCTTGGAAATAAAATATTTTTACAGAAAAAAGTATCTTATGTTGGAATCAGGATGCTAAGGTACCTCCTCGCAAAATTTTGTTAAAATCCATTTAGTAGTTTTTACGTGATGCGAACACAAAGAAAAGCGACAGAGAGACAGACACGCAATTCAGTTAATATTTTATTATATGTATAGACTATCTGTGCCCGCCACTTCGTCACCGTCCTTACAATATTTTGTTCGGTGTTACTGTGAAAGCAATCCACACCAGAGACCCTTAATTTTTTATTGCTTCAGTTATTGTTTATGTATTTACTTTATAAGGGGTGATACATTTCGAGGTTCCCTACTTTTCTAAAGAAAAAATACAGAAAATTCAAATTTAATGGAGAATGTTTGTTATCATTTGAAAAAACATTCTTTGGCAATAATTTTTGAAGATTATGTCTAAATTTTTACCGTTGCTACGTCGCAGATGGTCCATTCGTTATGTCCAATTTGCGATAACTCGTTCGATCATTTCGACTGATAACTGGCGAATGACACGCGTGATGTTTTCCTCCAAGGCCTGAATCGAAGCGGGTTTGTCCGCATAAACTTTAGACTTTACATATCCCCACAGGAAAAAGTCTAACGGTGTGATATCACATGAATTTGGTGGCCAATCGACCGGCACGAAACGTGAAATTATGTGCTCACCAAAATATTCCCGTCTTGCTGAAACCAGGCATCAAATAGTCGGTTATTATGGCACGGTCGCCATTGACGGTTACGTTCTCACCGGCATCATTTTTAAAGAAATATGGACCGATGATTTCACCGGCCCACAAACCAAACCAAACCGTTGTTTTTTCTGGACGAAGTGGCAGCTCTTGAATCTCTTCAGGTTGCTCTTCGTCCCAAATGCGGCAATTTTGTTTGTTTACATACCCATTGAGCCAGAAATGAGCCTTATCGCTAAACAAAATTTGCCTCGAAAACGTCGGATCTTCTTGGAACTTTTCAAGAGCCCATAGAGCGAAGCGATTCTTTCCATTATGAAATGCGAAACAATACTAAACAAAAATAACATGATAGCATGACACGACACACACGTGATCTGTTAAAAAAAGGCTATTGAAAAAAGTACCTCGAAATGCATCGCCCTTTATAAAGGGTCGCCTCCCTACTAAAATATGCCGCTTTCATAAATAAAAGGTGCCTTAAAGTATGCATATCGAGCAAATTGCATACTTACATTGCTTTTTTTCTACCTTCTCATGGAAATACGATATTTTTTTTTCTTTTATTCAAATATAGGCAGACAGGAAATTAGTTGCTGTTTTATTATATGTATAGATTACGATTTACGATCGGCATTTCATAACTACATGACTACAAACTCCGTTAGCTACAATCGTCGCCGTATAGTCAGCTAATTAATTATATTGAAGACGACAGCTACATCAAAACTCTGACATTGTTGTGGAAATATGTATTTAATTTTTATAAAACATTGTTGTAGAGCTACGTATTTAATTTTTATAAAAATAATATAACTCTTTCAAAAAATACTTTTATAAATTTATTTGCTCAAAACCTTTTTTTTGTAAATTAATATCGTTTCTATCCATATATAATAATTATTTATTGGAATTCTTTAATTTTGTGATATTCTCTTCTGTTAAATAAAATCAAATGTTTTTTTTCTATCCTTTCTGATCTCTTATTGATCACGATCACATAACAAAAAGAAAATAGCCTACAACGATGGCCCTGTAACCAAATAGCTATGATATTCTTAGAATAATCCTCTTCATATAAACGTTTGTATTTTAGTTTTGACAGGTTGTAGTAGTAGCCTGCTGTGGCTTATGGGTTCTATGCAATAATGATAATAACATTCAAATATTTTCCATAATAATAATAACAATAATATGTTGCCTATTTCAAGGAGAAAATTGTCTTACACCTTAACCACCAAATTAAACATAATTAACAAATATTTTCTATTGTTGGTTTTCTCTAACCTGTATTACAATTATTATCATTTACACAATTTTTGCAACATTTTCGCAATACAACAGCCAATTATTTCTAATGGTAACAAATTAAACGTTGCTAGGTTGTCGAACCAATTAGTGATTTAATGGAAGTGTTTATGTTAATTGAGACAAATTATGGAGATTTTTAGGGTTTCTTAAGAAAAGCTGTAAATGTAAATATTCTTATGAGAGTTGAAAGCTCCATATCGATGGCTAATTTATTTTTTGACAAAGATAGCTAAGGTAGGTAAGACGAATAAAAACAAATATGACTTCAAAGTTTTTTTCAGGCAATCACTGCCTTTTTCGCATGACCTCGTGTGCCAATAATTAAAAGTAGTTGAAACAGAGCTACCCTTTCTGCAAATACTGCATTAAGGTTTTTTAGAATATTTTTGCAACGCATCTGATGTAGTATTGGCACATAATTTTTTTAAGACAACACTACCTGTAAAGGTTTAAGCTTGTCTGCAGAAAACATCCAAGTTGGGTGGGAATCGAAACCGTCACTCCCAAACTGATAGACTAGCTCTTTATCAAATACTCTATATAGGCATTTTATTAATTATTAGCTGTGCCCTTTACGTCGCACAGAGGGATTTTTTGTGCAATAAGTAGTTTTTTCGAAACATAAAATTTAAAAATGTAATGATGCAGTTTTTTAGAAAAGTGATTCAGTACGAAGAATCCATAAATTGTATCCCAAAACAACGTTAATTTGTCTTTGAAATAATGAAGTAAAGTCACAAGTAAATTTTGGTCTAAAATATTGAAAACCGTTTACGCACTCCTATAGTGTTTGTACGTAAGATAATTTTATTGCTCTGATTTAAATAGTCATTTTTTTTCAAATATAGCATATTCTGCGTATTTACAAAAAAAAAATTATAAAAATCGCTCATATGGTGTAAAAGATATGATAGAATAAAATTTGTTCTATAATGTGCCGTGATTGCAAACTTCCTTGGAAGAAAAAAAAAAGGTTGCTCTGTAGTGCTCGGTGCTCCCACTATAATAAAATGAAACTTAATACTCCATACTATCAATTAAAAAAGAATGATAGATGATGAATAAAAGTCTACATTTAAATGCATGTATTGAAATTTATTTATAAAATAATTAGTTTTGGTAAAGAAACAAAAAGTTGTGGGAAAAAATATAATATGGATTATATGGGTGGTGGGTAGTGGGCGTGGCCGTTTTTGATGAAACTTTATTTTATTCTTAATTGAGGTAATGAAAGACTCTGTGCCAAATTTCAAAAACTTTGGGCCAAAAAAAAATGTTGGGTTCTATAGGCGGTGGGTAGTGGGCGTGGCCGATTTTGATGAAACTTTATTTTATTCTTAATTGAGGTAATGAAAGGCTGTGTGCCAAATTTCAAAAACTTTGGGCCAAAAATAAATTTTGGATTCTATGGGCGGTGGGTAGTAGGCGTGGCAAATTTTGATGAAACTTTATATCTTTCTTAATTGAGCTAACCAAAGGCTCAAAGCAAAATTTCAGCATTCTACAAGCACTCCTTATATTTTTTGCCAAACATTGTATAAACAAATCCCACTGTGCGTCGTAGGCGTCCTGACAATAGTTTCTTCAATTTTGCTTTGAAACTAATCCACACCAAATTTTAACACTCTTACTTTTATAGTACTTCAGTTATGGTTTATGTATTTTCTTCATTTAGAGGTATCCATCCCTGGGTAATTTTTCCGGAACAAAAGCTTCATTAAAAAATTCTAAAATTATTTTAGTGTTTTGTAAATAGTTTTTAAAATACCCTGCTTTCAAAAATAAAAGGTGCTGTCAAGTTTGCAGTACCTTTAAATAGGTACCTTTAAATCGGATAAATTTCGTACTTTCACTACCTTGTCTCTACTTCTCTTGAAAATTATATATAGTTTTGCAGAAAAAAGTATCCTATATTTTTATAAGGATGCGAAGATACCTCCTCACAAAATACAAAAACATGTCCAGTAGTTTCTACGTGATACAAACACAAACGGACAAACAAGCAGGCAGACAGACAAAAATTCCAAAAATTTTTGCTTTTCAACAAAAAAACTTTCAAAAAATATATTATGTACAGAAATGGCTCTGTTACAGCTTTCTTGTATGTATAAATTTTATTTCGCCGACGATTTCATGCTAGACAAGTAACACCGGCAAAGAAGAGCGCTTTGATATTTCTACTCTTTTAAATAGAAATTAATAAATATCAGGGTATAAATGGCTGGGATTCGAACTTTTGACAATAAATAGCCACGAGCTGCAGCACAAAGTTTGCTTGCTATTATGTAGTTGTATAAATTAGCTATTTGATTAATATAAATTTCAGGCTCTTGTAAGTCAGAGTTTGGACACGAAAACATTTCAATGGGAAACATTTAGTTTGGTACACGACAAAAAATAATTAAAGTTTTTAATTGGTTTCAGATTAAATTAAATTAAAGTTTTTAATTGGTTTCAGATTAAAGTTTAATTAAATAGTTAATTGATACATTTATTTGTTTGATTAGGAATTTTGTTGTTTTGTTTCAAAGAAATATATGTTTGAATCAATTAAAAAATTAATTGAACTTTAATTTAAAACTAATTAAAACCTTTATTCATTATGCATTATTAACCGCCTGCTGATGTATGAGAGATAACGTCGCGAAGGCCATTACGACATTAGGGAAAGTCCTGTCAGATCAACGATCTGTTTTTTTTTTTTTGGGCAGGTAAATGATGTGGTGTAGGCAAACAATACTCGTCTGGATAATATAAACTTCACCGAGATTTTTTACTATTCAATAATTACACAGTGCAACATGGAAAAAATAATCATATACGGACACCACTACGTGATAAGAGACCAAAAAAAAAGACCCCTGTCTCCCAGTTTTGCCCAAAGTGCTCCAGGTTTTTTTTATGGACCCTCAAAGATGTGGGGCCTCGATGTAATTTTTGCAAAAAAATTATCATTTACTCAAGCTCATATTTTGCAAACCGTTTGGAATTTTGATATACTCTCTGAGGCAAAGTTGTAGCTCTTGTCATAAAGAACAAAAATTGTGAACATATAAAATCAAAAAACTTCATATTCAAGGTCAAAATCGCAAAAAAATTTAAAAAATTCAATTTTTTTTTACCTTTTTTCAGTTCAGGTTCATAGGTAGCAAACCGTTCAAAATTCAAGGAAACAATCATCTACAAAAATGAACCTAAGATCTCAATAAACAACTTTCTAGACATATGAACTTCCTAGGAATGATTCTTAACACCGTTTAGGTAGCCGGGAAATTTTTCACTTTTGCGGCTACCTAAGCGCTACCTAAACGGTGTTAAGAATCATTCCTAAGTTTAGGTAGCGCTTAGGTAGTCGGGAAATTGTTCACTTTTGCGGCTAACTAAGCGCTACCTAAACGGTGTTAAGAATCATTCCTAGGAAGCCGTAAAAGTGAAAAATTTCCCGGCTACCTAAGCGCTACCTAAACGGTGTTAAAAATCATTCGTAAGACAGGGGTCTTTCTTTTTTGGTCTTTTATGATGTAGTGGTGTCCGTATATGGTTATTTTGCCATGACTTAAAAAATTAAACAGTGTGTTATCATATATGGCCTACTTTTTGCTAAAATATTATTTTGCTATCAAGTATTTAATTATTCTATAGTTAATTAATTATTATTAATAATAAGTATTTGGCAAAAGTGATTTTATATTTTGTGTTTATTAATTTAATTTAAATGCAAAAGTCCATTACTCATGAGAGTAATTAATTAAATGTTGGTTATTGAGGGAGTTTCAAATATTGGTTTAATTGGTTAAAAGCTTATTAAACATATTTATTTATTTATTTATTGGATTTTTGTGGCATAAATGGCTGTTTTAAAATTTTATATTTATGTTTATATATATAGGCACTCGTAGTAGCTTCTTCAGATTTTCTTGAAAATTTTGCTGTTTATATTCCTTGACTTCCTGACTCAAAATATAATTTATAAAAATATTATCTCTAAGGTTTTTTACGAATTTTTGACAATAAAAAAATATGTTTGCGGTCAGTTTCGTCATATTGACGAAATTTCTTCAATATAAAAAATTTAAAAAATAATTTTATATTCATGAAATTCGTCTGTAGATTTTACTTAAAAATTTTTTTAGTTCTATAATAACCAACTTTTCTTCAATTCTGCACCCGAATTTACAGTATTCACGTAAATTTTTGGTTCAATGTAGAATTCCAAGACTATATTTTTACTTCAAACACAGTCCCATTTAGTTCCATTTATGTTTTTCAGCGATTCCTAATTTGAGAACAAGATACATGGTGGCATCAGTTTGAAATAAAAAAATTGCATTTTCATTATGAAAACTGCTCGAATATGCACCTGAGGAATATGATGATGATTTTTTTTTTTGTAATATTTTTATGTATTTACATCCCTTTTCACAATGTATGATTATTTTATTTTTAATTTAAAATTAACTAACTGTCGGTTTGGTTAACAGGCACTATAATTTATTAATTGCAATATTACAACCTTTACAATAAGAAAACAAAAAGGAAAATATCGTAAGTTAAAGAATTTTAAACTGAAATTTTCAATTTTCTAATTTTTTTTTTAACATTCTTCACTCTCAATCATCTCTCTGATCACTCTGATCAACATCAATTGTAAGCAGAACCACTTAAGCTTTTTGGGACGTTAGTGTATTTAATTATTGTTTTTACTTTTCCGTTTTTTTGTAAACGTTTGGTGCCAAGCGCACTTATTTCATCCAAATTTTTGCGTACAGTTTTTATGATATCGTCGAGGGAGCTTTTGATGCTTATCATCAGTATAGCGATTTTGGTTGTACCCTTTACTTTAGAGTTGATGCTGCCAACCACACATTTAAAACCCTGAGAAACTTTCTTGCATTCGTGCTAATGGTAAGTAAAATTATCCTCCATATAATGGACCAGCGGTAGAGGGTACACACTCTCAGATGTCTCTTACTTTAGTAGTGTTTTCGAGGGATGGGGTCCATTCTATGTCCATTCTATGTCTCTTCTTTTTTTATTTTGAGGGTCAGTGTTAACTTGCTTGTATTTACGGTGGATCGTTCCCTTGCAAATCATGTTTAATTATGAGAAACACCATTTTGATTGCACCAGCCCATATGTATATATCGTACTTGCTAGCTTTCATTCGACTACCTCGGTGCCAATTACGGATGGTGTCATGAGGCAAGAATACTTACGCAAAACCGCCCGCTTCGCAGTTACGTGTCTTCTTATGTCCATGTTTTTATAACTCAAAATATCAGTGTGCAGTTAGTCGGTGTCCCCGTATGGCCGAAGTCTTCATTATTCAGTATTCCTCCTCAATAGTTCAAGCTGAACTATTGATATAACAAATATGGTAACAAATTTTGTAATATTTTATAAATTACAAATATTTTTTTGTTGAAATTGAATTAAGTTTCAAATTAATATTTTTATTGAACAAAATTTGTCAATTAAAATACTAACCGGCACATTTTCTTCGGTTATATTTAACAGACACTATTTTGTTAAAAGGTGTCAATTAAAAATTAATCGTACTTCGTGAAATATAATTTAACTTAACCTGAGGTTAATGTTCATGTTAATTTATAATCATACATTGTGAAAAGGGCCGTTAAACTAACAAAATTTACTTATGTGCCGTTGAACGTTTTCTACGTTGCTAGCGAAGACGATGTCCCATAACTTAATTCAATAAAAACATATTGGTTGCAGCATCGATTTGTAGAGTAGAAGTTTGCACTCTACTTTAAGGGTAGAGTTTTTGCCAAACGAGCTGCTTTTAACTTCATTTGTGTTAACTTTGATATAATGGGGGTCTTCCAAGTAAGGCATAAATCAAGGCGAATACCAAGATATTTGACTTCTGAAAGTTAAATGAGTATGATTTAGTTATTTATTAATTAATAGTTAAACTGATGGCATGCGTCCATATACAGTGTAAACGTTATTCTCCATTTCTTAAACCGTTTTTCCACATTGACCATGTATGTCTTATTGATAGAGTGACGCCACTTGGGAACTTTCGTGAATTATTGAAAAAGCTGCGTTATCAGCAAATGTCGCTGTGTCGACTCGGTTGCTTCTTGGCATATGCAAAGTAAGCAATAGGTACAAAATGGATTCCAATATATTACCTTAGGTAATTGTGGCTTCAAACTTCTTCTTCTTTTAGTATAACCTTCCATTCGGTTAAATAACTTTCCGATAGATTATACAAGGTTACGGGCAATTTCAGCTTTAACTTCTATAGTGATCTTCATGCTATGTGAAGAAACGTCTTAAAAAAGAGCAGAGTGTTAAGATGGAAAATCAAATTTTGTTGAAAAATTTTTCAGTTTTTTATGACATCTTGGCAAAATTGCCGAATGGGTAATGTTCTTTTTAAAATGCTTTTCCTTTCACTAAATGAAAATGAGAAAATTACACTCTCAAGAAGAACTACTTGGTGCAAACAGTTGTAGTATTTTTTGATACATTTATGAAGCATAGAAATGAGTACATATTTCATTAGAATTTATATACAGGCCAAGATCGGCTCAACAGAACTACTGTATAATAATTTAAATGCTTAAACTTAATCATTTTAATCCCTACTAAAAAATAATACTATTGTAATACTAGTAATTCTATTTTTAAATTCTGTAACTATAAAGTTATCGAAAAACTAATTTGTCTGGCTCCCACTAAACCAAATGTTTGGATTTTTTCTAAAGTCAGACTTGTCGTAAGGAATTCGTTAAGACATTTCGGTAGTTTGTCGGAAATCAGACTTGTCGTAACGAATTCGGTAAGACATTTCGGTAGTTTGTCTGAAAATTCAAAAAATAACGAATTTGTGAAGACATTTAGGTTGTTTGTCTGAACAAATAAAAAAATATTTTAATCAAACTTTGATTTATATGTAAGAAAATAAAAATCGAATTTGTATTAAAGAAAAAGAATAATAGTAAATGCGAATAAATTTTATAAATATTACCACGATGAACAATTGAAATTAAATTGATTACGCTATTAAAGTATTGCCTTCAATACAAAATCATTAACTAATCGTAATATTCACTTAACTTTCAGAGAATGAAGTTCTAGCTTATACTGACAGAAAACTTGTCGTTGCGATTTTGTACCTACATGTCGCTGCAATTTCGTACCTACATTTCGTTACGATTTCGTAACTATATATCGTAATGATTTCGTAACTACATATCGTGGCGAAGTCGTGTCAACCCCTTCGTATACAAATCGTTACGATTTCGGTAATATTTCGGTTCCGAAATCGGAAGATTTTTTCGAACATTCGTTACGAATTCTTTACGAAATCGGAACATTTATTTTGGTGGGTTAATTGATATAAAATCTATACATCTATACATATAACAAAATAGTAACTAATTTCCGTCTGTCGGTCCTTCATTGTTTGCGTTCGCATCACGTAAAAACTACTGGATGGATTTTAAAAGAAATTTGGTAGGAGGTACCTAAGTATCCTGATCCCAATAAAGGATACTTTTTTTCCGCAAAAATATCTTATTTCCAAGAGAAAGTGGAAACCGCAATTTCCGGTTTAAAGGTGCTGAAATTTTCGGTTTAAAACTGCGATATTTTCAACACAGTGTTCTCAACACGGTTACATTTTCACTACACACCTTTTTATTTTTGAAAGTGGGATATTTTATAAACTATTATGCAACAGATGGCGCCAGTTGATTAAAATTTGTATTTTTACTTTGCGGAATTACAATGTTATTTATATATTTTAAACACCACTTACAGAGGTTTACAATAATTTTTTGAATTTTTTAGAGGGAAGGGTACCTTTATATAAATTAAATACATAAACCATAACTGAAGCATTATAAAAGTAAGAGTCTTCCAATTGGTGTGGAATACAAAACCAAGCAAACTATTGTCAAGACGCCAACGGCCGGCGCAGCTAGTACATATATATATATATATAAGTAAGCTTAATAGTCAAAAAAGAAAGATTGATTTGCGTTTATCTCTTAAACCTTTTGTTACTCTCCCAAAAATTTTTTTTAAATCTCTTCGTAAACCGATATACAACAATTCAAACTCCATTTCATTAGCATTCATAATATTTCCGTCAGTGCCTTTTAAATTAAATATTACTATTATGAAGTGCCTATACTTTTGATTCTATTTACAGTTTTGTTGTTATTATTACTGTCTGGTTTGTTTTTTGAGGTGTAAACATTTCCAACTACTTTTGTAATCTGTGACAGCCCACTTAATTATGCTTGTGACAGACTGTGGTTTCTTAGAATTTCCCAGGCCTTAAAAGCAAACGAAGATCTAAATTTTTATTTCATATGCCGTTTGCTAATCAATACTTTAACACAATTTGGACAGTATAAGAAAGTAGATAATAATAGAAAAAAAAAAAAAAAAAATAGAAAACATTAGAATAAAGTGGGGAATGCCCTTAAGTAGAAAACTAATTTAAATCAATTATTGTGTGAATTTTTTTCGGGAGGTTTCCAGTTACTTAACAAAATCAATATTTCTGACATCAAAGTGATGCATAGGATAGTAATAAAAGAAAAGGAAAAGAAAAATAAAAATAAACATAATGTAATTATATGACCTACTAAGTATCAGCACGTATTTTAAGAAAAAAAAAACGGGAGAATATTCTTTTATGGAAACTGAATTGGATAGCATATCTGTACATGTAATAAAATAGTAACTCATTTACTGGCTGTCGTTCTCTTTTTGCGTTCGCATCACTTAAAATCTACTTAATAGATTTTAACAAAATTTTGTGAGGAGGTATCTTAGTATCCTGACTCCAATATAGGATACTTTTTTCAAACAATAATATCTTATTTTCAAGAGAAAGTGGAGAAAAAGCAGTGAAAGTGGTGTGGAGAAAAAGCAGTGAAAGTACACCAATTTTTTTTCACCGATATAAAGCTACTGCATACTTTAAGGCACCTTTTATTTTTGAAACCGGGATATTTTAAACACCGTTGCGCAATAGATGGCGCAGAGCTTCACAATAATTTTTGGTATTTTAGAATTTTATATAAATTTTAGAATTTTATCCAAGAATGGGTAACTTTATAAACGTAAATACTTAAGAGTCTTAAAATTTGGTGTGGTTTAGTTTCAAAGCAAAATCGAACAAAATATTGTCAGGACGAACACAACGTGTGCGGGCACATCTAGCCCTTAATAAATTAAATAATAAATAATTGTGTATTTTATTGACAATAATGTAAAAAAACTGTCCTAGTTTCGAAGTTTTTAATCTAACTATAATCATTAAATTTTATTAATTATTATTTATTATACTTTATTATAATATGTTTATATTTAAACAAATTTTGGCTATTTTTAACACTGTCCTTATCAGGCTTCATAATAATATGATTGTAATATAACAATATTCTCAGGTTTTATAATAATATGGTTTAATTACAACTATATAATTTAATCATAATATGGTAAAATAAAGGTTTATGCTTTGCATGTAGAATCGTGCCATTTATTATGAGTTGCTACACAGAGCCAAAAATGCCTAATAGAATTAAAAAGATTTTCTCTATGAAATGTTTTTATGCTAAGGGGTATGCCAGCAGAAAGAAAAGAAGATATTTTCAAAGGGATTCCTTATTATTTTCATATAGTAAATCTTTGTAATTTTATCAATAAGTAAATCCCATTAAGTCAATAAGAAAACTTGTTATTCATTTTTGACACACAAAAATTGATTTTTCAAAAAGGTATTCCTTATTGATTTTTTCTGATTGATTTCATTAAGGTTCCTATATGATATATCTGGGTTATTTAATAGGAGGTCCCTACGCAGTGTGAAAGTTATGTGAGTATATTTTTGCTCATTCACTTTTATTCTCCACTTTTCTAGCCATTTTTCCAAATTGAGTATGTGGTCTTGTAAAAGTTGTGATTCTTCTTGGGCACGTTCATGAATACTTAAAAAAGCTGTGTCATCTGCAAAAGTTGATGTGTGGACTAGGGTGCTAATGGGCATATCCGATGTGTAAACTAAATATAAAATTGGTCCCAAAATACTACCTTGGGGAACTACGGCTTCAATGAGCCGTGGTGAGCTTAAAATGTCACCTTATTTTAGTAAAAACTTGCGATTCGTTAAATAATCTTTTAAGAGCTTATACAAGTTTTCGGGCAAGTTCAGCTTTAGCTTAAATATTAGGCCTTCGTGCCAAACCTTATCGAATGCTTGAGAAACGTCGATAAAGAGCGCAGAACAGTATTTTTTTTCTTCAAAGGTCGTTTTAATTACATTTACTAATCTGTGTGTTTGTTGGATCGTACTATGTTGTTTTCTGAAGCCGCATTGATGGTTCGGAATGCATCCTTTCGCGCTAAGAATTGGATTCAGCTTAGTTATTAATATTCTCTCAAAAAAAACTTTGACACGTTTGATAAAAGGCTTATAGGTCTGTATGATTCTACTTTTGTGAGGTCTTTTCATGGTTTAGGAAACATAGTAATCAAAGAAACCTTCCACTCTGTGGGAAAGTACTCAAGACTTAAGATGGCATTAAAAACAAACAGAATAATTCTGCGACCTATACGGGGCAACTCAACTAACATCTTTTTACTTGTTTTAACAACGCCAGGGGCTTTTAGGGTGTTTAAATCTGCTATTGCCCTTTCAATATCGCTAAATTCAAATCCTAGGGGTACTACGGCACTAGTCTCTACTGATGACAACTCAGCTATATCAGTACATACATTTGGGGTGAAAACCTTCTTCAAATGTCCAACAAACAAATTGCCTTTTTCGGTATCATTCCTTGCCCAATCTCCACAAGAAGTTCTCCACAAGAAGTTCCTACATGCACGCCATAATGAATAATCTGATTGTGCAGTTGCAACGATGTCTTCCAAGAAATTTTTCAGAGATGCTACTCTTCGAGATCTAGCAGCTGTCTTAGCCGTTTCGTGCAATCTTTACGTCTAGATTTGAGTTGAGGAGATCTGTGTGCTTGCCACTCTCTTCTAATTTTTCTTTTTTCAGCCATTGTGAGATGAATAACGAATTTTGGATGCCAGAAAGATGTGATTCGGGAATAATTGTAGTTTCGGATAGAGAATATTTTGCATAGAATATATAGAATACATTGAATCGTTTTCTTAACTGAACATTTTATTTTTACAAAAAAAAAAAACGAATAAAGTTTAGGATTTTACCCATTAGATGTAATATATGGCAATATATATTGTCTTCTACCTGTAGTGAAGCGTTTCAAATAAAAAAAATAAATTTATTAAAAAAAGTACTAAACGTGAAGCTGTAGTAAACATTTTTTCAAGTATTCATATTCATCCAAGTACTTATGCCGTTCGCCATGTTTTCCTTATTAAACTGTTGATTTAAAAGTTAATATGATATTTTTTAATAAATTGAATTTTTTCAACTCATTCATTTTCAAGCCTCTTCATTCTTTCACCCCATTCACAGAAGATTTATTGCAAATTACATTTAAAATAAAATAAATACATAAGTTTTTTTTTTTTTTTTTTTTGTTTAAACAAAATTATAACTACCACTAAAACTGTTGGAGCAATTAAAAAATAAACGCAAACTACAAATATGTGAATCAAGGAGCTTAATAATACAAATAAAAAAAAAGAATACTTTCAGAAGTTTGTGTTCAGCAAAAAAGTGTCATTAACCTGTTAAATATTTCAGTATGACTGCGAACAAAAAAATAAAAAAAAAGTTGTACGTTCTACCTAATTTTTTTTTTTTGTAATTTTCCCTGCTTGCTTTTGTATAGTTTTCTGTATAAAACTACTAAAAAAACTTATATAAATATTTTTTGTTTCTTCAACGTATTCATACAGTCATTCATTCTTTCATTCATTCATTCATTCATTTACTCTTACATGCATGCCGGCATGAAGGTATTTATAGCAGGTTAAATAGTCTTTGTAATTGTGTCTCTGACTGCGATGATCATGATGATGATGATGATGATGATAATTTCCAACAAACTTTACGTGCCAATAGAAACAAAAAAAAAAACTTGTAACTAAATGAAAATGTCTGTCTGTTTGGCTTTGTGTATGTGTGTGTGTGTGTGTGCGTGTGTATAAAAATTTAAGAGAGTATTTAAATTCATTGGTAGGTACATATCTGCATACCTTTGTATGCAATGAATTGAGAAAATAACCGCTTGAAAAACAAGCAGTTATTCAAGCAAAAGAAAACCTTAAAGACAGTTTATTTTTTCTTTCACTTAAAGCACACATTTATTTCCATACATAAACTACTGTGTAAAAGAAAAACTTCAAACTCGTGTAGAAAATTGTTTGAATTGGAAAAAAATGTATTTAATAAAGCAACGACGAAAATACCAAAGAATTTTAGTCATTTGTAAAAGTGTGATTTAGCAAACAATAGGAAACTGGGTTACAACCTGGTATATTGTTTGCTTTCAGTCGAAAAAAAAAACAAAAAAAGAAATAACAAAATATTTATGTAGCCAGGCTTATATGCTCTTGTGTTTTTAGGCTTATTTTATAAAAAAAAAAGAGAAAAAAAAAACACACACACACAAAGAAAACCTAAATGTGTGTACGTTAGCATAGAAATTTTCAACGGTTGGTTGGAAAAATACTGAAAGGGTCATTTTGGCATGAGAGTATTTTAGTGAAGTCGGCATTAGTGCATATTAATTTCAACTTTATAAATGTAATTTTTTTGTTTTGCTACTAGAAAAGTTAATTAAGGACATTTTAATTAATACTCATATAAAGCAAATTTATTTTACTTAGTTTTCTTGGCAAATATTAAAGACAAATGAAGTTTAAAAACTATAGCATACTTGTAGGCATAACAAAAGAGTATTAAAAAATTATTGCTAAGACTAATGTATTACAAATCAGGATCTTATTTCCCCGCTAATAATTCCAAACCCATTCCCTTGGCTGTTGTTTCGCTAGATAGGAGATTTGTTTGAATATCTGTCTATGCGTATGTGTTCGCATCACGTAAAAACTACTAGATGGATTTTATTAAAATTTCTGAAAGCGGGTATTTTTAACAACTTTTATACAGCTTTACAATAATTTTTAGAATTTTAGAATTTTACATAAATATTAGAATTTTATTCAGGGATATAAAGAAAATACGTATACGTGAAACAAAAGTGAAAAATTTGCGGCTAACTAGGCGCTACGTAAACGGTGTTAAGAATCATTCCTAGGAAGTTTATATGTTCTAGAAAGTTGTTTATTGAGATCTTCGGTTCATTTTTGTAGTTTATTGTTTCCTTGAATTTTGAACGGTTTGCTACCTATGGACGTGAACAGGGGAAAAAAGGTAAAAAAAAATGAATTTTTTAAAGTTTTTTGCGATTTTGACCTTGAAGATGAAGTTTTTTTGATTTTATATGTTAACAATTTTTATTCTTTATGACAAGAGCTACAACTGAGCCCCAGAGAGTATATCAAAATTTCAAACGGTTTGCAAAATATGAGCTTGAGGAAATGATCATTTTTTTGCAAAAATGACATCGAGGCCCCACATCTTTGAGGGCCCATAAAAAAAGACCTGGAGGACTTTGGGCAAAACTGGGAGACAGGGGTCTTTTTTTTTTTTGGTCTTTTATCACGTAGTGGTGTCCGTATATGGTTATTTTTTTCCGTGTTGCACTGTGTAATCAATGCAAGAGTTGTCAATATTATGCAGACAGCAGATATCAATCGTAGATTCTAGCTCTAGTGCAGTAAGAAACTTCTCCAAGATTTTCTTTCCGTACTACTTGGAACTGAAAAAATGGAATAAAGCGAACAACAACAGTCTCGCAAGGGGTGTAATAGTTAAATAAAAAAAAGATTTAAGGGATGTAAAACATCTCGAAACTTAAAACCCGGCAGGAAATCCTTACAATGTTCCGCAGTGCCCATTGAACGCTCGTTTCCCAGTAGCCACCCTGTGGGTCTAATTGCCACCTCTAGGTGTATTGTTTTCTATAAAGACATTTAATATAAATCAAAGCAGAAAAACGCTATCAACCTAAATACAAACACAAAATCGCCCCTCCTAGGGGGTTATTTGCACCCGAGATCTGTATGCAGTCTATTGGTCGCCGTCTCAAATTTATTAACAAAAAAAAAAAGCAAATAAAAATCCAGAATATGGATCCATAATATATATATGGATCCAGAATATATATACTTTATGGGGTCGGAAATGAATATTAAAACAATTGCTTGAAGAAATATGTAAACTGACTACTACAAGAAACGAATAGAATCACTCTCTCCAAATATTGTTAAATTTTTTGAGATGCTGTATCAGCTGTTTAATTAGGAATTTATTTGTTTTGTTTTAAACAAATATTTATATGAATAAATTAAAAAATAAATTAAACTTAAATTTAAAACTAATTAAAACCTTTAGTTGATGAAAAAACTTTTTTCCGTGTTTAAAATAAATTCTGATACTTGTTATGACTCCGAAATTACCGATTATGACCGATTTTTATTTTTTCCGATACTTAAGTTACACACTGAAAAAAAATATTTTTCGTGCTCAAAAACACTTTGGGGAGTGGGAGAGGAACCAATTTCAATCGATTTCCTACTAAATGTCAACAGAAATAAAAAAGACAAAAAAATTATAAAAAATATTATGAATTTTTTTTTGAATTCGAATTACATGCAAAATAAACAAACATTCGACAATAATTCGGCTTCGCCGGGGCCCGGCATCACTGCTATTCGATTTTCTAGTAAATTTTACCACTGTTTTGAAAAAAACCTTGGTCAACCTATACTACGGTCCCTATGTAAGTGCTTGGTCACATATAAAAAAATTTTAAATAAAACCTTTTCATTTTAATACAAAAATGTTCTATATTTATTAAAAAAATTTATGTTTAATACTTAGTTAAAATATATGCCTGAAAACCTCACCGATAGTTGGTTTGTCTCTAAGTTTCCTACACCAATTTCCAACTGGGCACACTAAGGCCTACGACTTAAGAAAATATGGACAACAAGTAATACCATGTAAAGAAAATCTTTTTAAAAATGAAACTACAAGCAAGACGAAACTAAGAATAAAAGAAAACTATTTAAAAAACAACTAGACATTTTGGAAAATTTGTATACAGGCACTTCTGGCAAAAATTACTTCATATTTAGGCTTTTTTTTTATTCTATAAACATGAAAAAACAAACACACCCACAAATCCTTACAGTGACACACAAAAGAAAGTCTGCACAAACACACATTGTAAGGCAACGAAAAAAAAAAATATTAAAGCTATTAAAACCCATATACTTCCGCTAGATTTTCTTTAGCCTTTTTTCATTCTTTTAGCTGTTACTTCTTACAACTTTTTGTAACAATAATAACAGGAATAATACAACCAAAATCTAACACGATAAAAAAAGTTGTAATATTTATGTGTTTATTTGTTAACATTAAAAATAAGGAAAAAATTAAGCACGATATTGAAGAATTATTATTAACAGCTCTCTACCGCACTAATATATTTGAAAAATCTCATGGAAAATTATAGGGTGACATGTAGATCATCGGATTATTATTTTATATTTTTTTAGTGAAAGAAATTTTGATTTTGATACTCGGTGATTTATAGGCTTATAAAAAGGTCATCTTCTTTTTTTATCCTAATCATGTCAAGCAAACACCCTTGGAGACTACGGGCAAAACTTTATAGAAAATATTTTGTAAAAATTTTATCGAAAATTTTTTGTTACAATTTTATCGAAAATTTTTTGTTACAATTTTATCGAAAATATTTTCTAAAAATATTACCGCAAACTTTTTGTAAAGATTTTATCGAAAAGTTTTGTAAAATTTAATAGAAAAATTTTTTGCAAAAATTTTATAGAACATTTTTGTAAAATATTACCGAACAATTGTTGTAAAAAGTTGATCTAAAATTTTTTGTAAAAATTTATAAAAAATGTTATGTAAAAATTTCGTCGAAAATTTTTTGCAAAAATTTTCTGAAAATGTTTTGTAAAAAACTTTTTTATAAAATTTTATAGAAAATTTTTTGAAAATTTTTTGTAAAAATTTATAGTGAATTTTATGTAAAAATTTTATCGAGAATTTGTTGTAAAAATTTTATCGAAAATTTGTTGTAAAAATTTTATCCAAAAATTTTTGTTAAAATTTTTTATTAAAAATATATCGAAAATTTTTTATTAAAAATGTATCGAAAATTTTTTGTGAAATTTTATTGAAATTTTTTTTTTTTAATTTTACCGAAAATTTTTATCGATTATAGATTATTATGTTTTGTAAAAAACTTTTTTATAAAATTTTATAGAATATTTTTTGTAAAAATTTATAGAGAATTTTATGTAAAAATTTTAGCGAAAATTTGTTGCAAAAAATTTTATCGAAAATTTTATCCAAAAATTTTTGTTAAAATTTTTGTTAAAATTTTTTCGGATTTTTTTTTTTTTAAATATATCGAAAATTTTTTATTAAAAATGTATCGAAAATTTTTTGTTAAATTTTATTGAAAATTTTTTGGGTAATTTTATTGAAATTTTTTTTTTAATATTTTACCGAAAATTTTTATCGATTATCGATTATTATGTTTTGTAAAAAAATTTTTTATAAAATTTTATAGAAAATTTTTTGACAAATTTATTGAAAATTTTTTGTAAAAATTTATAAAAAATTTTATCGAAAATTTGTGGTAAAAATTTTATCGAAAATATTTTGTAAAAATATTTGATAAAATTTTGTGAAAAAATTTTTGGTAAAAATATATCAAAAATTTTTTATGAAATTTTATTGAAAATTTTTTTGCGAAATTTTCTTGAATTTTTTTTAAAAATTTTACCGAAATTTATTAAAAATATATCGAAAATTTTTTATTAAAAATTTATCGAAAATTTTTTGTGAAATTTTATTAAAAATTTTTCGCGAAATTTTATTGAATTTTTTTTTTAAATTTTATTGAAATTTTTTTTTAAATTTTTTACCGAAAATTTTTATTGATTATTAAGGAAATTTTTTGTAAAATTTCACAAAAAGTTTTTTGTAAAATTTAATTTTATCGATAATTTTATTGAAATTTTTCGTAACATTTTAAGAAAAATTTTTTGTAAAAATATTTAGAAAAGTTTTTTGTATAAATTTTACAGAAAATTTTTTGTAAAAATTATGACCAATGTCTTGCGGACATCGCAAAATCAATTTTTCTTTGTAAAAGGAACCATATTTTATGGGGTCTGATATAAATATTATAGAAATTAAACAAAAAATGACAAACTTATATATACCTTTTTCACCTGTGGTGAAGGGTATAAAACTAAAGGTTTAAACCAATAGTGCAATGGTTAATTCGAAATAAACTTGTGTCTTGGAAAAGTGTACATTTGCAAACTTCTTTTTACTGAAAAACCAAACTGGGGAATATTTTCGTGTATTTTTCTGTAAGTAACCAACGTGTGTCATAATTTATGTTCATTTGTTTATTACTGTTTTTTTGCAATCCATTAAATGTTATTATTGTTTTTATACTCATGCTTTAATAACTTAACAAGTTTGTTTTATTCCTCTTTCATTTCCGCCGGCAATGGTAGTGACAGCTGGCTTTTTTCCTTTTCCTCCTACTTTTTTTTTCTTTATATATATAACTAGTTTAATCTGAGACTCGACCGAATTGAACCTTAAACTTTATGTTCCTTTATTTCATTTACTCAAGATAATAATTATTAGATTATTTTGGCTAAAGAGTAAATATTAAAATGGAAATGAAGAAATAAATTACTTGGCAGGATTAAGTGTATAAAATGGAGAAAAAGCCATAATTATTATTAAGAATTTGTACAAAATAAAAATGTTATAATTATTGTTAATAGTAATTATGAGAAAATAATCCGTATTATTATTAATAATGTTAAACCAACAAACAGTTCTGTATGACAATTAATATGGTATTAATGAAGTACGAGTTTGAATATGAGAGTCAAGGATTATTGAAATCAATTCTGTCTATAGTCTGTCATACTGAAACATATTTGTCAACGAAAATGCTTAAACGTTAATTGTTAAGCAAATACAGATTTTATATGAAATCTTTATTTATTGACTTCAAATTTTGCCAAAGCTAAAAGCTAGACAAAATTTATCCCAAAGGAAGCGAAGTGATTAAAAATACAAACTGATCCTTATAGCTTAGGATAAATAATGATGAAAAATAATTATAACACAGGCTTATGTGTCACAAAATAAAACCTATTTAATAGAATTCTATTCACATCGTCATTTTATACTGAATTGTTTTTTTTTCTGAGACACACGACCACATTGCTCAAATATCAAATACCTAAAAGTAATTTTAGTTTGTTTTTTTTAGGTTAGAAAAGACCATCACCCAAAATACACAAAATTAATATTTACGTATCTGATTGTATCGAAATATTTTTTTAAATGTCAACTAATTATCGATTTCTACAACCCTGCTCACTATAACTGAATGGATTTTTATTATTAACAAAAACAAAACTGAACTCAAACCTAAAATCAATGAAATTTGTAATGGAAAAAATGTGTTAAATTGTTATTTCTGTTATTATAAAATATGTGGTTTTGGAAAAGCCTTGTGGTAAAAATATATTGGGGTGAAATTATTTATATATTTAATAAAATAGTAACTCATTTCCTTCTGTCTGTCCTTCATTGTTTGTGTTCGCATCACGTCAAAACTACTAAATGGATTTTAACAAAAATTTTCTGAGGAGGTACCCTTGTATGCTGGTCCCAATATAGGATACTTTTTTTCCACGAAAATATATTATTTCCAAGAGAAAATGGATAAAAAGTAGTGAAAAACGCAATTTCCGGTTTAAAGGTGGTGAAATTTTCGGTTTAAAACTGGGATATTTTCAACACGGTGTTTTCAACACGGTTACATTTTCACTACACACCTTTTTATTTTTGAAAGTGGGATATTTTAGGAAACAGATGGCGTCAGTTCATTAAAATTTATATTTTTACTTTGTGGAGTTACAATGTTATTTAAATATTTTAAACACCACTTACAGCGATTTACAATTATTTTAAGATTTTTAGAATTTTTTTTTAATTTTAAAATTTTATAGAGGGATGGGTACCTTTATATAATTTAAAAACATAAACCATAACTGAAGCACTATAAAAGTAAGAGTCTTTCAATTGGTGTGGAATATTTTCAAAGAAAAACCAAGCTAAATATTGTCAGGACGCCCACGACGTGGCGGGCACAGCTAGTTTTTAATAAAACAATTAAATGCTAGTAAGGCTCATATACGTGGAATTCCGTAATGATTAAAAATACTATATGTGACCCGGCCTATGAAAGGGTGGCTTATGACTCTAAACAAATTTTTTCACTTTTTTTTTGGTTTTGATAGTTTTTGAGACGCTCTTTCACGTGGTGAAAACTAGAAAGTCCTAACTAGCTTAGAAGTGTACTAAAAACGTAGAGAAAGAAGAGCACAAATGAAAAAAAAAATACAGAATTTTATTGAAAATCCAGAATCAAGATAATAAATGGAATTGAAAAATTTAAAAACAGGATTGAACTCAGCAAAAACGATTTTACCAAAAAACATCGCTCTTTATATACACAAACGAACTTATCTCATTTATGCTCTTTTGCATTTTTTGGTTACCTTTTGGGCACGACTGTTCATAATGCAAAAGAAAAACTACTAAGAAACTGACGAAATGCATTGTTTATCTTTAACAGCTGATTTTTCGAAATTTTTGTTTTGAGTCATAAGAAACCTTTTCATAGACCGGGTCACATATATGAAAAAGTATAAGATTACAAAATTTTTTAAAGTTTGTATCGTAATTAGTTTTTGATACAAACATTTTGCAAAAAATGTCAGGTGTTAAAAAATAGTGTTAGACAAGGGCAACTTGATATCTCCGTGATTTTTGAATAAATAATATTTTTTATAACAATAAAACATATTATTTTTGGTCATACGTTCCTTTATTACAGAATATTAAGATTGCTGGAGGTTCTCCTAATTTTGGTTTAGCCAAACACAAAAAAACAAATTTTCACCAATTACAAGTTTAAATAAATTTTAAATTCAAGTTCAATTAATTTTTTAATTAATTCAAATAATGGTTAAATTTTAAGGGCCGATGTGAACCACACCTAAACGTCAAGTTTTTTTCTGCATTTAATTTGACATTTCTCAATTACAGACTAACTCAATTTGAACCATGGAAAGATACACAATCGAGCAACGCGTTAAAGTTATTCAGGCTTATTATGAATTGGATGATCAATTTTCGAAAAAAAATTATATTCAGTGATGAGGCCCATTGTCACCTCATTAGATTTGTCAATAGGCAGAATTGCCGCATTTGGGCTAATGATAATCCAAGCGTTATTGTCGAAAAACAGACGCACCCACCCAGAGTGACTGTTAGGTGCGCCTTTTGGGCTGGCGGCATCATCGCTCTGTATTTTTTCCAAAATGAGGCCGGTCAGGCAGTTACTATGAATGGTGTTCGCTATCGTGATATGATAACGATTTTTTAATGGCCCGAATTGGAAGATATGGATTGGAGCGATATGTGGTTTCAACAGGACGACGCCACTTGCCACATGTGAATTAACACCATTGTACTTCTTTCTTTGGGGTTATTTGAAAGAAAAGGTGTACGTCGATAAGCCAGCAACAATTCAAGAGCTAAAGGATGAGATAAATCGGCATATTAACTGCATAAAACCTTAAATATGCCTCAGCGTCAGCGACAATTTGGAGCAACGAATAAATGTGTGCCGTTGAGGTCGCAGTGGCCATTTGGTCGATATTTTGTTCCATACATAATGGAACCATAATGGAACCATACCAATATTATCAAAGTAAAAAAAAATGACAATAATATCCTAAATAATTTGTGTTTTATTCAAAACAGAACAAAAACATTTCCTAATTAAACAAATAATTTAATCAATTAATTATTTAAATCAATTTTAGTTAAGTTTAGTATAAAACCAATTAAATCCTTTAGTTTGTAAAAATATTTTTTTCCGTACAGCTCTACCCATTCAATTACTTGTTTAAATTTAGAAATAGGAAATGATCTCATGTGACTAAATCTGAAGAGTATAACGACTAAAATAGCAGTTCTTAGCCCAAGTCATGCATTCTTGCGATAGTGACTATACAACGCAGGCTTTACCCTTCTAAAGGTAATTGATGAGGTGAAGGTGAATGGCATCTTGTACATGAAAAAAGGTGATCATGTCCTTATTGGCCGACAAAACCCAAAGAAACCCACTGTTTTAATTATTTTTTTTTGTTCTCTGTTATATTGTGTACACAGTTACATGGGGCTGCAATAACTGCTTGGTATGATCGAGTGCGATCCATCGAAGAATCTTTTATGTGAAGGACATCATTTTGATTCATGCAGAATGTGTCATAACCACTTGGTGAGGAAAAGCCCACTGCATCAGCCACCTCACACTCTGTCATTCTTCTATCGTCCAATATCATATAATGCATTTTATCGACTATTTTTGGAGTAATAAAATCTTTTAGACGAACTAAAGGTTTAGTTGCATATTCGACTTTACTACTACAAAGGAACTCATTACCCTAATTTTTAACCAATGAATATGATGGCACAGAATTTCAATAATATTTATAAAACTTTTCTTTGGTTTCGGTGATGTTTATTATACATAAAAAATAAGTTTTAATTTAAATACGAAATTAAATTCTTCCCGGTTGCATTCAAATTAACGAGGTTGTACAAACTAGTACATGCAGCTTTCTCAAAATTTGAAAGTAGGAGAGAAATTAAAGATAGTCGGCGAGGGCAGTGTCGCAACTGCCTGTGTATAAAAAAGCCACAGAATTACCAAACTGCACTCGCAATAATGAAATAATGAGTTAAACACAAATTTAGAGGCAGCATAACTCATTATCTACAATGATAGCTACATTTTTATGGGTCTTTTTCAGGGATAATAATGTACAGAGCATCTAAAAAATCTCTTAATGTCTTAATATGAATCTAGTAAATAAAAAAAAAATCTTAAAACCTTGTCGCTTTTTCCAACCATTCATTTAGAAAATTTTAAAAATATTTAAAATTGCTTCGAAATTTTCAGTTTTAAGCAACTCAAAAAAAAAATCGTAACTGCCAAGTACTGAATTAAAAAACATTTAATTTAATTTTTTATATTGAAATCACTCTCCACAAAATACAGAATTAATTTTCCATATTTTGCGCAAAAAATTAGCAAAAAATTATTTATTATTCTCCTCATTGTTGGATTTAAGTGAAAACCAAAAAATTGCTTCAATAATCAGATGAACCTTAAAACGTCGGATCATAATTTTTCATAAAATATTAAATAAGCTCCTCTTCCACTTTTTAGCTTTTCTTTGCTAAGTATTTGTGTTATTAAAATGAAATAAGTTATAAAATAATTTTATACTGGAAAATTTATACTGCGCACCGCTGCGTATGATGAATATTAATTTATTGCTGTTAAGTACCAGGGATATTGTAACTTCATTGCCACTAATAAAAAGCACCTGTTGTTAACATTTAAATTACCTTTTTAACAATAACTACAACAACAGCAACTACAGCAACTTGTGGCAGCAGTAGTAGGATTAAAAAACAAACAAACAAAAAAAAAAAAATAACGAAAAACACATAAATTATGCAAAAGTAAAAGCATAAAAATTTATATCATTAATAACGAAGAACCAACGACAGCAACGTAAATAAAGGATGGTTTTTATAGAGGTATAGAACTTCAAGTTGCAATAAAACAACGATGGATTATTCGATTGACATGAATTTTATTTATCCGAAAGATAATCTTGTGGCATTACATTTTAAATATGATTTCTGGCATATGACCGCCACGGCTGGCGCGAATGTAGTCCAATCTGGACGTCCAATTTTTGATGACTTCTTCCATCATTTGTGGCCGTATATCGGCAATAACACGGCGAATGTTGTCTTCCAAATGCTCAAGCGTTTGTGGCTTATCCGCATAGACCAATGACTTTACTTTAGCCCCACAAAAAGTAGTCTAGCGGTGTTAAATCACAAGATCTTGGAGGCCAATTCACAGGTCCAAAACGTGAAATTAGGCGGTCACCAAACGTGTCTTTCAATCAATCTATTGTGACACGAGCTGTGTGACATGTTGCGACGTCTTGTTGAAACCACATCTCCTGGACATCATGGTTATTCAATTCAGAAATGAAAAAGTTAGTAATCATGGCTCTATACCGATCACCGTTGACCGTAACGTTCTGGCCACCAATGTTTTTGAAAAAGTACGGACCAATGATTCCACCAGCCCATAAAGCGCACCAAACAGTCAATTTTTCAAGGATATAACGGTGTTTCGACATACACTTGAGGATTACCTCCACTCCAAATGCGGCAGTTTTGTTTGTTGACGTAGCCATTCCAGAAGAAGTGCGCTTCGTCGCTAAACAATATTCGCTTATGAAAATCGGGAACAACGTTAATTTCGTTTTTTGCACTATTTGCAAGCGTTGTTCAGGCGTGAGTCTATTTATTATGAATTGCCAAACCAAATTGAGAATAAATCACTTGACAGCTGTTAAATCGGTTGCCATCTTGAGTAATGCCAACTTATAGTTCTATACCTCCATAAAAAACACCTTTTAGTTGTTTAACCCTTTTTTGTTCCTGTATTGAAGAAAAAATTAAAAAAAGAGATTTTATAACAATTGTTGGTAGTCAAGTAGGGGGGACATTTGTTGGAAAAAAGTTTTTTTTTAATAAATCAGCATGAATAATTAATATAAAGGATTTTTAATTATTTTAATACTTTTAATACACGTTTTAATTATATTAATACACTCTCGATCTGATGCCATACTTTTTTAAATTTTTACCTAACAGCTGAAAT
>OX451216.1:152757691-152965712 GCA_949628195.1 Phasia obesa
GCAAGAGTGAAGAATGATAGTAAATGAGGTTGTAAACAACTGAGGGTTATCGTATGTTGCTTCACTATTTGTATATGAAAAAGCTATTCCAGCCATAAGTGCTACGATTGCTCACACTTAACCATAAGCAGTTGTGGATTCACTATAGTTAAACCATGAATTGCACATTCTCCATGTTTAACACCTGACCACTGTTTTTTTTTTTTTTTTATTTGAATAAATTGTAGGGAAGTAAGAGATTTGGTTTAAACAAAGAGATCATCATTTGAGGAAACTTACAATGAAGAAGAAATAAGATACAAAGAAAAAAATATTTTCATCAATTAAAGGTTTTAATTGGTTTCAGATTCAAATTTAATTAAATAATTAATTGATTCAATAATTTTTTTTTATTAGCAATTTTGTTTGTTCTGCTTTAAACAAATATATATTTGAATCAATTAAAATATCAATTGAACTTTAAAGCTGATTAAAACCTTTAATTGGTGAAATTTTTTTTCTGGGTAGAAAACTTTTAAAATTAATTCATCAGTGTAAAAGGAGGAGACTGAGTTAAGAAATTTAATTATTTTTTTACCGATAAAATATATTTTATCAAAAAAGTCTGGAAAATATAAACTGCCCTTATATAACAAAAACGTTGGTGTAGTAGAATTTCAAAAATTACACAGCAATATTTCCACACCAATATACTTAAGGTGCTCAGATGTCATTTAATTATAAAATATGGGCGGCATGTGTAGAATCTAATTACTAAGAAACATGTTTTCTAAATTAATTTTCAATTTCTTCCTAAATAAATCTTCAATTTGTTAACTTTATTTGTTAAATTTATGGAAGAAGAATAGGCCAATAATAAATTCACTGCACAACATACAACAACTCGCTGACTATATAATACCATAAACATATGAATTATGCCACAACATTAGGCCAGCCGGACTTACGTTATTAAATAATCATAACACGAGCGTATGAGTAATATTATTATAAAGACAATCTAATAGAAATACCCACGGGGGAAGGAAGGGTGAATAAATAATTAATATACGTGCGTGTAGTAATATATAGACTTTTAGTTACCACATATCTATCTCCAATTGATTGTTCAATAAATTGTAAATTATATATGCTATTTGTAGGCATTAGCCAAGATTATGATCTTAATTTTAATTTAATAAAATTTAAATTTTTTAACAAATTTAAGCTACAACCTAAACTTAACTTATTTAGTTAAATATATTTTACCTTTAATATGATAACAATAGAGATTTTAATCCATATTAAAGCAAACTTAAAAACAGACCATAAACATCAATTTATAATTGGAAATGGGATAAGCAGCATGTCAAGACAATAAAACCCTTGTTGTCAATAATTTCAATGCATCAAGCAAGTGAGCAAGCAGCTTCTACGAAACCTGAAAACAAAGCACATGCAGAACATAAATTAATAAAAGAAATGTTGAAATACTCGTATTTGCAAATTAATACCACATCTTTAATCATTTAATTATCATGGCTATTGCAGGTATTTTAATGCCATTGATATCCTTAGAGTTGTATGTAAAGAATTTAAAAAATACTGTATGATCGTCATTATTCATTAATATGAAGGAAACATATACCTGCCGGATTTTTTTATTTTTTTAAACTAAAATGAAGGAAATATATACCTGCCTGATTTTTTTTATTATAAATTTAAAATGAAGGAAATATATGTATACCTGCCTGCCTGCCTGTCTGATTTTTCAAATGATAATTTTAATTAATTTTGAATCATTTTCTTTTAAAACTCTTGTTAGTAATTAAATAACTTTTATGCCTGATAATTCTACTGAAATGAAATCTACTGATTAAATATTAAATTTAAAAATATAATATTTACAAATTAAAAGTAAATTAGAATGTCAAATTAATAACTAAATTTTGAATTTTTCTTAATTAAATTACGCTATCCAATCACTTTTGATTTTGACTCATTTATGGCCCCCTAATGTTCTAATTAGGCTTCCTATTTGAAAAGCTATTATTCTAGGTTACACACTGTGTAATTTTTTAAGTCATGGCAAAATAACCATATACGGACACCGCTACTTCATAAAAGACCAAAAAAAAAAAAACGACCCCAGTCTCTCAGTTTTGCCCAAAGTCTTACGGGTTTTTTTTTATGGGCCCTCAAAGATGTGGGGCCTCGATGTCATTTTTGCAAAAAAAATGATCATTTACTCAAGCTCATATTTTGCAAACCGTTTGGAATTTTGATATACTCTCTGAGGCAAAGTTGTAGGTCTTGTCATAAGAAACAAAAATTGTGAACATATAAATTCAAAAAAACTTCATCGTCAAGGTCAAAATCGTAAAAAACTTTAAAAAATTCAAATTTTTTACCCTTTTTCCCCTGTTCAGGTCCATAGGTAGCAAACCGTTCAAAATTCAAAGAAACAATCAACTACCAAATTCAACCTAAGATCTTGGTAAAAAACTTTCTAGAACATACGAACTTCCTAGGAATGATTCTTAATACCGTTTAGGATCATTTTTTTGCAAAAATGATATCGAGGCCCCACATCTTTGAGGGCCCATAAAAAAAACCTGGAGCACTTTGGGCAAAACTTTGAGACAGGGTTTTTTTTGGTCTTCTATCACGTAGTGGTGTCCGTATATGGTTATTTTTTCCCTGTTGCACTGTGTTATTCTAGGTTATTTACAGATTAAATCAAAATTTCAATCATAGTCAATTTAATAATCAATATAAATAGAATTGGCAATTTATGTAACAAACACCTGGGAGTATGTTGTAACTCAGTAGCTATTATATATGCGCGCCTGTTAAATTGTTTATTAATTCTTTTGCTCTGACAGTATTTCATTTTCTCCACTTTCTTTTGGAAATAGAAGTAACCTTTATTGGAATTAGTATCACTCTTCACAAAATTTTATTAAAATCCATCCAATAGTTTTTACGTGATTCGAATTCAGACATAAAGTCAGACAGCGAATAAGTTACCGTTTTAACCCATTAGTGCATGAAGTTCCCCAGGAACTTTTAAACAAATTTCTTTTTATAGATGTAATTAAAACTACCATTAAAATAATTTTCATAAGATTTTAGAAGGCGTCCCTTATATGTCCCTTATAAGGGACGCCTTATGCAGTGTAATCACTTTAAGTGTGAAATTTTTTAAAACATTATTTTGGGTGAAGGCCTTTGTTACATTTGCTGCATATAAAATTAGACTTCTTACCGCAGCTTGCACATCTCTTATCAGTTTTAGAATAGTCAATTATGTGCTTTCTACCGTCATACCGTATGTCATTATTAGAAATTGATGATCTGGAGCCTCTTGCAGAGGGAACACCGTACGTTTATAGATAGTAAGTAGCTATATATCGACGAAATTGTAACAAATTTGAACAATCGCGAGCATTTGGATACAGCTTTTTCATAAGTAGCCAACCATTTACAACCGAAACATCCAACAGATATACGAAAATTGGCCACCACCACTTACATTGTCTTATTCGCTATCGATAAACAGCAATTAACTGGTCCATTTTGTCAACTCCACCCATAGCTTAATTTTGGAACACCGCGATAGTTAGAAACATCAGATTTACAGGGAAAATAACTATATTTGATTGAAGCATTAAACAAAATCTCCAAAGGAATAGCAAAACAGTCAGCACAATTGATCAATATGTTGTTTGGAATTTTATCAGGACCAGAAATAAATGAAAATTTTAGGCTTTTTAGTTCCTTTTTTATTGTCATTTTATCAATTGAAAAAATTGAAATGGATTGTTCGGAGGATAGGCAGTAGGATAACCTTGCGACTCATTAAAAAGTGCACTCGAATATGTAGAAGAGTCAGCAAATAAATTACTGATGGAGAAGTTATCATTTGATTCCGTTTGTAGGAACCTCATTGTAGAGGAAAAATCAGATGATTTCTTTTTTGATTTTACAAATTCAATAAACAATTTGGGATTACTCTTGAATTTTTGTTTAATAGAGTTTAAATAATTATCATAACATTCCTTGTTAACTGAGCAGTATACGGTACGGCGCCTCGAATAATTTATATAGTCAATAGATGAGCCAGACTTTTTGTATTTTTTATATAGTTTATTCTTTTTATTTTTAACGCCAGCTAACTGTTTGTTGTTCCAAGGTGGACCATTTTGACTTAACTTTACTTAACTTAACTTTGGTTCTTCATCTTTATATAGTATTGCAAAAACTAATTCAATTGAAGGATGGTATGGATCTTCAGGAACTGCAACAGGTGATATCTGAAAATAAAGTCAGATATTTGTACGATTTATCTGATTCAGAAAACGTCGTAATATTTCCTTTGCCGGGAAGCTATAAATGTTTCATAGTGTTTGCCCTTCAATTTGGTCAAATTAATAATTTAATATTAATATTTGGCTAAGAATTTTGTGTTTTAAAAATTATACTAATATTTCATTATTTTCAATTTAACCCTAACATATTATATGCAGTATTTTAAGTGACCTAAAATTATGCTACACTTCCTTACCAGTTTCCTTATAATATAAATACCAATACATTTGCTTTTGTTGTTCTTCATTTCCTCGAAAACTGTTGCTCTTGTAGCCACTAACAAACAAGCACTCATGAAAACTTTAAAATTTCCTTAATACCCTTTTAAATATGTAATTAGTAAATTTTTAATAAATTTAGTACACAATTGCATTATAAAAAGCCATTAACAAAATACAAAATTTTCTTATCAAAATATTTCAAATACAGCATTGCCAGCTGAAAATATTTTTCAGAGAACAAAAAAAAAATGCGCTAAAAGAATAATGTACTAAAAAACCTGCGCTTTAGAGAGACAAAGAGAAAGAGCACAAGAGAGGCCTTAGGAGAGTTGCATTGTAGCTCACGTGTTTATTTACCTTTAAACAAGCCGGTTAACTTAATTTATGTTGCGAGAACTAGAGAGTTGTGTTGCTACTCTGTACTCAATAACGTTATAAGAACCGTTATAGGAATGTATTTTTTGTTTTTTTTTCAAAATGCGAGAGAATATCTAAGCATTTACAGTTAATGCTTTTTACTTTTGACTCACACAACAACAAGAACCTTTTGGATATGAGTAAAAAGACGGTAACAAGAACAATAAAACTACAACATGTTTGACTGGGACTAGGACAACATTTTTACTATTGAATGAATAATCAAAATTATACTACTGGCATGTCAGTTATAAAATAGGAAATTGTGAAAAAATGAGCATTAATTCAATGTGGATTTTGTTTTTTTTTGTTTTGGTTTTAAAAGAGTAGTAGTAGGTACTAAAAAGTCTCGACTCTCGTCTGAATAACTAGAAGAAAACCAAAATCAGGCATGCAGGGCCGAAGTTGTTAGAAGTATAAATGAAGCCAAGTACTATTAAGCAACAACAACAACAACAAGCATATAGTTTAATATCATACATTTTATATGTGTCGTATACAAAACTGCGACAATTGCCGTAATACAAATTCAGTATACGGACGTTATTTGCTAACGAAGCACGGACAATGCTACCGAGCGGTATAATAATTTCCCTTACTTAATTACGGTATGTGTGTGTTTTGGGTGAAAAAAAAATTTGACTAAAAAATATTTGTAAGCAATTAAATACAAAAATTATAAAAAAATTTAAATTAAAAATTTACAAAAAAAAAATGTGAAAAAATAAAAAAGTAAAAAAATATTAAAAAAATTAAAAAAAAATAATTTTAAGGTTTAACATAGAAAAAAATTAGTATCCAAAAAGAAAATTGTGTTAACACTGTAAACCTTAACCAAAACCCCTAAAACAAGGCTTTACAAAATTTTTAAGACTTACCCCTTAAAATAGGCTTTAAAAATTAAAATTATATTTCCCTTAAAAGTATAAGTGTAAATATTATATATTAATGTAAATGTGTTAAATTTGTGTGCTCTTTTTATATACCTGAAATAAAAGGCCAAAGAAAATTTGAAAAAAGGGGAAATAAAAAAAAATTACAAAAAATAAGAAAAAATTAAACTTTAATAATTAAAATTATTATTATTATTACAACCTAAAGGAATATGCTGCTAAAGATGAGACTGCAGCTGCTACAAGACTTTTGAACATAATATGTTGTAGCATAGAGTGGAGGAGGAAAGCAGAAAATAAGCAAAAGTAGGTTAACATTTCGTGTTTAAGCACTAACAAAAAAATTTGGAAAACTTTAACAAAACTTATAATTAAAATTATTGCTGGTAGTTTGCTTCATAGTTTTTTTTTTTTTTGTACTACAGTAAAAGAAAATTTATGTAAAATTTAATAGTGTTTTACTTTTTTAAATCCTTAAAGTATGCTTCATAAATAATGATTATCATTATTTATATCTTCATGATATATAATTACGTTTAATTTGTAAAAGCAATTATCCCAACAATTACCAAAGATTATTTCATTACAAACATATTTTTAGGAGAGATTTATAAAGCAACTAAAGTCATTATTTAAAGCTCATAATAAAAGCCATAATTATTTAAATTCATTTCATTTACATTAAGCATGTTCCGCTAAATATAACTAATGCAACTGATTTTAAAAATGTATTCTAACAGTCAAAACATTTTTAAAATCAGTTGCTAAGGCTTGAATAAAATTACAAAAATTAAAGCATACCTTTAGGATACCAGTAATTTAAATTGTTATCAATTTAAAGCAGATACATATATTTATATATTTTTTAAAGATTTATGAAACAAATTGTTTAGAAAAATATATTTTATAAATTTTTTATAAACCATAAATATTTTTCAAAATTTAAATTAAAATTTAAAAAAATTTCACAGTCAGTATGAATTGTTGTTAATATTTTAAAGTCAATATAAATATTTTAGTTTTTAGTTTTTACTATTTTAAAGTCAATATAAATAGAAGGCAAGCATGATTTTGGTGACAATTGTTGCAATCGTACACATGTCATGGCTTGTCAAATTAGAATTGGCTCAGAAAGTTATGCATAGGGATAAGTGACTAGCGGAAACGTTACTTAATATAAAGTGTTCAACATCGACAATATACTTAGAGCTAGGATAATGTTATAGATCTTGGATCTGAACAAGCCTCTTAAGGCTATAGCTAAGACCTATCACAGGGTACCGTAACAGTGTCGATTGACTTCATTCTTGGCATGTTTAAGTGATGGGTTCGTTTAATTGAAAGCGTAGGAACTAGTCACGTTACAAGTAATGTATTAGATAGCTTCCTCCTAGGGATTTTCAAGCAGACATGGGGAAATTCAATTACATTTCAATTACAATTACAGGTAATTTATAATTAAAAATTTCCAATTACTAATTACAAGTAATTGTAATTCAAATCAGGCACTAAAATAAATTACAATTACTTGTAATTTGTAATTAAAAATTACAATTACTTCTAATTAGTAATTGGAAATTTTCCATTACTTATTTACATGTAATTTTAATTGGAAAAGTTGAATTATAAGTTACCATTAATTGTAATTGTAATTAGGCAGTAATCATTACTTCCAAATGAAGGAAATTTAATTATATTCCTAAAACATTCAAGTTCATCTTATATATGAATCTCTCGCGTTGCATGATCAACAGTATTATTCAAACAAGCAATACGAACACTGCATCCATCTTCGATTATGGTGAACACCTTGATGAAGGTAATTATCGCTTACAAAATTTTAAAAACTTGGCGATCATTTTTTGATTTTATATTTTAGACATAAATACACCCGATTAATCAAATAGGATTGTTATTATTTTTTATAATTCGTATGTAATTGATAAATTGTGTAATTAAATATTTTTGGACAATAAGTACAAAAAAAAATTAATCATTCATTAAAATTAACAATTACATGTAATTGTAATTGGAATCTTTCAATTACAATTGGATTAAATTTTGTTAATTGTAAGTACTAATTACACATTGCATGTAATTAGTAATTGCAAATTTTCAATTAATTAGTAATTACAATTACAAAATTTGAATGTAATTGAGTAATTAAAATTTTTCAATTAGTAATTGAAAATTTTCAATTAATTACATGTAATGTGCAATTACTAATTACAATTACAAAATTGGAATGTAATTGAGTAATTGAAAATTTTCAATGACTAATTAAAAGTAATTGTAATTGTGTTTATTCAATTACAAATTGCACATAATGTGTAATGGAAAAAACTTAATTACAATTACAAAATT
The DNA here is from genome assembly GCA_949628195.1 of Phasia obesa. Taxonomy (NCBI): domain Eukaryota; kingdom Metazoa; phylum Arthropoda; class Insecta; order Diptera; family Tachinidae; genus Phasia; species Phasia obesa. The sequence continues at coordinate 152,765,937 of OX451216.1, forward strand.
TGAATGTAATTGAATAATTGAAAAATTCCAATTACAATTACATGTAATTGAGTAATTGCATGTGTAATTAATTACAAAATGTAATTGATATCCCCCAAGTCTGTTTTCAAGTATCCTATTTTTGTTAACCTCTTAAGTTTATTAAACAATTGACGGTTATTATTAATTACAAAATAAATAAAAAGTATTAAGTAAGTATCCGCCATTAACTTTAATTTGTAAACAGTTTTTCACACAACTGTTTAAGATTATGTGAATGAAAGCAACGTTAGTTGTGTTTTTTTTTCAAAGTGTTAAGAAACTATAGTTTTAATTAAAGTTCATAACAATTAAAAATGTAACTTAATTATTTCTTTATCTGTTAAATGTTGCAATACAATTATAAATTATATTCTTATTTACTTTACTGAACATAGAGTAATAAAGACATTTAGTCGGTCTCGCGAAATTCGGTGGGAATCGAACGCACAACCCCCACACTGATGGACTAGCCCGCTAGCTGCTAGCCTACCCATAAAATTAAACTTAATAAAAAGCAATATATTGTTGCTATCGTACGCAAATAAATTATTGCATGCGTTCATTAAAATAAATATCAAAGGAAATATATGTGAACCAAAAAAAAATTAATATGAGTTGAAATATTTAATTATTGTTAATTTCATATGAAATATTACCCAATTTTGTATGAAGATTTCTTGGGCTATTTTTCATATATACTCTTGGGTGATTTTTCATAGGGTCATTTTGCATGCAGCCATAAATTTTGCATGGTTGTATTTTCTCATTGGAAGCAAATTTTTAAAATATTTGCAATTAATTCGAGTTATTCGAGTAATTTAAGAACCTTAATCGAATAATCGACAAAATTTTAAATTGCAAAATCGATTAAATATTTGCTCGAATAAAATCAAATACTGCAATATCGGCACAAGCGACAACATTTTTAATAAATATTTCCTGTACAGTCATGGTTCTGTTAAGATTAAGTTAAAATCCGTTTTTTTAATCTCTTCAAAAAAAAAAAAAAAACTGGAGTGGCATACATTCAACTTTACCATACCCAATGAAAACAGATATTTTTATGAATATATTACATAAAGAATAAAAGTTCAAAGTATATTCGAATCGAAAAATTGATTATTTTTGGTTTGGGGTGTTAAGTAAACTACCCCTCGCCCCTTCCCGATTTTGCCCAAAAGCTCTACAGCTCTATATCTCCACATACCCTGGCACATACTAAATTTTATTTTTGATATGTCAAACGGTATGACCTGTACAAACTCCACAAAAATAGTGGCATACACACCCACCGACCCACAGACATCATCGCGAAAATAGTCAAAATGGATTCAGGGGACCTCAAAATCCAAATCCCGAACTCGATTTTTTTCATGATTACTATACTTTACCTTATACTACGTATGGTAAAGTAAACACAAATTAATCCTGAAGCTATCGTTAAAATGTGCTCTAAGTTGATTTTTTAATATAATTTTTATTGAAATCCATTGTGACTAATTTGAATAAATTTTCTTCATTCCGAGAAAATGTTGCCTATCTGTAGGTGCCCCATTGCTTATGCATTATTAAAAAGTTTGATTAAATTAAATATAATTTTACTAGTATTAGATTGATTAAATTTCTATTGATTATAGTAAATATATATGTACATTTTATTTTTGGTTCTTTGACTAATTTCAAGCGTAAAATATTTATGAAATTATTTAATCAAATTTAACATGATTGTATTGCTTTAGTGTAAGGAGTTCCATTAAATATATGCGCTGTTGTTGGATAGCATTTTACCAATATATTTTTTTTTGTAGCAGTGGGAATTAAACAGATGTTGATATGCTTTTTGAAGATCTTTGTATATTTGGGAGCCATGCTTGGATAAGCAAGGAAATATTGGTTTGTTGCATGACTGTATAACTTACCACAAAAAATAAATAATAAAAAAATAAATAATATGTTACCAATAAGTTCAAATATCCTTTTTTTTTTGCTGTTAACAAAGAGTTTAGGTGGTTTTACAGAATTTTTCATTAGTTAAATATAACTCTAACATATTCATTTAATTTAGTATATCTTTTTAGAAGAGTTGTTGTTAAGTTAACGAAAGTTAATTTTGTTGTCGTACCTTTCGGTGAAGACCGTGGTGTTTTGGTACGTTTGGCGAGCGCAACTGTATTTTATGTACTGGCAACAGTATTTTATTTACTGGCGGAACAAATCCAATTGATTTAATAGTAAAGCTAATTTTTATTGAAATGGTATTGCACAGTTCAATTACAGCCAAATCTGCTAAAGCGTTTTTAAAATAAAAGCATTCAATACTGATGCAATTATTGTTTTTATGTTTAGAGTTCCAATAAATTTTCTATTGAAGCAATATTTTTATTTGTTGCCCTAGTGGACTTGTGAGTGCCGAAGACATATGCAAAATATTGGAAAAGAATAAACATAGAAAATATTAAAGGTTTTAATGAGTTCTAAATGCAAATTAAATAATATTTTTAATTGAATAAATAATTTATTAAATAAACATAATTAATTTGAATTCTATTTTTTATCAAGCACAAGGTCTTTTTTATATAAAAATGTTTTAACAATTTTTATTTACAATATTTCGCTACACCATTGGGTAGCATCTTCAGGAAATAAAAATGATAATTTTTTTTTTTTTTGAGTTTTTCCAATCATTTAAAATTTTATAACTGTTGTCATTTTTATTTCCTGAAGATGCTATCCAATGGTGTAGCGAAATATTGTAAATAAAAATTGTTAAAACATTTTTATATAAAAAAGACCTTGTGCTTGATAAAAAATAGAATTCAAATATAAAAAAAGGTCAAAAACTACAATAACTATTTAAACATAATTATTTTAATTATTTAATTAGTTAATTAAGTATGTATATCATTGAGTCAGTTAAAAAATTAATCAAATTTGTGTATGCATTTACATATATGCATTAAAACCTTTAATTGTTGCAAATATTTTTCTCTGCGTACTAACGTATAGCTTCTTTTTTATTCTACTGTATACACTTCAAATAATTTATTACAGCTTTAAACTTAAATTTCAACAGAAATGATTGTTTTTTCTTATATTCAACTTTCTTTAAAATTTATTATATACTAGCTGTGCCCGTCACGTCGTGGGTATTCTCAAAATATCTTGCCGAATTTTGCTATGAGAGTATTCCACACTAATTGTAACAGTCTTACTTTTATGGTGCTCCAGTTATCGTTTATGAATTTATTTTATATATAGGTACACATGCCTGGATAAAATTCTAAAAATTTCTAAAATTTAATTTTAGACAACAGCAGAGCGGAATGCACATTTTCTAGACAGCTACGTCTGTCATCAGCACTCTTTGTATCTTTCCACTTTGGATAGTGTTAAGTTGTAAACATCATCTAAAACCACATTCAATATCTATCGTCAATTGGTGAGAACAAAGTCTATCACTATCTAAAGCTTTCCTCTTGTTACTAATATTTTTACTTTAAAATTAAATTTTACCAATTTTTCTTTAACAAAATCACCTAATTTGTAAGTTAATTAATTCTTTCTTAGATGGATTAAAACGAACTCAAGCTTGATAACAAATTTCATTGTATGTAAAATAAATAGTTCGACTTATAAAATTTCAAATATTAAAAATTCTAAAATTCTAAAAATTATTGAAAAGCATTTTAAAAGTTGTTTAAAATATTTTAATAACAAAGTAATTCCACATATTTAAAATACAAATCAATTGACTATTTGGCAGTAAGTAATTGATACCTTGTCATTATTTTAAAACAGCGCCATCTGTTGCGCAACATAGTGTTTAAAAATTCCCGCTTTCAAAAATAAAAGATGCCTTAAAGAAGGCCGTGTCTTTAAATCGGTAAAAAATTCGGCGTATTTTTCTTTTTATCTCTTGAAAATAAAGTACGTTTGCGGAAAGAGGTATCCTATATTGGAATCAGGATACTGAGGTATCTCTTCACAAAATTTGGTTAAAATACATCTATTAGTTCTTGCGTGATGCGAACCCAAAGAAAAGCAGAGAGACATACAAACGGAAATGAGTTACTATTTTATTGCATGTATATAGACCCACTGTGCCCGCCACTTTGTCAGCGTCCTTACAATATTTTGTCCAATTTCGCTTTGTAAGCAATCCACACCAAAGACCCTTACTTTTTTAGAGCTTCAGTTATGGTTCATGTATTTACTTTATATAAAGGGTCGCATCCCTACTCAAATAGTCCGCTTTTAAAAATAAAAAGCACCTTAAAGTATGCATATGGGTAAAATTGCATACTGTTTGCTTTATCTCCACTTTCTCTTGGAAATAAGATAATTTTGCGGAAAAAAATTTTTTTATATATGAATTGGGATACTAAGGTACCTCGTCACAAAATTGTTAAAACAGACAGACAGATAGAAAATTAGTTGCTATTTTACTATATGTATAGATTACGATTTAAATTTATAGCCGTCAGCAGCTACACAACTACATGACTACAAACCCCGTTAGCTACAATCGTTGCCGTGTAGTCAGCTAATTATTTTATAGAAGACGACATCTACATCAAAAGTCTGATATTGTTGTAGAGATACGTATGTAATTTTTTTAAAAATAAAATAACTGTTCAAAAAAATACTTTTATACATTTATTTTGAGCAAATAAAATAATAATTTTTTTTTTTGTAAATTAATATGGTGTCTATTACAGTTTGTAGTGGTAGCCTGCTGTGGCTTATGGGTTCTATGCAATAATGATAATAACATTCAAATATTTTCCATAATAATAATAACAATAATATGTTGCCTATTTCAAGGAGAAAACTGTCTTACACCTTAACCACCTAATTAAACATAACTAACAAATATTTTCTATTGTTGGTTTTCTCTAACCTGTATAACTATTATTATCATTTACCCAATTTTTGCAACATTTTCTTAATACAACAGCCAATTATTTCTAATGGTAACAAATTAAACGTTGCTAGGTTGTCGAACCAATTAGTGATTTAATGGAAGTGTTTATGTTAATTGAGACAAATTATGGAGATTTTTAGGGTTTCGTAAGCAAAGTTGTAAATGTAAATATTCTTATGAGAGTTGAAACCTCCATATCGATGGCTAATTTATTTTTTGAACGAAGATAGCTAAGGTAGGTAAGACGAATAAAAACAACTATGACTGCAAAGTTTTTTTCAGGCAATCACTGCCTTTTTCGCATGACTTCGTGTGCCAATAATTAAAAGTAGTTGAAACAGAGCTACCCTTTTTGGAACTACTGCATAAAGGTTTTTTAGAATATTTTTGTAACGCCTCTGATGTTATTTACGCAATTAATTTTTTGTTTTAAGACATCACTACCTGCAAAGGTTTTAGCTTGTCTGCAGAAAATACCCAAGATGGGCGGGAATCGAACCCGCCACTCCCAAACTTCTAGAGTAGCAATTTACCAAACAGTATATATAGCCATTTTATTAATTATTTGCTATGGCCATCATGTCGTAGGCGTCCTGACAATAGTTTCTTCAATTTTGCTTTGAAACTAATCCACACCAAATTTTAACTTTATGGTTTATGTATTTTCTTTATTTAGAGGTATCCATCCCTGGGTAATTTTTCCAGAACACAAGCTTCATATAAAATTGTAAAATGTATATAAAATTCTAAAATTATTTTAGTGTTCTATAAACAGTGTTTAAAATATCTTGCTTTCGAAATCAAAAGGTGCTGGAAAGTTTGCAGTACCTTTAAATCGGATAATTTTCGTACTTTCACTACCTTGTCTCTACATCTCTCGAAAATTACATATTTTTGTATCCTATATTTAAACAGGGATACGAGGGTACCTCCTCAAAAAATTTTACAAAATTATGTCCAGTAGTTTCTACGTGATGCAAACACAAACGGATAGACAGGCAGGCAGAAAGACAAAAATTCCAAAAATTTTTGTTTTTCATCAAAAAAAATTTTCAAAAAATATTTTATGAGCAGAAATGGCTCGTGTTACAGCCTTCTTATATGTATAAATTTTATATCGCCGACGATTTCGTGCTACACAAGTAACACCGGCGAAGAAGAGCGCTTTGATATTTCTACCCTTTTAAATAGAAATTAATAAATACCAGTGGATAAACGGCTGGGGATCGAACTTTTGACAATAAATAGCCACGAGCTGCAGCACAAAGTTTGCTTGCTATTATGTAGTTGTATAATTTAGCTATTAAATTAATATAAATTTCAGGCTCTTGTAAGTCAGAGTTTGGACACGAAAACATTTGAAAGGGAAACATTTAGTTTGGTACACGGCAAAAAATATATATTCAACAATTAAAGTTTTAATTGGTTTCAGATTAAAATATAATAATTAATTGATACATTTATTTCTTTGATTAGGAATTTTGTTGTTTTGTTTCAAAGAAATATATGATTGAATCAATTAAAAAATTAATTGAACTTTAACTTAAAACTAATTATAACCTTTATTCATTATGCATTATTAACCGCCATTACGACATTAGGAAAAGTCCTGTTAGATCAACGATCATATACGGACACCACTAGGTGATAAGAGATCAAAAAAAAAAGACCCCTGTCTCCCAGTTTTGCCCAAAGTACTCCAGGTTTTTTTTATGGGCCCTCAAAGATGTGGGGCCTCGATGTCATTTTTGCAAAAAAATGATAATTTACTCAAGCTCATATTTTGCAAACCGTTTGGAATTTTGATATACTCTCTGAGGCAAAGTTGTAGCTCTTGTCATAAAGAACAAAAATTGTGAACATATAAAATCAAAAAAACTTCATCTTCAAGGTCAAAATCGCAAGAAACTTTAAAAAATTCAATTTTTTTTACCTTTTTTCCCCTGTTCAGATCCATAGGTAGCAAACCGTTCAAAATTCAAGGAAACAATCAACTACAAAAATGAACCTAAGATCTCAATAAACAATTTTCTAGAACATATAAACTTCCTAGGAATGATTCTTAACACCGTTTAGGTAGCGCTTAGGTAGCCGCAAAAGTGAAAAATTTCTCACTACCCGGCTACCTAAGCGCTACCTAAACGGTGTTAAGAATCATTCGTAAGACATTGGTCTTTTTTTTGGTCTTTTATGACGCAGTGGTGTCCGTATATGGTTATTTTGCCATGACTTAAAAAATTAAACAGTGTGTTATCATATATGGCCTACTTTTTGCTAAAATATTATTTTGCTTTCAAGTATTTAATTATTCTATAGTTAATTAATTATTATTAACAATAAGTATTTGGCAAAAGTGATTTTATATTTTGTGTTTATTAATTTAATTTTTGCTACTAAATGCAAAAGTCCATTACTCATGAGAGTAATTAATTAAATGCGCTGGTTATTGAGGGAGCTTCAAATATTTGTTTAATTGGTTAAAAGCTTATTAAACATATTTATTTATTTATTTATTTATTTATTGGATTTTTGTGGCATAAATGGCTGTTTTAAAAATTTATATTTATGTTTATATATCTGTGGCATTGAATAAGTGCTTAAGTCGACTTAAGAAAAAATTTAAATTAGTGGCACCTCCGTACTCCAAAGTACCCATGTGCAAAGTTTCAATTATTTTGTACCATTTTTGAGGAAGTTATAGCGAAATTTAATTCAGCTTATCTTTTTTCAATGTCTAAACGCATTGGGAAAAAAGCATAAGAAACTACAAGCTATTTTTCCAAATCAAAAAATCTTTCTTTCACAACTTATTAATTGCAACTCCTGCGTACTTTTCGTAGATCTAAAATAATTTCCAAAACATGTGTGAAGTTTAAAGATCAGCTATTTTTTAAAAAAATTAATTTTTAAATTTAAAATTGCTTTCCTACAAAACTTAAAAATCAGACTTAGGCACTTTTTCCTTTTTGCCACAGATATATAGGCACTCATAGTAGCTACTTCAGATTTTCTTGAGAATTTTGCTGTTTATATTCTTTGACTTCCTGACTCAAAATATAATTTTAAAAAATATTATCTCCACGGTTTTTTAAGAATTTGTGACAATAAAAAAAATATGTTTGCGGTTAGTTTCTGCGAGTTGAGGGATATTAAAAAATCATCATATTGACGAAATTTCTTCAATATAAAAAATTTAAAAAATAATATATTTATATTCATGAAATTCGTCTGTAGATTTTACTTAGATACATGGTGGCATCAGTTTGAAATAAAAAAATTGCATTTTCATTATGAAAACTGCTCGAATATGCACCTGAGAAATATGATGAAATTTTTTTGTAATATTTTTATGTATTTACGCCCTTTTCACAATGTATGATTATTTTATTTTTAATTTAAAATTAACTAACTGTCGGTTTGGTTAACAGGCACTATATAACCGACGGTTACTGCTTTGGATTTCACCATCATACATAACAAAGAAGAATATAGTAAAAAGGACGGCAATGTTGTGTTCATTTGTTTACGAAAAATAATGCAATGGAAGATTGAATATTCAAAATTGTTTGTTTTTTAAATCAAATAACGAAGTATACATGATTTTGGACTGGACGAACTGAATGTTGCCTCATAAACTATTTGGAAAGCTGAATGCAAATCTGCAATCTCTTTTATTTAAAAAAATAACAATTTTAAATTTTACTTTTAATTTATTAATTGCAATATTACAATCTTTACAATAAGAAAACAAAAAGGAAAATATCATAAGTTAAAGAATTTTAAACTGAAATTTTCAATTTTCAAATTTTTTTAACATTCTTCACTCTCAATCATCTCTCTGATCAACATCAATTGTAAGCAGAACCTCTTAAGCTTTTTGCGACGTTAGTGTATTTAATTATTGTTTTTACTTTTCCGTTTTTTTTTTTTGTAAACGTTTGGTGCCCTGCCCACTTATTTCATCCAAATTTTTGCGTACAGTTTTTATGATATCGTCGAGGGAGCTTTTGATGCTTATCATCAGTATAGCGATTTTGGTTGTAACCTTTACTTTAGAGTTGATGCTGCCAATCACACATTTAAAACCCTGAGAAACTTTCTTGCATTCGTGCTAATGTTAAGTAAAATTATCCTCTATATAATGGACCAGCGGTAGAGGGTACACACTCTCAGATGTCTCTTACTTTAGTAGTGTTTTCGAGGGATGGGGTCCATTCTATGTCTCTTCTCTTTTTATTTTGAGGGTCAGTGTTAACTTGCTTGTATTTACGGTTGATCGTTCCGTTGCAAATCATGTTTTATCGATGGGTCCATTATGAGAAACACCATTTGGATTGCACCAGCCCATATGTATATTTGTGGAACAAGATTAACGTGAGTACCTGCCATACTCGGCCTAACCTCACGGTGGTCTTACCACCGAGTGAAACTTAGGCGTAGACTAGCGCCCCCATTGTGTAGTATAACAATACTTTACGATTGCCATATGTATATATCGTACTTGCTAGCTTTCATTCGACTACCTCGGTGCCAATTACGGATGGTGTCATGAGGCAAGAATACTTACGCAAAACCGCCCGCTTCGCAGTTACGTGTCTTCTTATGTCCATGTTTTTATAACTCAAAATATCAGTGTGCAGTTAGTCGGTGTCCCCGTATGGCTGAATTCTTCATTATTCAGTATTCCTCCGCTGATACTCCTTTCATCGAAAAGGTAAAGTTCAAGCTGAACTATTGATATAACAAATATGGTAACAAATTTTGTAATATTTTATAAATTACAAATATTTTTTTGTTGAAATTGAATTAAGTTTCAAATTAATATTTTTATTGAACAAAATTTATCAATTAAAATACTAACCGGCACATTTTCTTCGGTTATATTTAACAGACACTATTTTGTTAAAAGGTGTCAATTAAAAATTAATCGTACTTTGTGATATACAATTTAACTTAACCTGAGGTTAATGTTCATGTTAATTTATAATCATACATTGTGAAAAGGGCCGTTAAACTAACAAAATTTACTTATGTGCCGTTGAACGTTTTCTACGTTGCTAGCGAAGACGATGTCCCATAACTTAATTCAATAAAAAACATATTGGTTGCAGCATCGATTTGTAGAGTAGAAGTTTGCACTCTACTTTAAGGGTAGAGTTTTTGCCAAACGAGCTGCTTTTAACTTAATTGTGAGAATAACGACGTTTACACTGTATATGGACGCATGTCCTCAGTTTTAATAAATAACTAAATCATACCTTTCAATTTTCAGAAGTCAAATACCTCGGTATTCGCCATGAATTATGCCTTACTTGGAAGACCTACATTAAATCCAAGTTAACAAGATTTAATGTGCGTCTTTCAAGTAAGGCATACATCAAGGCGAATACCAAGATATTTGACTTCTGAAAGTTAAATGAGTATGATTTATTTATTTATTCAAACTGAGGGCATGCCTCCATATACAATGTGAACGTAATTCTCCATTTCTTAAACCGTTTTTCCAGATTGATGATGTATGTCTTATTAATAGTGTGACGCCACTTGGGAACTTATTAAAAAAGCTGTGTGTCAGCAGCAAATATATCTGTGTGGACTCAGTTGCTTGTTGGCATGTGCAATATGTACGAAATGGGTCCCAATATACTACCTTAGGTAATTGTGGCTTCAAAACTCTTCTTCCTTTAGTATAACCATCCGTTCGGTTAAGTAACTTTCAGATAGGTTGTATAAAGTTACTTTCCGATAGGTTATATAAAGTTACAGGCAATTTCAGCTTTAACTTCTATAGTAGATCTTCATGCTATGTGAAGAAACCTCTTAAAAAAGAGCAGAGTGGTAAGATGGAAAATCAAATTTTGTTGAAAAATTTTTCAATTTTTTATGACTTCTTGGCAAAATTGCCGAATGGGTAATGTTCTTTTTATAATGCTTTTCCTTTCACTAAATGAAAACGAGAAAATTACACTCTCAAGAAGAATTACTTGGTGCAAACAATTGTAGTATTTTTTGATACATTTCTGAAGCATAGAAATGAGTCCATATTTCATTAGAATTTATATACAGGCCAGGATCGGCTCAACAGAACTACTGTATAATAATTTAAATGCTTAAACTTAATCAATTTAATCCGTATTAAAAAATGTTACTATTGTAATACTAATAATTCTATTTTAAAATTCAGTAACTATAAAGTTATCGAAAAACTAATTTTCTGGCTTCCCATTAAACCAAATATTTCGATTTTTTCTAAAGTCAGACTTGTCATAAGGAATTCGTTAAGACATTGCGGTAGTGTGGCGGAAATCAGACTTGTCGTCACGAATTCGGTAAGACATTTCTGTAGTATGTCTGAAAATTCAAAAAATAACGAATTTGTGAAGACATTTTGGTTGTTTGTCTGAACAAATAAAAAACTATTTATATAAAACTTTGATTCATATGTAAGAAAATAAAAATCGAATTTGTATTAAAGATCAAGAATAATAGTAAATGCGAACAAATTTTACAAATATAACCAAGATGAAGAATTGAAATTGAATTGCTTACGGTAAAGTATTGCCTTCAATACAAAATCATTAACTAATCGTAATATTCACTTAACTTTCAGAGAATGAAGTTCTAGCTTATACTGAGGTACTGACAGAAAACATGTCGCTGCGATTTCGTACCTACATTTCGTTACGATTTCGTAACTATATATCGTAACGATTTCGTTACTACATATCGTTGTGAAGTCGTGTCAACCCCTTCATATAAAAATCGTTACGATTTCGGTAATATTTCGGTTCCGAAATCGGAAGATTTTTTCGAACAGTCGTTACGAATTCTTTACGAAATCGGAACATTTATTTTGGAGGGTTAATTGATATAAAATCTATACATCTATACATATAACAAAATAATAACTAATTTCCGTCTGTCTGTCCTTCATTGTTTGTGTTCGCATCACGTAAAAACTACTGGATGGATTTAAAAAAAAAATTTGTGAGGAGGTACCTCAGTATCCTGACCCCAATATAGGATACTTTTTTTTCCGCAAAAATATCTTATTTCCAAGAGAAAGTGGAAACCGCAATTTCCGGTTTAAAGGTGCTGAAATTTTCGGTTTAAAACTGGGATATTTTCAACACAGTTTTTTCAACACAGTTACATTTTCACCACACACCTTCTTACTTTTGAAAGTGGGATATTTTATAAACTATTACGCAACAGATGGCGCCAGTTGATTAAAATTTTTATTTTTACTTTGCGGAATTACAATGTTATTTATATATTTTAAATACCACTTACAGAGGTTTACAATAATTTTTAGAATTTTAGAATTTTATAGAGGGAAGGGTACCTTTATATAAATTAAATACATAAACCATAACTGAAGCATTATAAATGTAAGAGTCTTCCAATTGGTGTGGAATACAAAACCAAGCAAAATATTGTCAGGACGCCCACGATGTGGCGGGCTCAGCTAGTACATATATATAAGTAAGCTTAATAGTCAAAAAAGATTGATTTGCGTTTATCTCTTAAACCTTTTGTTACTCTCCCAAAAATCTCTTCGTAAACCGATATGCAACAATTCATACTAAATTTCATTAGCATTCATAATATTTCCGTCAGTGCCTTTTAAATTAAATATTACTATTATGAAGTGCCTATACTTTTGATTCTATTTACAGTTTTGTTGTTATTATTACTGTGTGTTTTGTTTTTTGAGGTGTAAACATTTCCAACTACTTTTGTAATCTGTGACAGCCCACTTAATTATGCTTGTGACAGACTTTGGTTTCTTAGAATTTCCCAGGCCTTAAAAGCAAACGAAGATCTAAATTTTTATTTCATATGCCGTTTGCTAATCAATACTTTAACACAATTTCGACAGTATAAGAAAGTAGATAATAATACAAAAGAAAAAATAGAAAACATTAGAATAAAGTGGGGAATGCCCTTAAGTAGAAAACCAATTTAAATCAATTATTGTGTGAATTTTTTTCGGGAGGTTTCCAGTTACTTAACAAAATCAATATTACGAAAATCAACGTGATGCATAGGATAGTAATAGAAGAAAAGGAAAAGAAAAATAAAAATAAAAATAATGTAATATAATTGACCTACTAAGTACCAGCACGTATTTTAAGAAAAAAAACGGGAGAATATTCTTTTATAGAAGTTGAATTGGAAAGCATATGTCTACATGTAATAAAATAGTAACTCATTTACTATCTGTCGTTCTCTTTTTGTGTTCGCATCACGTAAAAACTACTTAATGGATTTTAACAAAATTTTGTGAGGAGGTATCTTAGTATCCTGACTCCAATATAGGATACTTCTATCAAACAAAAATATCTTATTTTCAAGAGAAAGTGGAGAAAAAGCAGTGAAAGTACACCGATTTTTTTCACCGATTTAAAGGTACTGCATACTTTAAGGCAACTTTTATTTTTGAAACCGGGATATTTTAAACACCGTTGTGCAATAGATGGCGCCGAGCTTTACAATAATTTTTGGTATTTTAGAATTTTAGAATAAATTTTAGAATTTTATCCAGGGATGGGTAACTTTATATACGTAAATACTTAAGAGTCTTTAAAAATTGGGTGTGTATTACTTTCAAAGCAAAATCGAACAAAATATTGTCAGGACGAACACAACGTGTGCGGGCACATCTAGTCCTTAATAAATGAAATAATAAATAATTGTGTATTTAATTACAACTATATAATTTAATCATAATATGGTAAAATAAAGGTTTATGCTTTGCATGTAGAAGCGTGCCATTTATTATGATTTGCTACACAGAGCCAAAAATGCCTAATAGAATTAAAAAGATTTTCTCTATAAAAGGTTTTTAGGCTAAGGGGTATACCAGCAGAAAGAAAAGAAGATATTTTCAAAGGGATCCCTTATTATTTTCATATGGCAAATCTTTTTAATTTTATCAATAAGGAAATCCCATTAAGTGAATAAGAAAACTTGTTATTCACAATTTTGTTATTTATTTTTGATACACAAAAAATTGATTTTTCAAAAAGGTATTCCATGGTATAATAATACAGGTAAAACTGTTAGAACAGCTGTTTAAATTTGCTTGTCTGAAAATGTTGCCCAGTCTCCACAAGAAGCTCGCAAGGGAGGCTTACGTACGACCGGTCCTTTAAGGTTCCTACATGCACGCCATAATGAATAATCTGATTGTGCAGTTGCGTCGAGGTCTTCCAAGTAATTTTTCAGAGATGCTACTCTTCGAGATTCTAGCCGTTTCGTGCAATCTTTAAGTCTAGATTTGAGTTGAGGAGATCTGTGTGCTTGCCATTCTCTTCTAGTTTTTCTCTTTTCAGCCATTGTGAGATGAATAACGAATTTTGGATGCCACAAAGAGGTGATTCGGGAATAATTGTAGTTTCGGATAGAGAATATTTTGAATAGAATACATAGAATGCATTGATACATTTTCTTAATTGAACATTTTATTTTTACAAAAAAAAAAAACGAATAAAGTTTATGATTTTATCCATTAGATATAATACATGGCAATATATATTATCTTCTACCTGTAGTGAAGCGTTGCAAATATAAAAAAATAAATTTATTAAAAAAACTACTAAACGTGAAGCTGTAGTAAACATTTTTTCAAGTATTCATACTCATCCAAGTACTTATTTCGTTCGCCATGTTTTCCTTATTAAACTGTTGATTTAAAAGTTAATATGATATTTTTTAATAAATTGAATTTTTTCAACTCATTCATTTTCAAGCCTCTTCATTCATTCACCCCATTCACAGAAGATTTATTGCAAATTACATTTAAAATAAAATAAATACATAAGTTTTTGTTTAAACAGAATTATAACTACCACTAAAACTGTTGGAGCAATTAAAAAATAAACGCAAACTACAAATATGTGAATCAAGGAGCTTAATAATAAAAATGAAAAAAAGAATACTTTCAGAAGTTTGTTTTCAGCAAAAAAGTGTCATTAACCTGTTAAATATTTCAGTATGACTGCGAACAAAAAAAATGAAAAAAAAGTTGTACGTTCTACCTAATTTTTTTTTGTAATTTTCCCTGCTTGCTTTTGTATAGTTTTCTGTATAAAACTACTAAAAAACTGGTATAAATATTTTTTGTTTCTTCAACGTATTCATACAGTCATTCATTCTTTCGTTCATTCATTCATTTACTCTTACATGCATGCCGGCATGAAGGTATTTATAGCAGGTTAAATAGTCTTTGTAATTGTGTCTCTGACTGCGATGATCATGATGATGATGATGATGATGATAATTTCCAACAAACTTTACGTGCCAATAGAAACAAAAAAAAAAAAAACTTGTAACTAAATGAAAATGTCTGTCTGTTTGGCTTTGTGTATGTGTGAGTGTGTGCGTGTGTATAAAAATTTAAGAGAGTATTTAAATTCATTGGTAGGTACATATATGCATACCTTTGTATGCAATGAATTGAGAAAATAACCGCTTGAAAAACAAGCAGTTATTCAAGCAAAAGAAAACCTTAAAGACAGTTTATTTTTTCTTTCACTTAAAGCAGACATTTATTTCCATACATAAACTACTGTGTAAAAGAAAAACTTCAAACTCGTGTAGAAAATTGTTTGAATTGAAAAAAAAATGTATTTAATAAAGCAACGACGAAAATACCAAAGAATTTTAGTCATTTGTAAAAGTGTGATTTAGCAAACAATAGGAAACTGGGTTACAACCTGGTATATTGTTTGCTTTCAGTCGAAAAAAAAAAACAAAAAAGAAATAACAAAATATTTATGTAGCCAGGCTTATATGCTCTTGTGTTTTTAGGCTTATTTTACACAAAAAAAAAAAAAGAAAAAAAAAACACACACAAAGAAAACCTAAATGTGTGTACGTTAGCATAGAAATTTTCAACGGTTGGTTGGAAAAATACTGAAAGGGTCATTTTGGCATGAGAGTATTTTAGTGAAGTCGGCATTAGAGCATATTAATTTCAATTTTATAAATGTAATTTTTTTGTTTTGCTACTAGAAAAGTTAATTAAGGACATTTTAATTAATACTTATATAAAGCAAATTTATTTTATTTAGTTTTCTTGGCAAATATTAAAGACAAATGAAGTTTAAAAACTATACTTTTGTTATGCATACTTGTAGGCATAACAAAAGAGTATTAAAAAATGACTGCTAAGACTAATGTAATACAAATCAGGATCTTATTTCTCCGCTAATAATTCCAAACCCATTCCCTCGGCTGTTGTTTCGCTAGATAGGAGATTTGTTTGAATATCTGTCTATGTGTATGTGTTCGCATCACATAAAAACTACTAGATGGATTTTATTAAAATTTTGCGAGGAGATATCTTAGTATCTTGATACAAATGTGGAATACCTTATTTCTGCAAAAATTTCTTATTTCGAAGAGAAAGTGAAGAAAAAGCAGTGAAAGTACGCATTTTTACCAATATGCATACTCTAAGGCGCATCACGTAAAAACTACTGGATGGATTTACAAAAAAAAAAAAAAATAATTTCTGAGGAGGTACCTTAGTACCATAATTCAAATATAGGATACTTTTTTTTCCCAAGAATATCTTATTTCTAGGAAAAAGTGGAGAAAAAATCCGTGAAAGTACGCAATTTTACAGATATGCATACTTTAAGGCGGAATATTTTATACACCTTTTACAGAGCTTTGCAATAATTTTTTAAATATTTGATATGCATATTTTAAGGCAGCTTTTATTTCTGAAAGCGGTTTTTTTAAACAACTTTTACAGAGCCTTCCAATAAATTTTAGAATAAATTTTAGATAAATCGAACATCATATATAAAATTAATTGCAATGGAGACGGAATCAACATATGTCATAAGACATACATTGGTACAACAATAACCAAATTAAAAACTAGAATCTCTTCTCACAAATTCGATTTAAAAGCTGCAGGGAAATAAATAGAACAAAAAACTGCACTCGCTGCCCACTGTGCATTGCATGGTCACAGGCCTGATTTTGAGAGAATGAGAATATTACAGGAAGAGCAGGATTATAAAAAGATAATGTTACACATAATTAATGTACCTACAATAAAACGTTTAAACGAGGATTAAATATATACTAATTCCAGTTCTATAAGGCCTAGAAATTGTTTAATAGCTCATTTTGGGGAGTTATGGGACCACTTTCAATCGATTTCCTAAAAGTCATCAGAAATTAAAAAGTTAAAAAAATTATAAAAAATATTATGAATTTTATTTTTTTTTTTTGCATTCGAATTACATGCAAAAATAAACAAACTTTCGGCAATAATTCGGCTTCGCCGGTTTCCGGCATCACTGCTATTCGATTTTCTAGTAAATTTTACCCCTGTTTAGAAAAATATTGTCAACTTATACTACGGTTCCTATGTCTGTGCTTGGTCACATATAAAAAAATTTTAAATTAAACTTTTTCATTTTAAACAAAAAATTTTCTATATTTATTAAAAAAATTTATGTTTAATACTTAATTAAAATATATGGCTGACAACCTCTCCGATAGTTGGTTTGTCTCTAAGTTTCCTACACCAATTTCCAACTGGGCACCCTAAGGCATAAGACTTAAGAAAATATGGACAACAAGTAAAGTAAAGAAAATCTCTTTTGGAAAATGAAACTACAAGGAAGACAAAATTAAGAAAAAAAAAGAAAACTATTTAAAAAACAACTATACATTTTCGGAAATTTGTATACAGGCACTTCTGGCAAAAATTACTTCATATTTAGACTTTTTTTTGTATTCTATATACATGAAAAAACAAACACACCCACAAATCCTTACAGTGACACACAAAAGAAGGTCTGCACACACATATACATTATACTTGTAAGGCAACGAAAAAAAAAAAAAAATATTAAAGCTATTAAAACCCATATACTTCCGCTAAATTTTCTTTAGTTTTTTTCATTCTTTTAGCTGTTACTTCTTATAACTTTTTGTAACAATTATAACAGGAATAATACAACCAAAATCTAAGACGATAAAAAAAAGTTGTAATATTTATGTGTTTATTTGTTAACATTAAAAATAAGGAAAAAATTAAGCACGATATTGAAGAATTATTATTAACAGCTCACTACCGCACTAATATATTTGAAAAATCTCATGGAAAATTATAGGGTGACATGTAAATCATCGGATTACTATTTTATATTTTTTTAGTGAAAGAAATTTTGATTTTGATACTTGGTGATTTATAGGCTTATAAAAAGGTCATCTTCTTGTTTTATCCTAATCATGTCAAGCAAACACCTTTTGAGACTACGTACAAAACTTTATACAAAATATTTTGTACAAATTTTGTCGAAAATTTTTTGTTACAATTTTTTCGAAAATTCTTTGTTACAATTTTATCGAAAATTTTTTGATACAATTTTATCGAAAATTTTTTGTTACAATTTTATCGAAAATTTTCTGTAAAAATTTTATCGGAAATTTTCTGTAAAAATTTTATCGGAAATTTTCTGTAAAAATTTGATCGAAAATTTTTTCTAAAAATATTCCGAAAACTTTTTGTAAAGATTTTATCCAAAAATTTTTGTAAAATTTTATAGAAAAATTTTTTGCAAAAATTTAATAGATAAATTTTGTAAAATATTATCGAACAATTTTTGTAAAAAGTTGATCTAAAATTTTTTGTAAAAATTTAAAAAAAAAATGTTATGTTAAAATTTCATGGAAAATTTTTTGTAAAAATTTTCCGAAAATGTTTTGTAAAAAATTTTTTATAAAATTTTATAGAAAATTTTTTGACAAATTTATTGAAAATTTTTTGTAAAAATTTATAGAGAATTTTATGTAAAAATTTTATCGAGAATTTGTTGTAAAAATTTTATCGAAAATTTGTTGTAAAAATTTTATCGAAAAATTTTTGTTTAAATTTTTATTAAAAATATATCGAAAATTTTTATTAAAAATGTATCGAAAATTTTTTGTGAAATTTTATTGAAAATTTTTTTCCACTTTGTAGAAAAGTACTCAAGACGTAAAATGGCATTAAAAACAAAAAGAATGATTTTTTGGGCTATAAGGGGCAATTCAAATAACATCTTGTTACTGATTTTATCAATGCCAGGAGCTTTCTTAGTATTTAAATCAGTTATTGCCTTTTCAATATGTAAATATTTTAGCGAAGATTTGTTGCAAAAAATTTTATCGAAAATTTTATCCAAAAATTTTTGTTAAAATTTTTTCGGAAAAATTTTTTTTAAATATAACTAAAATTTTTTATTAAAAATGTATCGAAAATTTTTTGTTAAATTTTATTGAAAATTTTTTGCGAAATTGTATTGAAATTTTTTTTTTTTAAATTTTACGAAAATTTTTATCGATTATAAGGAAATTTTTTGTAAAATTTCGCAAAAATTTTTTTTGTAAAATTAATAGAAAATTTTTTGTAAAATTTTATCGAAAATTTTATGGAAATTTTTCGTAAAATTTTAAGGAAAATTTTTTGTAAAAATATTTAGAAAAGTTTTTAGTATAAATTTTACAGAAAATTTTTTGTAAAAATTATGACCAATGTCTTGCGGACATCGCAAAATCAATTTTTCAATTGAAGGGTATAAAATTAAAGGTTTAAACCAATAGTGCAATGGTTAATTCGAAATAAACTTGTGTCTTGGAAAACTATACATTTGCAAAGTTCCTTTTACTGAAAAACCAAACTGGGGAATATTTTCGTGTATTTTTCTGTAAGTAGCCAACGAGTGTCATAATTTATTTTCATTTGTTTATTACTGTTTTTCTGTAATTCATTTAATGTTATTATTGTTTTTATACTTATGTTTTAATAACTTAACAAGTTTGTTTTATTCCTCTTTCATTTCCGCCGGCAATGGTAGTGACAGCTGGCTTTTTTCCTTTTCCTCCTACTTTTTTTTCTTTATATACATAACTAGTTTAATCTGAGACTCGGCCGAATTGAACCTTAACTTTGTTTTCCTTTATTTCATTTACTCAAGATAATAATTATTAGATTATTTTGGCTAAATAGTAAATATTAAAATGGAAATTAAGAAATAAATTACTTGGCAGGATTAAGTGTATAAAATGGAGAAAAAAGCATAATTATTATTAAGAATTTGTACAAAATAAAAATGTTATAATTATTGTTAATAGTAATTATGAGAAAATAATCCGTATTATTATTAATAATGTTAAACCAACAAACAGTTCTGTATGACAATTAATATGGTATTAATGAAGTACGAGTTTGAATATGAGAGTCAAGGATTATTGAAATCAATTCTGTCTATAGTCTGTCATACTGAAACATATTTGTCAACGAAAATGCTTAAACATTAATTGTTAAGCAAATACAGATTTTATATGAAATCTTTATTTATTGACTTCAAATTTTGCCAAAGCTAAAAGCTAGACAAAATGTATCCCAAAGGAACCGAAGTGATTAAAAATACAAACTAATCCTAATAGCTTAGAATAAATAATGATGAAAAATAATTATAACACAGACTTATGTGTCACAAAATAAAACCTATTTAATAGAATGAATTCTACTCACATCGTAGATGTATATACTGAATTGTTTTTTTTTCTGATACACACGACCACATTGCTCAAATACCTAAAAGTAATTGTATATTGTTTTTTTTTTTTTTTGGGGGTTAGAAAAGACCATCACCCAAAATACACAAATTTAATATTTACGTATCTGGTTGTATCGAAATATTTTTTTAAATGTCAACTAATTATCGATTTCTACAAACCTGCTCACTATAACTGAATGGATTTTTATTATTAATAAAAAAAGAAAAAAAAACTCAACTCAAACCTAAAACTAATAAAATCTGTAATGGAAAAAATGTGTTAAATTATTATTTCTGTTATAATAAAATATGTGGTTTTGGAAAAGCTTTGTGGTAAAAATATATTGGGGTAAAATTAGTTATATATATAATAAAATAGTAACTCATTTCCTTCTGTTTGTCTGTCTGTCCTTCATTGTTTGTGTTCGCATCACGTCAAAACTACTGAATGGATTTTAACAAAATTTTTTGAGGAGGTACCCTTGTATACTGATCCCAATATAGGATACTTTTTTTCCACGAAAATATATTATTTCCAAGAGAAAGTGGATAAAAAGTAGTGAAAAACGCAATTTCCGGTTTAAAGGTGCTGAAATTTTCGGTTTAAAACTGAGATATTTTCAACACGGTGTTTTCAACACGGTTACATTTTCACTACACACTTTTTTATTTTTGGAAGTGGGATACTTGAGAAACTAGTACGCAACAGATGGCGCCAGTTGAATAAAATTTGTATTTTTACTTTGTGGAATTACAATGTTATTTATATATTTTAAACACCACTTACAGAGTTTTACAATTATTTTTAGAATTTTAGATTTTCTTATATATTTTAGAATTTTATCGAGGGATGAGTACCTTTGTATAAATTAAATACATACCACCATAACTGAACCACTATAAAAGTACGAGTCTTTCAATTGGTGTGGAATACTTTCAAAGCAAAACCGAGCTAAATATTGTCAGGACGCCCACGACTTGGCGGGTACAGCTAGTTTTTAATAAAACAATTAAATGCTAATAAGGCTCATATACGTGGAATTCCGTAATAATTCGAAATACTATATATGAAAAAGTATAAGATTACAAAATTTTTTTAAGTTTGTATCGCAATTAGTTTTTGATAGAAACTTTTAGCAAAAACTGTCAAGTGATAAAAAATAGTATTAGAGAAGGGAAATTTGCTAACTCCGTGATTTTTGGACAAAATATATTTTGTCTTGCAATAAAACGTTTATTTTTGGACATACTTTCCTTTATTTCAGCGTAATAAAATTTCTGGAGGTTCTCCAAATAGGCGTTTGTTTCAAAGGTTCTCCAAATAGGCGTTTGTTTCAATGGTGACCTCTTTGGGTTGAGCCAAACACAGAAACAAATTTTTGGCAACAATTAAAAATTTTAAATTAAAGTTCAATTAATTTTTTAATTAATTCAAATATATCGGTTGGTTAAATTTTATGGGCCGATGTTGAAGGTGAACCACACTTAAACGTCAAGTTTTTTTCTGCATTTAATTTGCCATTTCTCAATTTCAGACTAACGCAATTTGAACCATGGAAAGATACACAATCGAGCAACGCATTTAAGTAATCGGTATTCGAAGAAAATCTTCTTCAGTGGATTTGTCAATAAGTAGAATTGCGGTATTTGGGCGAATGATAGTCTAAGAGTGATTGTCGAAAAACCAACGCACCCACAAAGAGTGACTGTTTGATGTGGTTTATCGGGCCGTATTTTTTCCAAAATGAGGCCAGTCAGGCAGTTACTGTGATTAGTGTTCGCTATCGTGAGGTGATAACTAACTTTTTATGGGCCGAATAGGAAGATATGGATGTGGACGATATGTTGTTTTAACAGGGCTGTGCCACTTGCCACACAGCTAACGAAATAATGGCTCTTTTGCGCGACAAATTCAATGGCCGTGTTATCTCACGCGGTGGCGATGTCAATTGGCCGCCAAGATCATGTGATTTGGTACCGTTGGACTGCTTTCTTTGTGGTTATTTGAAAGAAAAGGTGTACGTCAATAAGCCAGCAAGAATTTAAGAGCTATAGGATGGGATAATTCAACACATTAACGGCATAAAACCTTAAATATGCCTCAGCGTCATCGGAAATTTGGAGCAACGAATGGATGTGTGCCATAGAGATCGCAGTGATCATTTGGCCGATATTTTATTCCATATATAATTGAACCATACCATTATTATCAAAATAAAAAGACATGACAATAATATCCTAAATAATTTGTGTTTTATTCAAAATCAACATCGGCCCCTAAATTTAAGTGTATATTTGTTCAAAACAGAACAAAAACATTTCCTAATTAAGCAAATAATTTAATCAATTAATTATTTAAATCAATTTTAGTTAAGTTTAGTATGAAACCAATTAAATCCTTTAATTCGTAAAAATATTTTTTTCCCTACAGCTCTACCCATTCAATTACTTGTTTAAATTTAGAAATAGAAAATGGTCTCATTGGACTAAATCTGAAGAGTATAACGACAAAAATAGCAGTTCTTAGCCAAGTCATGCATTCTTGCGATAGTGACTATACAACGAATGCTTTACCCTTTTAAAGGTAATTGATGAAGTGAAGGTGAATGATATCTTGTACATGAAAAAAGGTGATCATGTCCTTATTGGCCGACTAAACCCAAAGAAACCCCCTTTTTTAATTATCTTCTTTTTTTTGTTCTTTGTTATATTGTGTACACAGATACAAGGGGCTGCAAATACTCCTTGGGATGATCGAGTGCGAACCATCGAAGAATCTCTCATGTGAAGGACATCATTTTGATTCATGCAGAATGTGATATAACCACTTGGTGATAAGATGCCTACAGCATCAGACACCCTACACTCTGTCATTCTTCTATTGTCCAATATTATATAATGAATTATATCGACTATTTTTGGAGTAATAAAATCTTTTAGACGACCTAAACGTTTAGTGGCATATGTGCTATTACTACTACAAAGGACCTAATTGCCCTACCTTTTAACCAATGAATATGATGGCACAGAATTTCAATAATATTTATAAAACTTTTCTTTGGTTTCGGTGATGTTTATTGTACATAAAAAATAAGTTTTAATTAACATACGAAATTAACTTCTTCTCGGTTGCATTCAAATTAACGAGGTTATAATGGGTGATTTTTTTGAGGTTAGGATTTTCATGCATTAGTATTTGACAGATCACGTGAGATTTCAGACATGGTGCCAAAGAGAAAGATGCTCAGTATGCTTTGACATTTCATCATGAATAGACTTACTAACGAGCAACGCTTGCAAATCATTGAATTTTATTACCAAAATCAGTGTTCGGTTCGAAATGTGTTTCGCGCTTTACGTCCGATTTATGGTCTACATAATCGACCAAGTGAGCAAACAATTAATGCGATTGTGACCAAGTTTCGCACTCAGTTTACTTTATTGGACATTAAACGAACCACACGAATGCGTACAGTGCGTACAGAAGAGAATATTGCGTCTGTTTCTGAGAGTGTTGCTGAAGACCGTGAAATGTCGATTCGTCGCCGTTCGCAGCAATTAGGTTTGTGTTATTCGACCACATGGAAGGTTTTACGCAAAGATCTTGGTGTAAAACCGTATAAAATACAGCTCGTGCAAGAACTGAAGCCGAACGATCTGCCACAACGTCGAATTTTCAGTGAATGGGCCCTAGGAAAGTTGGCAGAAAATCCGCTTTTTTATCGACAAATTTTGTTCAGCGATGAGGCTCATTTCTGGTTGAATGGCTACGTAAATAAGCAAAATTGCCGCATTTGGAGTGAAGAGCAACCAGAAGCCGTTCAAGAACTGCCCATGCATCCCGAAAAATGCACTGTTTGGTGTGGTTTGTACGCTGGTGGAATCATTGGACCGTATTTTTTCAAAGATGCTGTTAGACGCAACGTTACGGTGAATGGCGATCGCTATCGTTCGATGCTAACAAACTTTTTGTTGCCAAAAATGGAACAACTGAACTTGGTTGACATGTGGTTTCAACAAGATGGCGCTACATGCCACACAGCTCGCGATTCTATGGCCATTTTGAGGGAAAACTTCGGAGAACAATTCATCTCAAGAAATGGACCGGTAAGTTGGCCACCAAGATCATGCGATTTGACGCCTTTAGACTATTTTTTGTGGGGCTACGTCAAGTCTAAAGTCTACAGAAATAAGCCAGCAACTATTCCAGCTTTGGAAGACAACATTTCCGAAGAAATTCGGGCTAATCCGGCCGAAATGCTCGAAAAAGTTGCCCAAAATTGGACTTTCCGAATGGACCACCTAAGACGCAGCCGCGGTCAACATTTAAATGAAATTATCTTCAAAAAGTAAATGTCATGGACCAATCTAACGTTTCAAATAAAGAACCGATGAGATTTTGCAAATTTTATGCGTTTTTTTTAAAAAAAAGTTACAAACTAGTACTCGCAACTTTCTCAAAATTTGACAGTAGGCGAGAAATTAAAGATAGTTGGCCAGGGCAGTGTCGCAACTACCTGGATACATAAAAAGCCACAGAATTACCAAACTGCACGCGCAGTAATGAAATAATGAGTTTAACACAAATCTAGAAGCACCATTACTGATTATCTAGAATGATAGCAGTTTTATGGGTCTTTTTCAGGGATAATAATGTACAGAACATCTAAAAAAATCTCTAAATATCTTAATATGAATCTAGTAATTAAAAAAAAAAATCTTAAAACCATGTCGCTTTTTCCAACCACTCATTTTAAATATTTAAAAATATTTAAAATTTCTATAAAATTTACAGTTTTAAGCAACTCAAAAAAATCGGTACTGCCAAATACTGAATTAAAAAACATTTAATTTAATTTTTTATATAAAAATCACTCTCCACAAAATACAAAATTAATTTTCCATATTTTACGCAAAAAAGTTAGCAAAAAATTATTTATTATTCTCCTCATTGTTGGGTTTAAGTGAAAACCAAGAAATTGCTTCATGTTAATCAGATGAACCTTAAAACGCCGGATCATAATTTTTCATTAAATATTAAATAAGCTCCTCTTCTACTTTTTAGCTATTCTTTGCTAAGTATTTGTGTTATTAAAATGAAATAAGTTATAAAATAATTTTATACTGGAAAATTTATACTGCGCACCGCTGCGTATGATGAATATTAATTTATTGCTGTTAAGTACCAGGGATATTGTAACTTCTTTGCCACTAATAAAAAGCACCTGTTGTTAACATTTAAATTACCGTTTTAACAATAACAACTACAACAACAGCAACTACAGCAACTTGTGGCAGCAGTAGTAGGATTAAAAAACTAACAAACAAAAAAAAAATAACGAAAAACACATAAATTATACAAAAGTAAAAGCATAAAAATTAATATCATTAATAACGAAGAACCAACGACAGCTACGTAAATAAAGGATGTTGTTTATAGAGGTATAGAACTTTAAGTTGCAATAAAACAACGATGGATTATTCGATTGACATGAATTTTATTTTTCCGAAAGATAATCTTGTGGCATTATATTTTAAATATGATTTCTGGCATATGACCGCCAAGGCTGGCGCGAATGTAGTCCAATCTAGACGTTTAATTTTTGCTGCCTTCTTCCAACATTTGTGGCCGTATACCGGCAATAACACGGCGAATGTTGTCTTCCAAATGGTCAAGTGTTTGTGGCTTCTTCGCATAGACCAATGACTTTACTTTAGCCCCACAGAAAGTAGTCTAGCGATGTTAAATCACAAGATCTTGGAGGCCAATTCACAGGTTCAAAACGTGAAATTAGACGGTCACCAAACGTGTGTTTCCATAAATCTATTGTGGCACGAGCTGTGTGACATGTTGCAACGTCTTGTTGAAACCACATCTCCTGGACATCATGGTTATTCAATTCAGGAATGAAAAAGTTAGTAGTTATGGCTCTATACTGATCACCATTGACTGTAACGTTCTGGCCACCATCGTTTTTGAAAAAGTACGGATCAATGATTCCACCAGCCCATAAAGCGCACCAAACACTCAGTTTTTCTGGATGTAACGGTGTTTCGTCATACATTTGAGGATTACCTTCTCTCCAAATGCGGCAGTTTTGTTTGTTGACGTAGCCATTCAACCAGAAGTGTGCTTTATCGCTAAACAAAATTCGCTTATGAAAATCGTTTTTTGCACTATTTGCAAGCGTTATTCAGCCGTGAGTCTAGTCATGATGAATTGCCAAACCAAACTGAGAATAAATCACTTGACAGCTGTTAAATCGGTCGCCATCTTGAGTAATACCAAATTATAGTTCTATACCTCTATAAAAACACCCTTTAGTTGTTTAAGCCTTTTTTGTTCCTGTATTGAAGAACAAATTAAAAAAAGAGATTTTATAACAATTGTTGGTAGTCAAGTAGGGACATTTGTTGGAAGAAGAAAAAAGTTTTTTTTTTTAATAAATCAGCATGAATAATTAATATAAAGGATTTTTAATTATTTTAATACTTTTAATACACGTTTTAATTATTTTAATACACACTCGATCTGATGCCATACCTTTTTAAATTTTTACCTAACAGCTATCATCCCACAGAGGGGTATTTTAACATTCTAATTGGACGTTAGGCAAAAAATTAATTTTGAAAGGCTTAAAAATTTAAGTACACAGCTCGACAACATATTTCTGCATCGTAATAGAAAATTAATAACAATTGAAACCATAGATAACACATAGATGGCCAACTCTCCAAATGTCAAAAACGTTACTACAAATGTCTCCACACATACGGGTACGGTGTAAATTCAACACACTGAGGGGAGTAAAATTTTTATTCACATTTACGCGTTTACGCTATTACGCGATATTCCATTGCACTTTCCAAATATTTAAACAATTTTGAATTTTTGCACAAAAATTATTTAACAATTTATTGTATTTTAAATTTTTTTAATACAAAATAAATTTAATTTTGTTGACATTTGTTTGGTGAAATTTATTTCCACACAGCATTGTATTTTTTTGTCTTTTAGGGGATGAAAGTTTTCAAATCAATATATCAAATATTTAAAATTAGCATTCCATCTAACGTTTTTTCGTACAAAAATATATTAGAAAAATACAAAATTCATATTTTTATTAAAAAGCAAAAGAATTATTTAATTTTAACATCTAAAATTGCATTTAAAAAAAATATTCCATTTTAACAAAATATTTTATACAACTATGTGCAGTTTAGGTGCTGTGGGGAAATTTTTAAAAAAACCAACACTTATACAATTTTGCCTACTAATACATTTTTAGACTTAGGTTTTTTGGCAAGAGACTTAGGTTTTTGAT
The DNA here is from genome assembly GCA_949628195.1 of Phasia obesa. Classification (NCBI taxonomy): domain Eukaryota; kingdom Metazoa; phylum Arthropoda; class Insecta; order Diptera; family Tachinidae; genus Phasia; species Phasia obesa. The sequence goes on from OX451216.1 coordinate 152,793,782, forward strand.
GTTTCAGTTGACTATCTATGTGTTATCTATGATTGAAACTACCTAGTAGATAGATACGAAGAGTGCTGATAACGGAAGTAGCTGTCTAGAAAATGCATTCCACTCTGCTGGTGTCTAATTTTTTCCTTATCTCTTTATAATTAAAAACTTAATTCTAAATAATTAATTTATTAATTTTGTATTTTTAGTAATGAAAATATTTTATTTGCTAAATCTGAGTTTATTTTTTTATTTATTAAAAATTAAGTCGTTATACCGTATATTTGGAAATATTTTTTACAGTTTAAAAATTTAGATTTAAATCAAAACAACGATTTATTTTTAAAACAGTTTAATAACAAAAGAATTTCTACAAAATATTTTGGCCCGAAATTCTGCAAAATATTTTTAGTTTCGGGCCAAATTTTATTTAGCTAAAAATTCTTATAATTATTATGGTATTGCTCTGTTTTGAAGATAGATTGTAATTGTGATTTAAAATATAAAATTGGTTGTTAAATTTGTCTGCAGAATAAATAAATGTTAGATAACACAATTTACATCGCATTAAAGCTTTTAGGAACGCAAATACTAATTATATTTTTGGTAATTTAGATTAAAAAAATTGGGACCTTCCAAATTTTAAAAAATTTTCAAAAAAAATAAAAAAAAAATTTATAAAAAAACAAAAAAATAACAAGAAAATTGTACTCAAAATTTTCTAAATACTTTACAAAAAAATCTTTTAAAAAAAGTTAAGCAAATAATTTCTATAAAATTTTTACAAAATATTTTCAATAAAACTTAAAAAAAATTTTCCATCAATTTTTTACAAAGATCTTCTATAAAATTCTTACAAAAGATTTTCGATAAAAATTTCTTCAAATTTTAAAAATTTTTTATAAAATTATTCTAGATATTTTTAGAAAAAATTAAAAAAATTTAAAACAAAGTTTAAAACAAAATTTAAAAGAAAGTTTTCCAAAAAAAATTTCTATAACATTTTTACAAAAAAAAAAATTTTTTCTATAACATTTTTACAAAAAAAAAAAAAATTCCCTATAAAATTTTAACAAAATATTTTCAATAAAATTTACAAAAAATTTTCCACCAATTTTTTACAAAGATCTATAAAATTTTTACAAAAGATTTTCGATAAAAATTTCTTCAAATTTTAAAAAATTTTTATAAAATTATTCTAAAGATATTTTTAGAAAAAATTAAAAAAAATTTAAAACAAATATTTAAAGAATGTTTTCCAAAAAAAATTTCTATAACATTTTTACAAAAAAAAAAAATTTTAAAATATTTTTTTTATGAAATTTTTCCAATAATTTTTCTAAATAAATAAAAAAAAAAATTACAACAATTATTTAAAAAAAACGTTTCCAAAAAAATTTCAATAACATTTTTACAAAAAAAAAAATTCTATAAAATTTTTACGTAGTAAGACATTTCAGGTGACGATATATACCGTGTACGAAATTTGTTTGATTTGAAAAAAAAACCCAAGTCCTTTTTTTAATGCGTTTGTCTCAATTTTGTACCTATGACTATAAAAATAATATCACTGTGGTGTAGGCTATATAAGATGCGGCATGGCCGAATGTAGCGCTCTGCCTTGTTATGATTTAAAATGTAAAATTTGGGTTTTTTTTAATAATCAATAAGATTTTCGGTAATAAATTTTTTAATTAAAAACCTAAAATTATTAAAAAATAATGTAATTATGTTCAAGTATTTGGTAGCATCATAAATGTTGTCAAAATTTAAGCAAAGAACCTTGACTTTCTAGAAATAAAATTATGAAGAGCTGAAAATTACCAAATCAGCAAAAAATCAATTTAATCCATAGATGTCACGTCAATATTTCATCAATGATTATAATTCCCACACTTATCTGCTGTCATAAAATGTCATTTTAACCAGCACATCACCCTCATACTTTATCGATGGTTCCCCTCCCCCTTAAATTTAAACCAAATATTGGGTTAAACATGACAAACTTATGTTTTTGCAAGAATTATATTAAAATAAAAGTATTTGATACACAAACAACTTATATAACAAAACAAGTTTCATAATAATTGAATGTCAAACAAAACAAAAAACCTCATAAAAAATTCTTAAACCCTAAACTCGTCTTGTGTTGTGGATTTGCCAAAAATAATAGCTAAAAGGAAAAATCAATCACATACACGCATTCCAAAGATTACGAAGGCAAAATGTGAACAAAGTTGAATTCTCTTGGGTGACTTCGGAGCAAAAAATAATCAAAATATATTTATTAAACTGTCTTAAACAAGCTGTCGTATAAAAAGTTATTTTTTGTTTTTTTTCTTTTTGGTATTTTGTTAAAGGTTTGTTAATGTGTCATAATTTTTTTGATGACAATAGGGTGATTTTTGGGCATTTGTTTTGCAACAAGAAATAATAAATAAAAAAATATTTATTCTAAAGCTATTATTTCATTTGTAGGATTTAATTTTGTAAAAAAATATCAATAGCTAAGATCACAACCTAAATGAAATAAAGACTTTCTGTGAATAGAATTGTCCCAAAGCCACCTACATATATGGCATTTTTTTTTTAACCAAAACCACTGGTGAAGCTTCTGGCTTTTCAGCAGAGTTTTTGACGAGAAAAAACCCTCAATCTGCAGAGTGATAGAGTAGTGCTGTACCAATCAGTGAACGGAGACACCCATATCGACTAATATTTATTCATATAATAAAACAGTAACTCATCCGTCTATTTGTGTTCTCATCACATATAAACTACTGCATGGATTTAAATAAAATTTTGTCATGAGGTACCTTAGTATCCTGGTTCTAATATAGGATACTTTTCCTCCGCAAAAATATTTTATTTGCAAGAGAAAGTGGAGAAAAAGCAGTGAAAGTATGCCGATTTTTTTAACGATTTAAAGGTACGCCATATTTTAAGGCATCTTTTATTTTTGATAGCAATATATTTTAAACACCGTTGCGTACACAGATGGCGCTGTTTTAAGATAATGACAAAATATGAATTGAAAACGGGATATTTTAATCACGGTTGCGCAACAGATGGCGCTGTTTGCAAATAATCACAAAATATGAATTGAAAGCGAAATATTTTAATCACGGTTGCGCAACAGATGGCGCTGTTTTAAAATAATGAAAAAATATGAATTACTTACTGCCAAATATCCAATTGAATAAAATTTGTTTTTGATTTGTATTTTTATTTTGTGGAATTACATTGTTATGAAAACATTTTAAAAACCTTTTACAGAGCTTTAAAATATTTTTTAGAATTTTAGAATTTTATATAAACTTTAGAATTTTATATAGGGATGGATACCTTTATATAAAGTAAATATGTATACGTGAAACAAAATATTGTCAAGATGCACACAATGTGTGTGGGCACAGCTGATTTCAAATACTTCCAAGGCAAGGCAATCCTTCTGATAATTTTCATTCAGTTCCTCTATTATTTGTGTTTAAATTGGAGGTAGATCGTAATGCAAAATTTCCCAAATTCGTGCTTACGAGAGAATTTGTTCTACTGTGCAGTGGGGATATGAGGTTTGAATATTTTCACAAACAGCGGTGATTACTTCAATAGATATTGGTTTCTCTTGACTTCAATAGATATGGCTTTTTCCTGACTATTAAGGAGCTAGGATTTGAAAGCTAAATGTCAAATCCTCCCCTAGGACTCTTTTTTGTGCCCCAGGAGAATTACATTTTGTTAATAAAGGAAAGCTGTAGCTTGTCATATTTATGGCTTTGTTGTTGGAAAACGAACTTTTGAAACCTAAAAGACATATTTGGCAACTTTAAATTATGCATGAAGCAATTGTGAATTTAAATAGAAGAATTTTGCACAGATGGCTTTTTCTTGACTCGTAAGTATTAAGGAGGTTATTTTCATTGAACTAGAAATTGGCCGCTAAAAGCTGCACAGTCGACTAGGCCTCTTTTTTAACCGAAAAGAAGGAGGTTATCAATTCGTCAGAATGTTGCTTTTTTATGTTTGTGCCCGCAGAACTCATTCATTTCTGAACCGATTTAAAAAATTTTTTTTTGCTTACAGATTGGTCCCATTTAAAAAGAAGTTCAGAATTTTGAAAATTTAAGGGTGTTCCCATACAACATACGTGTTTTTTACGTGCATTATAAACCGTAAAGGTAACCCTTTTAAAATTTAAAAAAACTGCTTATTACTATAGCTGCCAATAACAGAAATTAATAAAAAAAATAAACTTAAAAATTAAAGGGTGTCCCCATATGTGACGTCAATTTAAATATATGAACCATTTGAACCATTGTAGACAATCACTTGAAAATTGGACAGAATGTCCAATATTTATAATCAGAAATTAAATGTTTAAAATTAGAAGTTAAAGGGTGTCCCAATAGTTGATGTAATTTGATGTATATTGCAAAACTTTTGAACCGTAACAGAGAGATGGTTGAAATTTACAAAGAACCTGTAATTCTAAGTCCTTTATAACATCAAGTATATAATTTAAATTTGCAAACTAAAGGGTGTCCCATAATTAATGTAATTGTACCTATCTAGCCCTATCTTTTGAACCTTTATAGACAACCACTTGAAAATTACACAAAATCTCCGCTGCTATTTCCCTTATAATAACATTTATAAATATTTAAAATTTTAAAGGGTGTCTCAATATTTCATGTAAATTGATAAATATGGCCAAACTTTTGAACCATTTTAGACAGACATTTGGAATTTACAAAGAATCTGTCCACATTAAAGGGTGTCCCCTAAGTGATATTGTTTAAGCTATATGGCCTTATCTTTGGAAACGTTACTTTTTATTACTGTGTCAGTAATAATAAGTGTAAAAAAATAAAGGGTGTCCTCATATCTGACGTAATTTGTCGTATATGGCTTTATCTGCTTAACTGTTACGGATAGACATTGGAATGTACAAAACGTATATTACTATGTCCGCAAAAAGTATAAAAGTATTTGATTTGAGTACTATTTCTTACAGATTACTTCCTTTTAAATTTTTAGTTTAGAATTGATGCACATATATTTGTTTTGTAGTCGGTTTTTTTGCAAGAATTATTTCACAATAGAATAACATCTAGACATATAATAAAACAGTAACTTTTTTTCCTGTCTATCTGTGTTCGCATCACTTAAAAAGTACTAGATGGATCACAATAAAATTTTGTGCACACACTGTGTGTGGACACAGCTAGTTTTATAATAAAATACAGCAACACATGCCTTTGATGTGCAAAAACTCTAAAAACCTATAAGACAACCTATAAGGCAACCTCAAATATGACATAAGATGAAGAAATTGTGAATCTAAAAAGAAAAGAAAAATTTGACCTTGGCCCTTGTGAAAAATCATAAACAACAACCTTACAATTCTATGCTAAAAACAAAACCAAGAACTAAAAAATCAGCTTATGTAATATAAAAATATTTACGTGGCTCTTAAAATTAAAAGTATGAGTGTTTATTGTTGTAAATCTAAACTAACCAAATGGCTCTTGGCCCTGCTTTAACTGTAAGTTGTTGTTCATAATCCATGATTTTCTCCATTTAACTATGGGTGTGTGTATATTGTGTAGTAGCATGCCTTTTTGTGGCTTCAAAGTCATTGATTGTCATCATCATTTATCTAAATCTTATGACTGGTTGTCATAATGTTTATCGGTCGTGTCTTTAATAACAATTTTCGTTGTGCAACCAAAAACGATTTATTGTTTTATTTTGTAGATTTTGTGAAAATGGTAGATGGTTTGGTCCAATACTTGTACTTGTTGTTGCCCTTGTCATTAGCTCTTTATAAGTCAAAAATACTTGTTGTTTTCAGCTACTGCTATTGTTGTCCTTAACGAAAAACCATTTAAAAGCCACTCATCATCATTTATTTTCGTATGCTTATCCATTGTGCAAGTCATGGCTATTTATTTAAGCGGATTGTTATTCTTTTTTTTCTGTTACATTTTCTTTCTTTTATTTTGTTGATCTTTGGGATTGTTTTTTTCGAATTTTTTTTTTTAGTAAAGATTTTTTTTATCTGATAAATAAAGTTTAAATTTGTTTATATTAAAGATAATTTGTGGTTAAGGGAATAGTAAGAAAAAAAATATCAGAATATTTAAAGTAATAGGAGAGAATAAGCAGGATTAAAAAATCTGCTTATTTTGGCTTAATATTATTTAAAAGAAAATTAATAAGATGGACTGACTAAACTTTTTTTATAAGAAAAAAAAACAGTTTAAAAAACTTGTTGCCTACTTAAGGGCGTAATAAAAAAAAATTACTAAAATAAATATTTTTACACTAAGAAAAAAAACAGAATATTATAAAATAATCAGAGGCTTAGTATACAAAAATCAAAATCGAATGTTGTTAAATTTATTAAAAAAAAAAATTTTAATTAAAAAAAAAAATTTTTTGTAATTATTTTTTAAATTTTTTTTTTTGAATTTTTTTGTAATTTTTTTTCCACAAAATTTTTTTATAAAACAAATAATCAGTCTTCGTTTTGTAACTGTTATTATGAGTGTCGAAAAACGTTAGAATTTTTACCGTTTATTACTCTAATTCACTTTTTGACACAAAGGGTCTCGTGCTTCAATGTCAAATACCCTAAAGAAATGTCCTTGAAATTTTTTTTCATCACAGTACAAATAAAAGTTAGAAAATTTAAATAGAATTAAAATTTTTAAGAGGTTTCAAATATATCAAATAATTATATTTTTATTAATATTTCAATAAACTTTAAAAAACAAAAACAAACATTCCATATCAGCCGGAAGTCAGAGATTTTGGTACGGAAGCTTGACAATAAAGTTAACACTAAGCAAATTGACCTTAAAGTGGAGTGATAAAAAACGGCTCAAAGAAATATATTTAGACCTCCAACACATACTGACGAGGGCTACAAATCTAAACACACAATAAAATAATAGATTTTTTCTGTCTGTCTGTCTGTCTGTATGTGTACGCATCACGTAAAAACTACTGAATGGATTTAAATAAAGTTTTGTGAGGAGGTATCTTAGTATCCTGATTCCACTATAGGATACTTTGTTGCATAAAAATATCTTATTTCTAAGAGAAAGTAGTGAAAAATCTTTGAAAGTACGCAATTTTACCGATATGCATACCTTAAGGCATATCGGTAAAATAGCAATACTTTACAGCGCATTTTATTTTTAAAAGCGGGATAGTTTAAACAATTTTACAGAGCTTTACAATAATTCTTAGAATTTTAGAATTTTATATAAATTTTAAAATTTTGTCCAGGGATGAGTACCTTTATATAAAAAAATACGTATACGTATGAGGAGGTACCATAGCATCATGATTCCAATATAGGATTATTCTGCTTCCGCACAAAATCTGATTTCCAAGAGAAAGTGAAGAAAAAGTAGTGAAAGTACGCAATTTCCGGTTTAAAAGTACTGCAATTTCTAAAGTTCAACTACAAAAATGAGGCAACTTTTGTTTTTGAGAGTTGGTTATTTTAAACACGGTTGCACAACAGATGGCACTGTTTAAATACATAATAACAAAATATGAATTAGGTATTGCCAAATGGTAAATTGAAGAAAATTTTTATTTGATTTATATTTTTACTTTGTGGAATAACATTGTTATTAAAATATTTTAAAGACCCTTTACAAAAGTGTAGAATAATTTTTTGAATTTTTGAATTTTATCAAGGGATGGGTACCTTTATATAAAATAAATACGTATAGGTGAAGCACTATAAAAACCTTAAAATTTGGAATACTTTCAAAGTAAAATCGAACAAAATATTGTCATTAAATTAAAATTGAATTAGTATAGAACAAAGCGGAATGTCGTGCTACTGGAAGAGTTTCGTTGATAGTAATGTTACTGTGGTAAGCGCATTAGAGCAATATGTCTTCATAATTACAGAAGCAAGCGGTTGCTCCCAATATAGAAAAAAAAATAATATTAATTTTTAATATTAATACTAATTAACAATTAATACCATTTAGTTCAACAGCAATATATTCTCCATCTTTAGACAGGAAATTATAGTAATATCTGGCTTTTTACAAGAGAGTTCGAAAAAAAAGGGAAAGAAACAAATCATTCAAATCACCCAAATTTTTGGCCACATTATTAGCAAACAACTGATATTATTTGATTAACACAGTGCAACACGGAAAAAAATAACTATATACGGACACCACTACGTGATAAAAGACCAAAAAAAAGACCCCTGTCTCTCAGTTTTGCCCAAAGTCCTCCAGGTTGAACCTAAGATCTCAATAAACAACTTTCTAGAACATATGAACTTCCTAGGAATGATTCTTAACACCGTTTAGGTAGCGCTTATGAACCCGCAAAAGTGAAAAATTTCCCGAAAATTTTTTAATTTCATTTGTTTTTTCTTTACTTCAACATTGAGATACTATAAAGCCTTCTCCCGTAAGTGAGTTGTTTATTGAGATCTTAGGTTCATTTCTGTAGTTGATTGTTTCCTTGAATTTTGAACGGTTTGATACCTATGGACCTGAACAGGGGAAACAAGGTAAAGAAAATTGAATTTTTTTAAATTCTTTTGCGATTTTGACCTTGAAGATGAAGTTTTTTTGATTTTATATGTTCACAATTTGTGTTCTTTATGACAAGAGCTACAACTTTGCCTCAGAGAGTATATCAAAATTCCAAACGGTTTGCAAAATATGAGCTTGAGTAAATGACCTTTTTTTTGCAAAAATGACATCAAGGCCCCACATCTTTGAGGGCCCATAAGAAACAAACCTGGAGGACTTTGGGCAAAACTGGGAGACAGGGGTCTTTTTTTTGGTCTTTTATCACGTAGTGGTGTCCGTATATGGTTATTTTATTCCGTGTTGCACTGTGTTAGTATATGTATAGAAGATATAGATGAATATTAAAACAATAAAAAATTTTATTTTTCTTTATTTCTTTTAGAACTAAACCTTTAAAATTGTTAATTTATTTAATAAAAACATTTTTTTGAGACATTCTGTGTAAAAGTAATTTTTTTATTGTTCTTGTCGAATGATACTTAAAATTTTATTTTATTAAACCCCTAAAAGTATACACCTTATTAATACTTTTTTCTTTTCTTTTTCTCTTTCCAGCCTTTCTTACTATTTACCCACAAAAAAAAAAACACAAAAGCTTTCATAAAACTACAAAATTTAATTTAAAACAAACAAGTCATGTAAAAAATTACAAGTGCGTGCCAGGTTTTATAAAAAATAAAATTTTCAAAATCCAAACCAAAGCAAAGCAAAAAAAAGTAAAATTAACTTTAATAAAACAAATGTGTGTTATTAAAAAAATTAAATAAAAAAAAAATGTAACAACTGTAATTATTTAAACCTAAAAATGTTTATGTGTAGATGGCAACGAAACGTAATGTAAATTTGTAAAGGAAATTTTAACAACAAACAAGAAGATTAAAATTAAAAAAAAATTATTGGGCCGTCACATGAAAATATTCAATATAATGGAAGTGTTTTTGTTAGCTAATCATATGATGTGAGTAGTAATTTTTATATTTTTGTTTAAAATTTTATGTCAATATTTTAATGTAATTATTTATAAATATGGTTCTTTATTATAAATTATTAAAACAAAAAAAAAAAAAAAAAAAAAAAAACAATCCCACGAAAAATTGGTGGAAATTGTTCCGGTTGTGCTTATCCCTCGAGTTGTCAAACTAAAAGTGCTACAAGAAGTTATGGATCGTGAGTGATCAATAGGAAAAGCGTTACTGATTTGCAACAAGTAGATAATTTGAAGAGTGAAGGACGCTGTAGCTGAGTTCAATACTCAGCCATGGCAACAACGCGTTTTCTGATGTGTATATTTAGTATATAATACTAAAGGGTGTTTTTTCATATAGAGGTATAGAACTTTAAGTTGCAATAAAACAACGATGGATTAATCGATTTACATGAATTTTATTTATCCGAAAGAGAATCTTGTGGCATTACATTTTAAATATGATTTCTGGCATATTAACGCCACGGCTGGCGCGCATGTAGTCCAATCTGGACGTCCAATTTTCGATGACTATTTCCAACTCTTGTGGCCATATATCGGCAATAATACGGCGAATATTGTCTTCCAAATGGTCAAGCGTTTGTGGCTTAACCGCATAGACCAATGACTTTACATAGCCCCACAGAAAGTAGTCTAGCGGTGTTAAATCACAAGATCTTGGAGGCCAATTCACAGGTCCAAAACGTGAAATTAGGCGGTCACCAAACGTGTCTTTTAATAAATCGGTTGTGGCATGAGCTGTGTGACATTTTGCGCCGTCTTGTTGAAACCACATCTCCTGGACATTATGGTTATTCAATGCAGGAATAAAAAAGTTAGTAATCATGGCTCTATACCGATTACCATTGACTGTAACGTTCTGGCCACCATCGTTTTTGAAAAAGTACGGATTAATGAATCCACCAGCCCATAAAGCGCACCAAACAGTCAGTTTTTCTGGCTATAACGGTGTTTCGAAATACACTTGAGGATTACCATCACTCCAAATGCGGCAGTTTTGTTTGTTGACGTAGCCATTCAACCAGAAGTGCGCTTCATCGCTAAACAAAATTCGCTTATGAAAATCGGGAACAACGGTAATCTCGTTTTTTGCACTATAGGCAAGCGATGTTCAGGCGTGAGTCTATTCATGATGAAACCAAACTGAAAATAAATCACTTGACAGCTGTTAAATCGGTCGCCATCTTGAAAAGTAATGCCAACTTAAAATTCTATACCTCTATAAAAAACACTAAACACATCTTCACATCGCCGGTATTACCACATGGCACTACCTCGCCGGCGAAGTAAAATAATTATAGCTTGGCTATGCTAGCTCTAACTAATACGCCTAAATAACAACAGAGGCTCTGCAAAACTAAAATAATCATAACGTACAACTGCAGTTTTGCCATAAGTGCAGCTTTACGCTCACTCTAGCCAGCTGACTTATCAACTCCCCGCCTTTTCCAAAGTAATACGATTAATATAGGCAGTTATTGCCCGAGTGTTAATTCTTTTAAAAATTATATATAAAGTGGCTGGTAACATCCATCTAACACAAAGTGTTAGAACTCGAACCGGTTTCTATCACTTAACCGCTAACTTTATAGGTTTCTTTTCCTTTTTTTTGGGTAGGCCTCCCTGGCCCACAATAATTTTAGGCACTAGATTGATAACTTTATATCGTTGAGGCTCTTGTTTTTACAATCCATTCTCTCGACTGTAGTGACTTCATGCTTTTAACTGCTAATATTTGTCTACAGTTAAGACTCCCTATGTCATCTATACTTAACACGTGTCTGCCCGTGCTACTAAGCCTTTTACTAGTCATTGCTGGATGTTCACACAAAGCAATGCAATGATGACCTTCTTCGTTTCGATAGGTTTCCCTGACGTCTCAGTAAAGAAGTTATCCTGCTTAAGGTACTTCTATTACATCTCTCCAAGCAACTTTCTAAACTTTGTGACGTGTGGCTTCTACCCTTAGTAATTAACCTAGTGCCATCTCTCGAGAAAAGTGCATCGATTGTGGCCAATAAAAACTGGAGTTTTCTCAGAGACTGACCTCTTTCCATTTTGCGCTGCTTGCTTGTCCATCGCTGTTGGATTTAAAAGGTTCAATTTCATTTCAATAAAATCAAAATTCAATAAAATCCCAGCAATGAAGAAAAAATGTTACAGAGCCATATATGCGTAGTTTTCAATGTTAAAAGTGAAGATTATACAGAATTCGCTCGAGTTTGAACTAGAAGATTGTTGCCGGCCACCACCACGAAGAGATATAAGTCGAGCTACTGAGAGTGCAGCAACGCTTAGTTTCATAAAAAAATAATGCTTTAGATCTTCTCAGCGACTTTATTTGAGTTTGTTTAAAGGTTAGTAGGTGGTGTGCTTGTCTATCACCCAGGGGGTTGTGGGTTTAATTCCTAACAAAAACTCTGTGTTTTACATTACAACGAGTGAAAGCCTGCGTTACTATGCTCAGTAAATTAAGTTAGAATATAATAACGAATAAATAATTATTGGCTGAATAGGATTTAAAATATTGTATAGAACACGGGATATTAGTAAACTGTATGAAAAGTCTATTCATTTTCCAAGTTTTTTTTTTTTTTTTTCTTTAAGTAAGTTGTGAGTGTTTAAATTGTGGTTCGAGTATTGAAGGTTTCACAGCATCTCATTAAGGTTTTTAATTCCATATTAATACAAATTTCGTTAGATTCATATACCGTCCAACAGTGTATTGTTGTTTTGTCGTTGAACTTGTTATTTGAACTGCTTGTTTTTAATTGGTTGTTAAAAAGTCTATTTTGCAGACGTTTACGTTTTACTAAAATTTATAAATTCGTGGTACATTGTTTGAAGTAATTAAACAAATCTTAATAAATAATTAAATCAGCTTTAGGCAAACTGTAGTTGCATAAACTGTTAGAAAGTCGCTTTGCAAAATGATGAGTATTTTACTTCAGCTGCTAGAAGAAGTAGAAATAGTTTTTCAACAATTTTTGAAAGTTAATTTTTAAAATTTTCTATTTCTCACAAAATAGTTAGAAACATATGAAATAGTAATCTATAAATATAATAAAACAGTATCTTATTTCCTATCTATTTATCTGTCTTTCGGTCTGTCGGTCTGTCTTTGTATTTGTGTTCGCATCACGTAAAAAGTACTTGGTGGATTTTAAAAAAATTTTGTGAGGAGGTACTTTAGTATCCCGGTATCAATATAGGATTCTTTTTTATCGCAAAAATATTTTATTTCCAAGAGAAAGTGGAGAAGACGCAGTGAAACCGGATTTTTTAACCGATTATTTTTGAAAGCAGTATATTTTAGGCAATGTTGGGCACCTGATGATGCTGTTTTAAAATAAGGAGTAACTCATGTTCTGTCTGTATAGAGATTTACAATAATTCGTTTTTTTTTACCGATTTAAAGGTATTGCATATTTTAAGGCATCAAAGGTATTGCATACTTTAGGGAATTTTTTGTTTTTGAAAGCAGTCTATTTTAAACACGGTTGCGCAACATTTGGCGCTGTTTTAAAATAATGATAAATGATAATGATAAATAATGAATTAAAGGGGGGATATTTAATACTGGGTTGCGCAATAGATGGCGCTGTTTTAAAATAATGACAAAAAGTGAATTACACAGTGCAACACGGAAACAAATAACCATATACGGACACCACTACGTGATAAAAGACCAAAAAAAAGACCCCTGTCTCCCAGTTTTGCCCAAAGTCCTCCAGGTTTTTTTTTATGGGCCCTCAAAGATGTGGGTAGCGTTTAGGTAGCGCTTAGGTAGCCGCAAAAGTGAAAAATTTCCCGGCTACCTAAGCGGCGCTACCTAAACTGTGTTAAGATTCATTACTAGAATCTATTCTAGAAAGTTGTTTACTGAGATCTTAGGTTCATTTTTGTAGTTGATTGTTTCCTTGAATTTTGAACGGTTTGCTACCTATGGACCTGAACAGGGGAAAAAAGATAAAAAAAATTGAATTTTTTAAAGTTTTTTGCGATTCTGACCTTGAAGATGAAGTTTTTTTGATTTTATATTTTCACAATTTTTGTTCTTTATGACAAGAGCTACAACTTTGCCTCAGAGAGTATATCAAAATTCCAAACGGTTTGCAAAATATGAGCTTGAGTAAATGATAATTTTTTTGCAAAAATGACATCGAGGCCCCACATTTTTGAGGGCCCATAAAAAAAACCTGGAGGACTTTGGGCAAAACTGGGAGACAAGGGTCTTTTTTTTTTTGGTCTTTTATGACGTAGTGGTGTCCGTATATGGTTATTTTGCCATGACTTGAAAAATTACACAGTGTGTTATATTCTGCCAAATAGTCAATTGAATTAAATTTGTATTTGATTTGTATTGTTACAGAACTTTACAATAATTTTTAGAATTTCAGAATTTTATATAAATTTTAGAATTTTATCCAGGGAGAGTCTTAAAATTTGGTGTCGATTACTTATAAAGCAAAATCGAACAATATATTTGCAGCACGCAAACAACGTGTGTGGGCATAGCTAGTTAAGAATAAACTAAGACTTTTCAAAGGCAAAGGTAAATGCAGTGTCTACAAGTCTTATTCCCTAATGCAAAGCAAATAAAGTCTACTTAAAGTGTACATTAAGATACGTTTTTCATGTAACATTTTAAATAAAGTAGACTTTAAGTAGACTTTATTTCTTTTGCATAAGGGCAGTAGTAATTATAATTTTTATATGAAACCCTAGTTGAATAATATATTAATAATTCTCAAGCTTCTTGCTGTGTATTAAGTGGCACTTTTATACTTACTTTTTCCTTTGTTGTGGAGACAGCAAATTTTTTGCTCTGAAGAAAAGAAAAAGAAAATAAAATAACTACAAAATTTTAAAAGTGTTCGCATATATAATTACAGACTCGTTAAGCAGCTTGACATGCAATCTGTTGAAAATTAAGCTCAAAGTAATAGTGAGAAATACTAGAACACCCAGCTGTAAATATAGTAAGCAAAAATATTAAATAAACAAAAAACAAAACTTAAATGTAATGACATTAAATAAAATGCAAAACCTTTAGTTGCAAACTCTTAACAAGAAAAGGGACAACATAATATTAACACAAAAAACACACTGCAGTAAAAGAATGTCACTGAAAAAGTGCGCTAGCAAAACAATGTTTAAAAAAATTATATTCTTTTTTTCCAAGCATTTCTCACCACTCATCCCCCTTTTACTCACACACAGACGTTAAACATTTTGGTACCCTTAAGTCTTGTAGAAAAAAAATTAAAATGAAGAAACAAACATGACCTCAATTTTACTACAAAGTTTAAGTTGAGCTAAAAAAAAAAAAAATAAAAAGAAAATACAAAAAAATACTATTTGCATGGTTTTTACAAGATTTAAGCCACAAGGTATGCTAAAGATTTTTTACTTAAATACTAAATTTATAGCATAGTTTTCGGTTATAAAATGTAATAAATTTTTTGTGATATCATACAAGACATTATAAAATTAAGATGTTTAAAGGAAAAAGATTGATGGAAAACATGTTAGAAAGGTATTATTATAGTTCTTGGAATTTTATAAAGCATAGCTTAAGGTGGTAAAAGGAAATTGTATCGTATTGGTAGTAAAAAAGTGGCAGTAAAAAGAAATGTAAAGAGAAATGTTAAGAAAAAATTAAAAATGTGAAATTGTGGAAAAACTAATAATTACAAAGATGGCAGTGAAAAAGAACTGAAAAAAATAATTAAAATTTTAATACTTACGTACCTTATTTAATTATAATTAAATGCATAATATTCAACAAGGCCAACCAAGTGAGATGTAAAACCCTTGAAAATAATGTTCATTAATAGTTTGTTAAAATAGGCCTGGTTCCTGAATGACACTAATAATGTAAAGATCACTAAAACAAGGAAACGAGGACAGTAGCGGCAAGGACAATACGTTTTATTTCTCTAGCATTCAATAAAGAAAGTTTTGCTGTATTTTAAAGTATTATCACAAATCAATACATATAATAAAATAGTAATTCATATCCGTCTGCCTGTCTCCTTTTCATTTGTGTTCGCATCACGTAAAAACTACTAAATGGATTTAAACAAAATTTTGTAAGGAGGTAGCCTAGCACCCTTATTCCAATATACGATATATTTTTTCCGCAAAGATATCGCATTTCCAAGAGAAAATGGAGAAAAAGCAGTGAAAAACGCCATTTCCGGTTTAATGGTACTGAAATTTTCGGTTTAAAACTGGGATATTTTAAAAACCATTGCGCATCATTAGGGGCCAATTGAAAAAAAAATTGTATTTCATTTATATTTTTACTTTGTGGAATTACAATGTTTATAAAATATTTTAAATACCTTTTTACAATAATTTTTAGAATTTTAGATTTTTTTTTAAATTTTAGAATTTTATCTAGGGTTGGATACCTTTATATAAAGTAAATACATAAACTATAACTGAAGCACTATAAAAGTAAGAGTCTTACAATTGGTGTGGAATACTTGCAAGGCAAAATGGAGCAACATATTGTCAGAACGCCCACGACACACAGTGCTTTGTTGCCATATAACGACGGGTCATAAATAGAAGGCATTGACGCAGACTATTGAAACCTTGCAGAGCAGTTATATTTAGCCTAATTACGAAAAATTTTAGTTTTTGAAAAAATCGGAACAAGGACACGACTACCGCCCATGTGCCAAAAAGCAAATGTTCTTATATTTTCCATGTTATTCATCAAGAAAATATGAAAACATAGGTTTGTTAAACCCATCATAATCACTCCTGAAAAAAGGACACCTGATCGCGTCAAATGTCCTTTATAGAGATATTCAATAAATCTTATAAAAATTATGCGAATTTCATGAAACTTATGACTACCCATTAGTACAGAAGTGAACATGACTTTTTTGACTCACGGTCACGCATACTTAGGGTGAGAAAAAATTTACACAAGCACGATCATGCGCAATTTATTTTAGAAAAAAAGTCCTTTCAAGGCTCATCAGCACTACTTGCAACGCTTTCTTTCATCATTAACGACACTTTATCTTTGTAAATAAATAAATAAATATATTTTTATAAATATCTTCAAAATCTATATTATTTTCAATCTTAATATTATTTGTCTATGGAACAAAGCACCGAGCGATGTGGCGGACAAGCAAAACTTTTATTTTCATTCATACCTGTTTAATTTAAATAATTACATACTTTTAATAGAAAATAATTGCATACTTTTAGGCTTTAACTATGTTTTCATTTTTTTATTGTAGGGTATCAAGGGAATGGCTTGTTAGATATTGAAATAAGGAGGTGACAATATTAGTGCATTTGTTACGTGATATTCCTCCACAAAGGTTTTTAACTTTCTCCTGAAGGTCAAATTTTCTTGGTGTTTGCAAGTATTTTAAGGTATTATTTATCAGGGAACACAAGATGTCTGATTCAGAAATTTGTCAGTCTCAGAGACTTGTGTTACAAAATAAAATCATGATATAACAAGCGCTTAGCTTTCACAAAAGGACGTATATTTGAACGATAAAAGTATACCAATTACAAGCGCTCCTTCTCTCTATGTGTTACCAAGAAAAATAATAAAAAATTTCTTAATCAAATTCAGCTTTAAAATGTTAGACGTCCCTAATGAATAACCTTGTATCATGGTTTTGAAATACTAAAGGGCAAGAAAAGCAGACTGCTAGAAATGTTTCGTTTGTCATTATTTTTTTTATAATTTTTGCTGTCCTTATATCAATTAAAAAATCAAGCAAAATCATTTGCCTGGTAATCCAGTGTAGTGTGAATTGCAAATATATTCAAGCCAGAAATATTTTTGATTACTTTTATTAAAATAAATCTATTTTCTCTATCTTTTTTATATATTTATTCTATTTAAAATAATTTTTCATACAAAAATATATTACAAATACCATTGCATACTTTTTGGGTGCAAGCCAAATAATTGCATAGTTAATAGGATTGAGATTAAATAAATTTGTCTAGTTGCTGCTGTGAATAAAAAACAAAGAAAATATCTTATAGGATATAGACATGAGATTATTATAAATTGAATTTAAGGTTATAAAGACAAATAGATAAAAGTATTTAGATTTAATATATTTTAAAAATGTTTTAACATTTATTTGCTGTAATTAAAATAAGTTTTGAACTGTCGTCTAAAAAAACTCTTTTTGAGAGATGTAAAGAATGTTTTTTGGTAGCGAAATTAAAAAAAAGGGAGAAGTATTTTTTATGACTGTTTCTAGTTGCATTGATGCTTGATGGTTTGATTGGCAATTATTAAGGAAAATTTTTTTTAAGCAATAAAAATTTGCTTAAATGGTAAGACACCATTATCATGTTAATAACACACTGTGTAATTTTTTAAGTCATGACAAAATAACCATATACGGACACCACTACGTCATAAAAGACCAAAAAAAAAAGACCACTGTCTCCCAGTTTTGCCCAAAGTCCTCCAGCTTTTTTTTTGATGGGCCCTCAAAGATGTGGGGCCTCGATGTCATTTTTGCAAAAAAAATTATCATTTAATCAAGCTCATATTTTGCAAACCGTTTGGAATTTTGATATACTCTCTGAGGCAAAGTTGTAGCTCTTGTCATAGGGAACAAAAGTGAAAAATTTCCCGGCTACCTAAGCGCTACCTAAACGGTGTTAAGAATCATTCCTAGGAAGTTCATATGTTCTAGAAAGATGTTTATTGAGATCTTAGGTTCATTCTTGTAGTTGATTGTTTCTTTGAATTTTGAAGGGTTTGCTACCTATGTACCTGAAGAGGAGAAAAAAGGTAAAAAAAATTGAATTTTTTAAAGTTTTTTGCGATTTTGACCTTGAAGATGAAGTTTTTTTGATTTTATATGTTCACAATATTTGTTCTCTATGAAAAGGGCTACAACTTTGTCTCAGAGAGTATATCAAAATTCCAAACGGTTTGCAAAATATGAGCTTGAGTAAATGATAATTTTTTTGCAAAAATGACATCGAGGCCCCATACCTTTGAGGGCCCATAAAAAAAAACCTGGAGGACTTTGGGCAAAACTGGGAGACATGGGTCTTTTTTTTTTGGTCTTTTATCACGTAGTGGTATCCGTATATGGTTATTTTTTTCCGTGTTGCACTGTGTAAGCATAACTGTCGAATTTGAAACATGTTAGTGAAGAAATGTATAAAATATCCTAGGATTAAAAAATATTTGCAATTTGGTTCGTTTAACTGAACAGCAGAAACTATGAATCGCGGCAAAAAATATGATAAAGAATATTATAATTTTTAGACATCTTGTCACATAGACTCCAAATATTTTTTTAACTTAATTGCACCAACAATTTTTTCAAGCAGTCATACCATTGATTGTGCAATAACGTATTTCACTAAAAGTAACATAAAACGAACGATGAGTTGGCCAATTCCTTTATCGGATTTGATGACATTAATTTATTTCTCAACATATATGAAAACTCAATAAACTTAAAGCAATTGAGGATTTAAAAACTTCTACTTGATTCTGAATTGCCGAAAGATATTCTGATTACTCTAATGCAGTATCGGTCCCTATCGACAAAATTTATAACTGAATATTAATTTCAGAGAGCTACTGTAAGCAGGCGAAAATTGTACAATAGTAATTTCGCTAAGAAAATGTCGTTTTGTTGTCATTGTTAAATATAAATAGAAGGAAATTCTCTAGTCTACCAATAGTGTAAAGTAGCCATTGGACGATTGTAATACTTGCTACTAGGCTAGGACGTTGTTGTTAACTGCTGTATGGAAATGGTAGGGGGAAACCTTATTTAACTTCTGCGTGAATGTCTGATTCTTCATACTTACAGACACAAATTTTTGAGAGCAAACGTAATAGGTCAGCTGCCTGAGTAATTAGGAAATAGTAAGGCGGATCCCATTAGATATCACAATATCACAGGAAGGGTACTATTCGCCAGGATCTATATTTAAAACCAGTATTCTGGATAAGTGCATTTATATTTGTCAAAACGCAATTCTATATGATAACTTGTACATAGCAAGCTAACACATAAACAAATCAACACCTTAGTTATGAAAACCGTAGCAGACCATCAACTTTAGACACAAGAGGAGGTCGAAAAGAACCCTCTTTTATGCCTAATGATTTTTTGTACCTTATCAGTAATCTAACACTACGTTATTTTCATTTCGTCTAGTACTTTAGACTAAAGGCTGGGCATTATCGTTCGTTTTCCTCATCAAGACGTATCTTTAAAAATACAAAATGGGCACCAATATACTACCTTGGTGAACTTTGGCTTCAATTGGCTCCGGTGAGCTTACAAAGTTTCTTTCTTTCACAATGAATTTTCGATCGGTCAAACAACTATCCAACAGCTTATACAAGTTAACGAACAAATTCATTTTTACGAACTTGTATATTAGGCCAGCGTGCCATACCTTATCGAATGCTTGAGAAACGTCGATAAATAGCGCAGAAAAGTATTTTTTTTTCTTTAAAGGTCTTCTTAAAAACAATGTCTAACCTGTGAGTTTGTTCGATCTTACTATGTTTTTCCTAAAGCCGCATTAATTTTATTAATAAACTAGCTGTGCCCGCCACGTCGTGGGCATCCTGACAATATTTTGCTCGATTTTGCTTTGAAAGTATTCCACCCCAATTGTAAGACTCTTAGCTTTGTAGTGCTTAAGTAATGGTTTATGTATTTACTTTGTATAAAGGTATCCATCCCTGGGTAAAATTTTAAAATTTATTAAGAATTCTAAAAATGATTGTAAAGCTCTGTAAAAGGTGTTTAAACTATTTTAATAGCATTGTAATTCCACAAAGTAAAAATATAACTTAAATAGAAAATTTTATTAAATTGGCGCCTAATGTCGCGCAATAGTATTTAAAATATCTCAGTTTTAAACCGAAAATTTCAGTACCTTTAAACTGAAAGTTGCGTATTTTGTACTGCTTTTGTTTAATTTTTTCTTGGAAATTGGATATTTTGAGGAAAAACAGTATCCTATATTGGAACCTGGATGCTAAGATAGTTAGCATCCAGGTAGTAGTAGTAGTAGTTTTTACGTGATGAGAACACAAATGAGTTACTATTTTATTGTATTTTTATAATAAAGATTTTTTAATAATCTAGGGTTTCCAATTTTCTAAAATTAATTTAAAATACTTTGTGTTTTTTATATTTATAAATTAAACAAATTTAAAATATATGTTTATTTTTTGGCTCTTAAAATTTATATTTTAATAAGTGGGTTGTATGTCAAACGTATGTAAAAACTTTTCAAAGCCAATACTTAACTTCATCATTTCAGTAAGAAAGCACCTGAAATGGAAACAATTCTCTAAAGGAAAGAGAAAAGTAATTACAAACTTTTCAATATAAAATTTCTTAATTGCTGTGTAATGTGTTTAATGATTTTTACAAATTTTAATATCAATAGAATAAAACAGACAGTAACCAGGACGTATGATTAATATAAACTAATTAGAATGAAAAAATAATCATCATACGCTTAGGTAGCAATTTGAGTAAAGGAGAAATGAAGTGTATTTGTGTTACAACATTTTTATTTCTTGTCTCTTTAATGCTTTTAAAATGAAAATAAGTGATAAAAACGAAATGAAAATGAAACTCATTATTTGGACACCTTAGAAATAAATTAAAATGGCAACAAGAAAGAAGTTGCAAGGACTAAGAAATTATCATTATGAACTCTAGAACAGAAACATATAAATTAGAAGACAAATAACTTCAAGGTCTATTTCAAGTTTTTCATTTCCACAAAATTTCACAGAAACTTTCAGTATATTAAATCAAAGAATCAGAAAAAAATCTTGCGTCAAATGAACAAATATGAGCAGAAATTTGTCAGTTGGAATTTCCTTTTCTTTCCTCCCAGCTGTTTAATTTGGCTTAATTTTTGTACTAATCTTACTGTTGTCATAACAACTGACTATAATGTTGGCATTCTCCGCATTCTTATTTTTCTCTCTTCCATTTTCTGGCTTTATTATCATTTTGTGCATACTTGAGACATGTTTTTAAATTTCAGTTCTGAAGCCTGGCCATAATATTGTTTCGACAAATTTAATTCAATTTCGTATTACGAACAGCAGCAAATAGATTTTAGCTTCAACTTTTCTATTTGCTTGTGTATTGTGCCTCCCCCAAAGACTGTTCCAAATGTTTGATATGTTGACACAACACCCCAATTTATTTATGGAGAAAGGAATAACGTATAAAAATGTTAACCCAAAATTTCGTATACTTAGGAGTTTATGCATAAAATGCCAAACAAAAAAAAAAAAACCAGCCCCACAAGCAAACAAATAGGGAGCAAACTTTACGCATAATGTTAAAAAGTTAGTCTTAGATAAGAAAGTTTTTGTTTGGTTAGAAAAAATACAACAAAAAAAGTAGAACAAATTCAAAATGGATGGATACTTTTTGGCCAGTTTCCTGTTAAGGCACAACTTAAAATGTTAAAAAGTTGCATTAAAGTTTTAAAGTGGGACCAAAAAACAAAAGTATTTTCAATTGCTACAACTAATAAAGCCAATTTATTAAATTGAGTAAAGTATAAAATATTAAAAAATTCAATAAACGAGATAAAAATTTATTTTTTGTTGCTATGACATTCTGTCATCAATACATACATATAATAAAATAGTAACTCATTTCTGTCTGACTGTCTGTCTACTCAGGTACCTCAGCGTCCTGATTCCAATATAGAATACCTTTTTCCGCAAAGATATCTCATTCCCTAGAGAAAGTGGAGAAGAAGCAGTGAAAAAAAAGCCATTTTCAGTTTAAAAATGAAAAAAATTTGTATTTGATTTATATTTTTACTTTGTGGAATTATAACGTTATTAAAATATTTTGAACACATTTTAAAGATCTTTACAATCATTTTTAGAATTTCCTATAAATTTTAGAATTTTATACAGGGATGGGTACCTTTATATATAATAAATACATAAACCATAAGTGAAGCACTATAAAATTAAGATTCTTACAATTGGTGTGGAATACTTTCATAGCAAAATCTAGCAAAATATTGTAAGGACGCTCACGACGTGGCGGGCACAGCTTGTAAATAATTAAAATTGCTTCTCAAAAAAAAAAAAAAAATATTTTTCGAAAAAATGCTCTTCGTGTGCAAAATAGATGTCTTAGCGAAATCAAGGTTTTTTTGCTGAAAGAAAAGCAGGAAAAAACCGAGACGCTTGTAGTGCAAAAATAACTTTTAATCACAAAAATTTAGTTTCTTGTGTAAAAACACGAAGGTCCTTAAAAGACTTTTTGCAAGAAAAAACTTTTTTTTTTCTGGAAAAAAAAAATTTGGGCAAAAGAACTTTTTTTTTTAAGTGGAATTTTTGTGACATGAAAACTTATCGTGACAAAAAGTATTCTTTGTAAAAGGAATTTTTGTGTAAAAGGCACTTTTTGCAAACAAAAAAGAGCAACATATTGCAAACTATTGCACATCGGTTATTTTGAAGAAAGGAAGAAAACACAATTGTGTAAAAGTTGCTTCTTGTAAAAAAGATAATTTTTGTAGGAATATTGTCATGTTTGTAAAAATAGAAAATCCATAAATAAAGCAGCCTTTGCGTAAAAGTGACTCTATGTAAAAGAGAAAATCTCTCTTTTCAACAAAAAGTAAATTTTCAAGAAAAAAAAACTGTTTTCACCACTTTTTGTTATAAAAATAGACTTTGTGATAAAAAAAAAACTAAAGTCTAGAAGTACATTTTTTTATATAAAATTGGATTTTTGGAATATAAAAATTTGTAATACTATGTGACTTTTACAGTAGAAAATGCCTTTTTAGTGTAAAAAGTGACTTTATGACTCAAAAAGTGATTTTTTGTGAAAAAAGATGACTGTTTAGAATAAAACGCTAACTTGTGATTTTTATATAAAAAAAGGTACTTCTTGGAAAAAACGTGATTTTTAGTAAAAAAAACATTTTTTGTTGAACAAAGTGACTTTTTGGTAAAGAAAAACTTAATTTTTTTATGAAAAAAGTGACATATTGGGAGAAACATGATTTTTTGGTAAAAAAAAAAAAATTTTTGGTGAAAAAAGTGAATTTTTGGTGAACAAAAGTAATTTTTTTTTATGAAAAAAGTGACATTTTGGGAAAGCGCGATTTTTTGGCACAAAAAGGTTATTTATTATGTGAAAAGCGACTTTATGGTGATAAATGTGGATTTTTCGATATAAAAAAGTGGATTTTTTTTTTGGATATAAAAATAGTGTTACTTTCGTGAAAAAAATGACTTTTGATGCAACACGTGACCTTTATATGCAAAAAGTGAATATTTCATGAAAAATGTAATTTTTTGGCATTTTTCGATATAAAAAAATGCATTTTTGGGGATATAAAGTGACTTTTTGCGTTATAAAAAATGTCTTTTTAGTGAAAAAAAAAAGATTTTGAGCAAAAAGATTTTTTGGGAAACACTGTATCCATTAGGTGCAAAAAAATATCTTTGGTGTGAAAAGTAACCTTTCGATGCATAAAGTTATTTTTGGTTACACAAAATCATAAAGTAAAAGGGTGAACGGTTAGTCAAAAAAAAACAAATCTTTTAGTCAAATGACTTCTGGCAAAAGATTAACATTTTCATTAGTAGCGATTTTTTTTAAAAAAGCTTTTTTTTAATAAAATAAAAGCTGCTTTTGGTAAAAAAAAAGTTACTTTTCAATAAAAATTTATTTTTGGTCAAAATTTGACTTACTGGTAAAAAGAAAATATTTGGTGTTAAAAATCTGGGGAAAATCAAAATTTTATTTGTTAAAAAAATACTTTTTGACTTTTTAGACGAAAAACGTGAGTTAAGCTATATTCGGCCGTGCCGAATCTTCTATACCCTTCACCACGGTGATTCTATTTATACAGACATGTACAGCATTATCCATATTGTTGACTCTTTACTTAAATAAAGTCGTATGAGAATTTAAAAAACTTTTTCAAAAACTTATAAATATTTCCTCCAAAACTTTTTGTTTGTATATGAATTTGTAATTTAGAATTTTGCGACATTTTCTTTTGTTGAATAAAATAGAAATTAGCCTAAGTTGACGACAGCCACATCGGTGGTCGTGTGTATAGACATGTAGCTTTGCTGGCTTCAAAATAATCGTTTTATTTTTGACAGTTTGTAGTCGGTATCCTGATGATGTCTATGTGTTTAATGGACCAGGTTTTAAAACAGATATATCATCTATTTAAAAATCAAAATCATTTAATAAAATATGTTACTCTATATACACACATACATACATATGTATATTCTTAATATTAATTAAATGTTATGTTACAGTCATGATTTTCATTTTCAAAGAAATATTGAAATTTTTATTTAATTTTTCGAAAATTGTGTGTAAAAATAATTTTTTTTAAATTTTTTGTAAAATTTTATTCGAAAATTTTTTGGAAAATTTTTTCGAATATTTTTCTGTAAAATATCTTTTTGAAAATGTATTGTAAATTTGTTTGAAAAATTTTTTTTGTAAATTGGTTTGTAAAAATATTTTATTTTAAATTTTTAAAAAATTTTTTTTTTTATTGAATTTTTTTCTGCAGTCTATATTAAGTTAGAATGGTCAGAGTAAAGCAAAAAGAAATCCTTAAAAAAAATTTCCTCATATTGACACATGGGGGGTTCCTTTAACTGCTCCTATTTATGAGTGGGCACCCTGTGGGTCCATTGGCTACCTCTATGCGTATTGATTTCTATTAAGGTCTCTAAGAGAAATTAAAGCAGAAAAACCCTACCAATCTAAAAACAAACAAAAATCTCCCCTCGCAGGGGGTTATTGATCCCCCGAGATCTGTATGCACTCCTTGCGATCTACCTGTCGCAGTCTAATATTTATTTGACAAAAAAAGGCAAAACAGAATCATTAAAGCCGAAAAAAATTAAAAAAAAAAAAACGTAAAAAAATATAGGTGGGCGTGGTTTTTGGCCCGAAGCCTCCAAAGGAATGATCCGATGTTGCTGAATTGCAACTATGCCTGACAGATTGGTGTTCTTAAATTTTTTGTATCTCTTCTGGTGCCTTGGCAAATGACATTACAACACTAACACGGACAGACGAACAGACGGACAGACGGACATCGCTTAATCAACTTTTCTATGTATAAGGATCCAGAATATATATATTTTATGGGGTCGGAAATGAATATTGTAGAAATTACACACGGAATGACAAACTTATATATACCCTTTCCACCTGTGGTGAAGGGTATAAAAAAGTTTACTTTTAGCTAAAATAATTTACTCTTTGTCGAAAATAAAAAGTAAATACTGTTTGGGAAAAAAGTAGTTTTTAGTTAAAAAAAATAAATTTTATTACAAAAGTACAATAACAAGCACCTGAAAATAACTTCAGGTGCGAAATCCTCTATTTTCTACTATAGATTTAAAATTTTAATTTTAATTCCATATGGAAATTATATTATTTCATTAAAAACTTAATTAAATATAAAAGTTCTTAATTACGTCTTCATATTTGTATTGGATTTATACACAGAGGTACAAATAACCCAAATTAATATATTATGACTTCAAAAAAGACCATAAAAAGAGTTATACTAATGTTTATGAGGACATATGAGTACATACCATGTTATGTGCAAAGCACACACACTCCCTGGCAGAGAATTTATGAGTCAATACTAAACCAAGAAAGAAGAAAAAAAACAAACACCTCTTTAAGTAGAATAAGCAAACTAAGTACGCAACTACTGATGTTCGGAAGAAAAACTGAAGATCCAAAACTTTCACATAGACACAAGCACTTTTAGTGTCTTGTGTGTAAGAATATTATTATTGCTTGTATGAGTTTAAGTGTGTTCATAAAGAAGGACTTTAATAGGCTGTATTTTCTTTTTTACGTATAAATTTTATATAGTTAACAAGGACATTGTGTATAGGATATATAACAAGCATTTAATTAAAATTTTTTGATATTTTTTGATATTAAAACACTCCGGATATGTTTGATGCAAAATTGAGCTTTGATTGCAAAACTTTGCCAACACATCCAAGATTTATTATGAAATAAATCTGCAAAAAAAAATTTATAACAATAAATTATGTTTTTTTTTTTTTTTTTGTTATAAAGGGTGTTTTTTATAGAGGTATAGAACTTTAAGTTGCAATAAAACAACGATGGGTTATTTGATTGACATGAATTTTATTTTTCCGAAAGATAATCTTGTGGCATTACATTTTAAATATGATTTCAGGCATATGACCGCCACGGGTGGCGCGGATGTAGTCCCATATGGACGTCCAATTTTCAATGACTTTTTCCAACATTTGCGGCCGTATATCGGCAATAAAACGGCGAATGTTGTCTTCCAAATGGTCAAGCGTTTGTGGCTTATCTGCATACACCAATGACTTTACATAGTCCCACAGAAAGTTTTCTAGCGGTGTTAAATTAGAAGAGCTTGGAGGCCAATTCAAAGGTCCAAAACGTGTCTTTCAATAAATCTATTGTGGCACGAGCTGTTTGACATGTTGTGCCGTCTTATTGAAACCACATCTCCTGGATGGTTATTCAATTCAGGAATGAAAAAGTTAGTAATCATGGCTCTATACTGATCACCATTGACTGTAACGTTTTGGCCACCATCGTTTTTGAAAAAGTACGGACCAATGATTCCACCAGCCCCTAAAGCGCACCAAACAGTCAGTTTTTCTAGATGTAACGGTGTATCGACATACCCTTGAGGATTACCTTCACTCCAAATGAGGCAGTTTTGTTTGTTGACGTAGCCATTCAACCAGAAGTGCGCTTCATCGCTAAATAAAATTCGCTTATGAAAATCGGGAACAACGGTAATCTCGTTGTGGGCACTATTTATGATGAATTGCCAAACCAAACTGAGAATAAATCACTTGACAGCTGTTAAATCGGTTGACATCTTGAGTAATGCCAACTTAAAGTTCTATACCTCTATAAAAAAACACCCTTTAGAAGCGGAGAACTTTAAATTCAAAAATAAATTAATCGGGAATCAAATTTTTTCTTTATTAATTATTAATAAATAATTTTATGGCATTGATGTTGATGTAAGCAGTACTTTTATACCGGCGAGTGTACATTCAATTTTTTTTCTCCACTTTCTCTTTGAAATAAGACATTTTTGCAGAAAAGAAGTATCCTTTATTGGGACCAGGATACTTAGGTAACTCCTCACAAAATTTAGTTAAAATCCATCCAGTAGTTTTTACGTGATGCGAACGTAAATGAAAAGCAGACAGACAGACGGAAATGAGTTACTACTTTGTTATATGTACATATAGATTTTATTAAATTCAGAAGATGCTTCAATTTTGTAACTATTTTCGTATCTCCTATTATCTCAAAGGAATTAATTTAGACAAGCAAAAGATCCTTTCAGTCCTTGCAATTTAGCTAGACTTCAGTTTTTAAGAAAATTAGCCAAATAACCAGCTTAAGCATTATGGCAGCCAATTATAATTAAAAAACAAATTAAGCAGCCTCTTCAAATTCTTTTTAAAAACATGCAAGGAATATTTATTTCATCAGGCTGTAATTAATTACTTTGGTCCTTAAACAAAAAGTGTTTTTTTTTCATCATATTAAAACAATGAGAAAAAAAGCCAGCCTAATTTAAAGACAAATAAAAGCCAGACTAATTAAGTTATTAAAATACCGAAAGTTATGACCTGCTATAATATTTTTGTTAAATTGTAAGTCATTACAGAAAATTGTGAATATATTTATCTGGTTTTTTTTCTTCTTACTTTTATATAATTGACTACAATGCACAATCAGACATTCTGGTTAAGCTGGTGTAAAGTTTCATGGCACATTTTGTTAAGCCAGCTGAATGATAATTTGTGTTTTATTTTTTCTTTTTTTTTTTTTTGTTATAAAAAGTCTATAATTTTTTTGTTTTCTAGCCAAACTAGGCCAACATAATTTTACTTTTAGTTTCTTAATTTACCATAAACGTAATCGACCAAATATCATTGCGATGAAATTTATAATATTCTTTTAGAAAAAACAAGCAAATAATCGAATAAAAGCAACTGCTGCTAAACGTATTTTTTTGGGAATTATTTACAGCTAAATAATCTTAAACTTAAACTACGAGAATGGTCTGAAAATTAACTAAACAAACGGGAATAAAAATAGCGGCTCTATTTTAGTCCAAGTTTAGTTTTAAATTAGTTAAAGATTAATTCTTGTTTAGTTCTACTTTAGTTTTGGTTTTATTATAATATTTTTTAGAATTACATCATTTATAGGGTTCCGTACCCAAAGGGTAAAAATGTAACCCTATTATTTTCGCTACAATGTCTGTCCGTCCGTCCGTCTTTCCATCCTTCCGTCTGTCAGCGCCTTTTATCTCTGGAAACGTAATAGGTAGAATATTAAAATTTTCACAGCAGATGTATAACTGTTGCCGCTATAGCAACAAGTACTAAAACTTATAGGGTGTTACGATAGAGACGTGTTATTCACTTATATGTGTTTATTTCTTAAACTGTTGGGGACATACACTCAAAATTTACAAATAGTAATTACGACTTTGAATCGCTATATAAACAAATATAAAAAATAAACCTAAAAATTAAAGGGTGTTCCGATAGTGACGTGATTTATATAAGTTTTGAACCATAAAAGGTAGACTCTTAAAATTTTTACAGAAGGTGTATAAGTGTGGGCGCTATAGCAAAAAATACTAAAACTTATAGGGTGTCCCGAAAATTAAACTTATAGGGTGTTGCTAAAGTGAGGTGTTATTTGCGTTTATGTATTTATATATTAAGCTGTAGGAGGCAACCACTTAAAATTTACATACTGTAATAAAATTATTTTTGCTATATAAACAAGTATACAAAATTAAACGTAAAAATTAAAGGGTGTTCCGACAGTGATTTGCATGTATATGGCCTAAGTTTTGAACGATAATAGGTAGACTGTTGAAATTTTTACAAATGTTATATACTATGGACTCTATAACAAATATTAATAATTAAAGGGTGTTCCGATAGTGTCATGATTTGCATGAATATGACCTAATTTTTGAAACATAATAGATAGACTCTTGAAATTTTCACAGATGGTATATTACTATGGACTCTATAACAAATAGTAAAAACTAAAATGGTTTTCCGATAGCGACGTGATTAACATTTAGATGGCCCAGGTTTTTGTACTATAATAGGAAGACTCTTGAAATTTGTACAGTATTTGTATTGGTATGGCCCTTCTAACAAATAGTAAAAGTTATAGGGTATTCCTACAGTGACGTGATATGCACGTATATAACTTTATTTATATAATAAAGGGTGATCTATTTCGAGGTACTTTTTTCAAGAGCCTTTTTTGACAGATCACGTGTGAGTCGTGTCATGCTGTCATGTTATTTTTGTTTAGTATTGTTTGGCATTTCATAATGGAAAAACTTAGGCCTGAATTGCTTCGCTCTATTGGCTCTTGAAAAGTTCCAAGAAGATCAGACGTTTTCGAGGCAAATTTTGTTTAGCGATGAGGCCCATTTCTGGCTCAATAGGTATTTAAACAAACAAAAGAGATTCAAGAGCTGCCACTTCGTCCAGAAAAAAACAACGGTTTGGTGTGGTTTGTGGGCCGGTGGAATCATCGGTCCATATTTCTTTAAAAATGGTGCGACTGTTATCGTGCCCTGAAAACTGACTATTTGATGCCTCAAATTGAAGCTCGTGATCTCGGCGACATTTAGTTTCAGCAAGACGGCGCCACTTCCCACACATCGCATCAATCAATGGATTTATTGAGAGAATATTTCGGTGAGCACATAATTTCACGTTTTGGGCCGGTCGATTGGCCACCAAGATCGTATAATATCACACCGTGGGACTTTTTCCTGTGGGGATATGTAAAGTCTAAAGCGGACAAACCCGCTTCGATTCAGGCCTTGGAGGAAAACATCACGCGTATTATTCGCTAGTTACCATTCGAAATTCTCGAACAAATCATCGAAAATTGGACTCAACGAATGGAGCATCTGCGACGTAGCCATGCTAACATTTGATAGATCTTCAAATTGATAAATCTTCAAAAGATAAATGCCAAAGACTGTGAAAGAACATATGATAATAAACATTTTCCATTAATTTTGAATTTTCTGTTTTTTCCTTTAAAAAAGTAGGGAACCTTGAAATGGATCACCCCTTATAATATATCTAATAGATAGACTCTTGAAATGTATACAGAAGGTGTGTTGCTACGGCCGCCATGACAATTACTAAAAATTAAAGGGTGTTCCGACAGTGAGATGTATATTGCCTTACTTTTTGAATCGTAATAGGCAGACTATTGATATATCCATAGATAGGGAATTGCCATGGCCGCTATAAAAAATAATTAAATTAAAGGGTGTTCCAAAAGAGATATAATTAGTACATATATGGCTTTATTTTTTGAACCGTAATAGGTAGACTCTTGAAATGTTTACAGTAGATGTGTTCCGACAGTAACACATGTTTTTTGACGTATATTGCCTAATTTCTTGAACCGTAATAGGTAGTTTCCTGATATTTTCATAGAAATTTCTTATATAATTTTAAAATGATATTTAACAATATCAACTGTAACAAGAAACGAAAATAAATTTAATAAAAATAAAAGGGTGTGCCCTAAATGTCGCGAATTTGAGGAATTTGGCCTTCTCTTCTAAACGTTTTAGGCAGACACTTGATTTTTGGACAAGATGTATTGTAGTATGCTCCAGTATAAAAAATAATTAAAAATTAAAGGTGAACAAATTAACAACTTGTAGTTTTAAAGTTGTATTGAATATAGTACGGAACCCTACGTGTGTGAGTATGACTCGGACCAAAAAAGACACATGGCAGCAGAATTGAGCCTTTGTAATATGCATCTGTGGTATAATACTTATTGCACATAAGGTGTAGCCCCAATAATTGAACTTGTAACAACACTGGTAACAAATTTTGTGGATTAAACTTATAGCCTTTGGGTGTTGCTATCCAAGCCTCATCATAATAAATATGTATGTGGAACAAGATTAACGTGAGTACCTGCCTACTCGGCCTAACCCCACGGTGGTCTTACCACCGAGTGAAACTTAGCCGTAGACTAGCGCCCCCATTGTGTAGTATAACAACACTTTACGATTGCCACCAATCGCTTTTTGTGTGTGATACAGTCACAATGAGTAGCAATTTATATAATATGGCAAGCCTTTCCAAGGCAAGCCTAGATCCACATTATAATCTCTTGCTTAGGGGTTTGGAGACTATCCAAACTCCGTCTGTTGAGAGTGCAACAGCACACTTGATCGACCTTGCACCTTACCTACTTAATCGATCTTAAACCACAACCACTACGTGTACCCCCGAAGGGGACCTCACCAATAACCGGTCACAGAGAGGATAGGCTCTCTGTGGGGCCACCGATTATCGTGGTACCAGTCCTTTGGGCACTGGTCGTGCCTCGAAGATTACCCGTATGTTTTCACAAACAGACCTTTTCTTCCAGATTTAGGCTCTAGGAACCCTGGGGGTAAATAAATATGTATAAACAGATTCCTCGAAATTAAAGTCTAGCTTGGCATTTGTGCTAGTTTTATTGACACCTCTTGCTATCAATACTTTCTGGGATCGCACTCGCATAATATGAATGGATACAGCCTAGAGTGGATTTTGTTCCCATTATACGGCCATAATCAAACCTAAAAACTAAATTGTTAAACTATAACGTTGGAAGAATGCTAATATGGTTTTCTATGTTTCTTTTTTGTCCAACATTTCGTATTCAGGCAATAGAAAAAATTATAGTTGAAAAAAAAAAGAAATACAGAAACAGATATTTACAAACAATAGCAAGCAGCATGTACAGCTACAAACAGTAAATGTACATACATATATGCGAATACAAACCAGAATGTGTTATTTAACCATAATAAAAGCCTTTTAAGCCGTGACTAAAACCTCTACTATTAAACGTATGCAATAAGAGACTAACAGGCAAATGATACAGTAATAAACGTAAATTTTAAAAATACATATATTATCGTATGTTACACATACGAGTACGAACAACTTAACACACACACAGCAAATATATTCTAACAATCAGACGTTTTTATGTGGCAACAATTTCGTTAAAACTATAATTTACATTGACCTCAACAAGTTTTGTTTGTTGCCTTTAGGCTTTTATTAAGAAAAAAAAAATATATATTTTGTTTTAGTCCAATTAAAACAAGTTTAGAATTTAAATAGGATTTGCTATTTATACTTTGTTGAGAGTATTATTTCTGAAGCAATAAAATCGTCTAAAAGTTTATTTAGAAATAACTTCAAAATGTTTCCATTTTTGTCTGCAGTATTTTAGCTGATTCAATGTGGGTTTTTAACTTAATTCCTCTAACAAATTATAATTTTTCGAAGAAACTTTAATTCTTCTGAATTTAATACAGTTTCATAATAAAATGATATCTTTCAAATGGACATAATAGGCAAATTATTATAATTTCCAAAAAAAAAAATTGCAAATTAATTTATTTTTTCTCATATCCTTATAGACTCCTTCGCTATGTCCTTATAGTCTCTACTTTTCATATAATCCCAAAAAAGAGAGTTGGAAGGTTTGGAACCACACGGTCTTAAAAGCCAAATAATGTAGTAGTCTCTGAAAAAGATGCCGGCTGCAAATTCAATTCAAAGCTGTAGCGATATTATATTCACTAAAAAAATATTTTCACCAATTAAAGTTTTTATTTGGTTTCAGATTAAAATTTTATTAAACAAATAATTGATTGAATTAATTACAATTTTTTTTTTGTTCTGTTTTAAACAAGTAAATATATGAATCAATTAAAAAATTAATTCAACTTTTATTTAGAACTGATTAAAATCTTTAATTGGTGAAAAATTTTTCTTCTGTGTTGTGACGGGCAACGTCTCGTTAAAACCATTTACATCTTCAAATTGGTCCCATAAGATTTTAATATAATGCCGAAGTATGGGCTAGTTACATCTTTAGACATCAAAGTACGCAAACCATTTACTATTTGAAGACACATTTCCTTTTAGGAAATTTAACTTGAAACACAATTTTAGTTGCTTACAAATGCGTTATATCAAAAATGGGTCTTTTACTGGAAAAAAATTATTTTTTTTTTTCTTAGAAAACTGTATTGAAGTTTATGCATCGATTCGACAAAATCGCGACACACTTAATAGAATCTAAGCTTTAATTTATGAGTGATATAAATCTATTTGTGTGCTAATTCTTTTCCAAAATTAATAGCACATTAAAAACAAAGAGACAACAATAGTTATGCCTGCGCAGAAAAAAAAATTTGCACTAATTAAAGGTCTTAACTGGTTTCAGATAAAATTTTAATTAAATTTATATTTGAATTCATTTACTTATTTAATTGAAATATTTTTTTTCATTCTTAATTAAATATATAGTTGAGTAAATTAAAGACTTAGTAAATTTTTACAAAAAATTTTCAATATATTTTTTACAAAAAAATTCTATAACATTTTTACAAAACATTTTCTATAAAAATAACAAAAAATTTCTACAAAATATTTAAATAAATTTCTACAATATTTCTATAAAATACAGACGAAATTTTAAATCAAGCTTAAGTTCGTTTTTATGCTCTATAAAATTTTTACAAAAAAAATTTATATAAAATTTTTACAAAAAAAATTTATATAAAATTTTTACAAAATAATTTTCTATAAAATTTTTATAAAAAAAAATTTTCTATAAAATTTTTATAAAAAAAAATTTTCTATAAAATTTTTATAAAAAAAAATTTTCTATAAAATTTTTATAAAAAAAAATTTTCTATAAAATTTTTATAAAAAAAATTTTTCTATAAAATTTTTATAAAAAAAATTTTTCTATAAAATTTTTATAAAAAAAATTTTTCTATAAAATTTTTATAAAAAAAAATTTTCTATAAAATTTTTACAAAAAAAAATTTTCTTTAAAATTTTTACAAAAAAAAATTTTCTTTAAAATTTTTACAAAAAAAAATTTTCTTTAAAATTTTTACAAAAAAAAATTTTCTTTAAAATTTTTACAAAAAAAAATTTTCTTTAAAATTTTTACAAAAAAAAATTTTCTTTAAAATTTTTACAAAAAAAAATTTTCTTTAAAATTTTTACAAAAAAAAATTTTCTTTAAAATTTTTACAAAAAAAAATTTTCTTTAAAATTTTTACAAAAAAAAATTTTCTATAAAATTTTTACAAAAAAAAATTTTCCATAAAATTTTTACAAAAAAAAATTTTC
This sequence comes from Phasia obesa, assembly GCA_949628195.1. Classification (NCBI taxonomy): domain Eukaryota; kingdom Metazoa; phylum Arthropoda; class Insecta; order Diptera; family Tachinidae; genus Phasia; species Phasia obesa. The sequence goes on from OX451216.1 coordinate 152,828,658, forward strand.
TATAAAATTTTTATAAAAAAAAATTTTCTATAAAATTTTTATAAAAAAAAATTTTCTATAAAATTTTTATAAAAAAAAATTTTCTATAAAATTTTTATAAAAAAAAATTTTCTATAAAATTTTTATAAAAAAAAATTTTCTATAAAATTTTTATAAAAAAAATTTTCTATAAAATTTTTATAAAAAAAAATTTTCTATAAAATTTTTATAAAAAAAAATTTTCTATAAAATTTTTATAAAAAAAAATTTTCTATAAAATTTTTATAAAAAAAAATTTTCTATAAAATTTTTATAAAAAAAAATTTTCTATAAAATTTTTATAAAAAAAAATTTTCTATAAAATTTTTATAAAAAAAAATTTTCTATAAAATTTTTATAAAAAAAAATTTTCTATAAAATTTTTATAAAAAAAAATTTTCTATAAAATTTTTATAAAAAAAAATTTTCTATAAAATTTTTATAAAAAAAAATTTTCTATAAAATTTTTATAAAAAAAAATTTTCTATAAAATTTTTATAAAAAAAAATTTTCTATAAAATTTTCACAAAAAAATTTTCTATAAAATTCTAAAAAAAAATAAATTTTGTATAAAATTAAAGAAAAATGTTTTCTATAAAATTTTTACAAAAAAATTTTCTATAAAATTTTTACACAAAAAATGTCTATAAAATTTTTACACAAAAAATGTCTATAAAATTTTTACACAAAAAATGTCTATAAAATTTTTACACAAAAAATGTCTATAAAATTTTTACACAAAAAATGTCTATAAAATTTTTACACAAAAAATTTCTATAAAATTTTTACACAAAAAATTTCTATAAAATTTTTACAAAAAAAAATCGATTGCATTTTTCAAAATACTTTATATAAAAATTTTCCAACATTTCTATATCTTTATATTATATTTATAATAATGAAGTTGAAAATCATAAAAGTAAAAACCGAATGTATTTAAGTATAGAATTGTAAAATTGGAAAACATATCAGAGTAAGGGAATATTTAAAATTACTATGGTGAAGGGTATATAAGAGTGGCCAATTATATCACTCTTACTTGTTATTTTTACTAATGATGTTGATGGTGCGACATGTCCAACAATATCGGTGCTTTTAAATGACTACTATAGAAGGCTTGACATTTATCACTGCACACATCGTTCTTTATTTTTCGACAAAAAAATCGGTTGTTAATGATAATGCTTTAGAATCATTTAAGCCTTGGGTTTGTTTCTATAAATAATTTATAATGAAACTTTTTAATTACAATATCATTAGCATTATTTATTAGCTTATAAAAAATAAAATAAGCAATTAATTAGTTAAAGTCTGTTTAAAATTAACCAGATAAATTTTATAATTGAGAAAAAAAAAAACAGCAGGTTGTTAGGTCCAACGATTATTACTAGAGTTTCCAGCATAGTTTCTTCACAAAATTAATTTTAATGATTTTTTTTATACTGTGCATTCTAGTATTTATTAAAAGATATTAAACTGGTAAGGCCTTTAAGTATGCTTTTTGTCAAGAATCGGTCAAAACAACATCAGTCCAGATTTGTCCAGCGTGTTAAGTCTACCTTGACAGAAGCCTTTTCTAAAAAGGCAGCATCCCACAAACACATATTTTTCTCAAAATTATGTATGTATTTAAAATTAAATTTTGCAAATACTTTTGCAAGCTTGTTACGGACATGCATATTTCCCTTTTGCCAACAGTAATTTAGTTTCCTTTAACATTTGTAATCCCCTTAAAAAAATTTGACCCTTAAAAAGGATCACAATTTCCTTCATATTCAAAGTTTGTTTACAATAAATAAATCTGTTATTTTAAATTAGCACAATATTTCTACTAAAATCTTTTTCTTTTTTTTTTGTCTCAAAGGGTTTACTACATCTCGTTCGTGTAACTTCGAGAAAAAGTCTTTTATACAATATTTGTTACTATGCAAATATTTCCATACAATAATCTTCTGTATCTTCTCTTCATACTTGTGTTCGGTATAGAAAGAATTATATTTTTAAGTATCAGAAGTAAAAAAACCCAAATCATAAAATCTATTTTATTAAAATTATTTTTGCCTTTTTTTGATGTTTCCTTTTGGGACACTTTATTCGTTTGTCATACCAAAAAGACATTTTGTATGTTATTTAATAGAAATTGCTATTGATGTTTACACAACAAATTTGTTTAACATATGATTTTTCCATAATTTAATACTAAATCTGCTGTAAAGTTGTATTTTCTATTTTATTTTTATTTTTAATAAAAACTAATGGTTAAAGGCAAAATATTTTAAATTATATTAGGAACTTTAATTTCTGTAGTTAACAACTCTTAAGTAGGGTTTTAATAGATAAACTAGTCATTTAATGTTATAATCTGAATCTCTCATATAAATAGATTTAACGACGTTTTAGTCTCTGCTTTGATATTATTGCATTTCCTTTAAGAACAATTACTAATTACATTTGACAAATGTATGAGTGTCATAATATTAATATGAAATAAATTTCTTATTCTTTTCTGCTTCGCATTTAAATTGTTTCATTTCCGGCTGCTATGCCTTGTTTAAAATTGTAATTACAAAAACAAGACAAGGCCTTAAAATGGCTTAATAGCGGTGAAAACTAAAGTCTAAAAGGGCAAAAAATTCTATAAACGTGCCGTTTACCCCACATTACTTGTTGACAAAACAATGTAAAAAATCTTACAAAACAAAACAATGCGGTATAATAACTAGACATTATATTCTGCAAAACAAAGATAGCAACAAAAAAAAAAAAAAAAAAAAAAAAAAACAGCAACAACAGCTATGAAAATAAGGCGAAACAAAACATAACAAACAAAAGCTCATTACTGCTTCTATTGTTTTGTAAGATATTGCAAAAACAACCAACTAAAAACTCCAGCAAGAACAACAAGAAAACGCGGAAAAAAAAGAACTCATCTAAAAACCAATAATGCACTCTAACACTAACAATAGTACAGACACCAACACAATGCTAAACGCCCACATCCGGTATAAAGACAAAATAATTAGGGGCAGAAACTACAATGAGAAAAATTAAGAAGCAAAAAATAATGAAAATAAAGCAAAATGTTACATCCGTTGTACAAGTGAGTTTCTTTTATATTTTGCTCTTTTTGTTTTTCTTTGGCCAGGAAACTAAAGTGATTAGTTGGCAAATTAGAAATCTTTAGTATTTCCTTTAAACAATTTAAACATATTTTTTTTTTCAAATTCTCATCTAAACAATTTCTCGTATTAAATAATAAATTACGAATGACACCACGTAACCTGAGTTAAAAAAATGGGTTCATGTTTTCCACTTCTTTAATGATAGGACTTATGGTTGGATCATAAGCAAAAAATAGTGCTAATACTGCTATTTTAAAAAGACCTTGCTTAATGTATCTTTAATATGAAATGTATCTTTAATATGAAATGCGTGCCACTTGGTTATGACTATACTACGATTAGACTGTGACAAGATAATGACTAGACCATATATTGATTATGACTTGGACCATACCTAGAATCTGATGATATTATACGTAGACTATCACTATGCTAAAACTAGGCTATGACCTATGAGCAATCTGTGAGTAGATCAGTACCGTAGCTAGACGTAATTAGATTGTAATACGATTGTGAAAGGGCCCATTAACGTTTTAACTACGAAATTTTGTTGCATGTCTATAACTATGCTATGACTAACCTATAAATTTACTTTTTTTTAAGGCAACACTATCTGCGAAGTCCCCAGCTGTCTGAGGAAAAAACCCAGAGTTTTGGCATTAGTCGAAACCGCAACACTAGACTGATCAAAAAGCGCACTATGATAGCTATCATAGTTTATGATTTAACTAGAAATAAACTTTATTAGACTATGAGTAGAACATTACAAGGCATGACTAAGTTATGAATAAACAAGTCTGAAATATGACCAGAAAAAGTCTGAAATATTACTACACTATGACTAGGCTACGACAAGACTATGCCTAGAATATAACCTTTTTACCATTCGTCAATGAGTAGACTATATATAGACTATGACTAGACCAGACTATACCAATAATAGACTATGACTAGACTATAACTAGATTATAACTAAGACTAGACTGTGATTATGACTAGACTATGACTGATAAGAATATAACTTTACTATGACTAGATTATGACTATGTCTGATAAGATTATTACTAGACTATGACTAGATTATAACTAGATTATGACTAGACTATGACTAGACTATGTCTAGACTATCACTAGACTATGACTAGACTATAACTAGACTATGACTAGACTGTGATTAGACAATGACTAGACTATTACTAGACTATGACTAGACTATGACTGGACTATATCTAAACTATGACTAGACTATGACTAGACTATGTCTAGACTATGACTAGACTATGTCTAGACTATGACTAGACTATGTCTAGATTATGACTAGACTATGTCTAGACTATGACTAGACTATGTCTAGACTATGACTAGACTATGTCTAGACTATGACTAGACTATGTCTAGACTATGACTAGACTATGTCTAGACTATGACTAGACTATGTCTAGACTATGACTAGACTATGTCTAGACTATGACTAGACTATGTCTAGACTATGACTAGACTATGTCTAGACTATGACTAGACTATGTCTAGACTATGACTAGACTATGTCTAGACTATGACTAGACTATGTCTAGACTATGACTAGACTATGTCTAGACTATGACTAGACTATGTCTAGACTATGTCTAGACTATGACTAGACTATGTCTAGACTATGACTAGACTATGTCTAGACTATGACTAGACTATGACTAGACTATGTCTAGACTATGACTAGACTATGTCTAGACTATGACTAGACTATGTCTAGACTATGACTAGACTATGTCTAGAATATTACTAGACTATGACTAGACTATGACTAGACTATGACTAGACTATGACTAGACTATGACTAGACTATGACTAGACTATGACTAGACTATGGCTAGACTATGACTAGACTATGACTAGACTATGACTAGACTATGACTAGACTATGACTAGACTATGACTAGACTATGATTAGACTATGACTAGACTATGATTAGACTATGACTAGACTATGACTAGACTATGACTAGACTATGACTAGACTATGACTAGACTATGACTAGACTATGACTAGACTATGACTAGACTATGACTAGACTATGACTAGACTATGACTAGACTATGACTAGACTATGACTAGACTATGACTAGACTATGACTAGACTATGACTAGACTATGACTAGACTATGACTAGACTATGACTAGACTATGACTAGACTATGACTAGACTATGACTAGACTATGACTATGACTAGACTATGACTATGACTAGACTATGACTAGACTATGACTAGACTATGACTAGACTATGACTAGACTATGACTAGACTATGACTAGACTATGACTAGACTATGACTAGACTATGACTAGACTGGGACTAGACTGGGACTAGACTATGACTAGACTATGACTATACTATGACTATACTATGACTATACTATGACTATACTATGACTAGACTGTGACTAGACTAATACTATGACTATGAATAAAATAAAAAGACTATCACAAGACTTTGACCAGACAATGACTAGATTATGTCTATGTCTGGTAAGATTATGACTATGACTAGCTTATAACTATGACTAACAACACTATGACTATTCTATTACTAGAATACGACTAGATACGACTAGACTATGAGTAGACTATGAATAGACTACGAATGTAGGACTAGAAATGATAAGACGATGAAAAGACCATGACTAGACTATGACTAGACTATAGCTAGACTATAGCTAGACTACGACTAAACTATACGTAGACTCTGAGTATAAAATTATTAGACTATGAAAAGACTATGACTAGATTATAGCTAGACGTTGACTTAACTATAACCATACTATGACTAGACTATGATTTGACTATGACTATAAGTATACACTGACAAGAATATGACTACACTATGACTTTCTAGTCATATTTTATGCCTAGAATATAAACAGACTATGGTTAGACTATGTTTTTGGCCAGTTGCCTATGACTATACCATCACTATAAAATCTTTAAGCTACAACTTTGCTGAGAAAGTCACTAAACTAAGGTTTCCCAAAAGAATAAATGATTAGATGCTGAGTCGATTTTATCAAGGCTATGATATTATAACTAGACTGTGACTAGAATATGAAAACATAATGAAATGTTGCATCTAAGGAAGAGATGTTTGTTTTGTTTACAACAGTAACATGCAATCTGTCGAGTTATGTTTTGTTCTTGAAATTTTTAATATTTATTCCTATTCAGAAAAACGAGTTTGCAAGTTTGAAAATTTTTACCTTTTGTTTTCTTAAATTCTACATTTGTGTCACTTTTTGGTTTAAGGTCATAAATAAAATTTGATTTCGCTTCCGTTTAACCATAATATTTATTTGCATAAAAGTGTATAAATTTCTTGTAATAAATGTCCTTTAAACTAGACATGTAGACAAAATAAGCAGACCAGAAAAAACAACAATAAATTCTTTAATATTAATAAGCCAAAATTTTCTTTTAGACACGTATTCTTTGGATTCAATGAACCTTCTTAGGACGCTATAATATCGTACTAAATCAATGTTTTTTTTTTTTTTGTAGGCTATAAATTATGGCTAATATTTTCTGTGTTAAATAAAAAATAATTTGTATTTAAGTGCTACTTTCTCATACATAATATTTAGTATTTGTAAAAAAATGCCTAGACTACTGTCAAGATTTTTTTTTTTTTTGGGAAAAAAAGGCGACAAAAGATTTTGCTATACAAAATAAATAATAAGATTTTCTTTACACCAAGCTTTTATAGACATAGTAACTCATATTAAAATTTAACAGCAAAAGAACCAAAAGCTAAAGAAAACGAAAATCATAAATTATACAAAATACAGTGAGTAGGAGGAAGTACATAAAATTTCGTTTATCTTTGGCCTTGTTAAAAATGATTTATTTCTAAATGAAAGAATATAGTTGGGAATCAAGGCGTATGAAAAATATTAATACAAATATTTATCGAGCAAAACGTGATGTTTAAGTGATACTAATGGAAGATTTATTTAAAGAATTAAAAATAAATAAAAATTTAAATGAAATTAAACTTTCAATAAAAATTAAAACAACAAAAGTTTATTTTTACTACACTTTTCACTTTTTGAACAAAAATTATTTTTTACTACAAAAAGTCGCTTTTTCAACAAAAAATCGCTTTTTCAACAAAAAATCGCTTTTTCAACAAAAAATCACTTTTTCATCAAAATGTCACTTTTTCAACCTTGTTTTATTAAAAATGAATTTTTCACACAAAATCCCTTTTTTTTAAAAAAAAATATTTTTAAAACTTGCAAAAGTAATTTGGTTTCATAAAAATTTTTTTTTCATCAAAACTTTCTCTTTTTATTCAACAAGTAAACAAAATGTCACTTAAATTTTCAATAAAAAATAAAAAATTTACTTTTTAATAAAACCCCCTTTTTGTACCAAGAAGTCAATATTTTTTTTTTTTACCAGAGATCTGCTTTTTATCCAGAAACGTTAAAAAGTTGAACTGTCGATATCTGTAACTATGATTCGAGAATGTCAAAGTTTGTTGACATTTTTGTTCAGTAAAGTTTGACAAGCCATCATGAATCGTTTAACGCCAGAACAACGTTTCCAAATTGCGGATAATTTCTTTGAAGAAAACAAATCTATTCGCGAAGTTCATAGAGAACTTCGTTCATTTTACGGTAAACATAATCGGCATAGTGAATAAGCAATTCCTGCAGTTATTCTCGTCTCAAAACCATCAACAACACAAGGAAATATGCAGCGAAGACAATGTTTCTGCTGTAGTGCGAAGTATTGAAGAAGACGTCAAAATTATGATTCGTCTTCGTTCTCAACTTGTTGGCATTTGTCCTTCGAAATTGTACGGAGTGATATTGGTTTAGGTTAAGTTAGGTCAAGTAGGCAGCCGTGCTTATGCAGCTCACTTGGATCCAAATGTTGGTCCCCTTGTGTTACCAGCAAATAAAAAAAAAGGAAAAGGGAAAAAGGAAAAAAGAAAGAACAAAGATAGAAAGATATAAAAGATGAAAAAGATTTAGCGATAGAGAAGAGCTGGGTTAAAAACGGATACAATTAGCCAGACAGACGAGAGAAGGAAGGAGGGTTGCCATAGATAGCACATTGGTCAAGACAAGCAATCGGTGAATTATCTATGCCTCGCCAAGTGGGTTAGAGAATCAACCCCCGCTTCTCAGAAAGGAAAAAATCCTGTTTGGTCCCAATAGTAAAACACAAGAATGGCTCTCGAAATACCGTTGTCCAAGATGTTGAAGACGTTGGTATACTAGTGCACGAAATAGACAAAGGAGGTGTTCGACCGTTGACATTCCAGTGCAGGTAATAGGCAAAGGTAGTGTCCGACCGTTTCCTTCTCTTCCTCATCTTGGCCACTTCTGCAAAAGTCGTTGCAGAATGGGAAGCCCATTCTTCTTGCAAGAATTTTAAATAAACAGTGCCCAGTAACTCAAGCTCGGAGCTTGAGTTAAGTGCTTACAAAATACACCTCGTGCAATAATCGAAGCTAAACGAACATCGTCTGCGTCGCATTTTTAGTTGATTTGGGTCATTTAAATGTGACCGAGGCTGAACATTTTTATCAAAGAATTGTGTTTTGTGATGTAACTCTTTTCTGATTAAATGGTATTAACGATTCACCTTTACATCCTTTAACTGTTGGGTTTGGTTTATATGCTGGCGCCATCATCATTCCTCATTTCCCTCGAGATGAGCAGGGAGCTGTTGTTACGGTGAATGCTGACTGAATTTTTTTCATTAAATTTCAAAAATGAATCAGCTAAACGAGATTTGGTTCCAAAAATACGGCGGAACTTGTATTCAGCCTGCTTAGCAATCGATTTCTTGCATAACCAATTTGGTAAGAACTTTCTTTCGAAAGGTGGTCCCTCGTTTGTGTAATTTAATGCTTTTGCATTACTTTTTGTGGGAACATGTTAACAGTCTTGCCATCAACTCTTGCAGAATTAGAAGCCAATATTCAAGTCACCATTGACACTATACTTAGCCACGGCGAACATGTGCTGGAAATCATATTTAAAAAATAAATGACATGAAGTTATCTACTTGATTATAATATACAAAAATAGACTTCAGCAATATTTCTGTCCGGGGGTTTCAATTATCACTGCAGGAATATGGCAAATGCTTTGACGCGGTTCACTCGGGGAAAATAGGGGCACCAGACGCTAGGGTTCCTAGAGCCTAAATCTGGAAGAAAAGGTCTGTTGTTTTATAACACGGGTTCTCTTCGAGGCCCGACCAGTGCCCAAAGGACTGGTACCACGGGAATCGGTGGCCCTACAGAGAGTCTATCCTCTCTGTGACCGGTTATTGGTGAGGTCCCCTTCGGAAGTACACCTGGTGGTTGTGGTTTAAGATCGATTTATGTAGGTAAGGTGCAAGGTCGATCAAGTGTGCTGTTGCACTCTCAACAGACCGAGTTTGGATAGTCTCCAAACCCCTAAGCAAGTGGTTATAATGTGGATCTAGGCTTGCCTTGGAAGGGCTTGACATATTATATAAATTGCTACTCATTGTGACTGCATCACACACAAAAAGCGATTGGTGGCAATCGTAAAGTGTTGTTATACTACACAATGGGGGAGCTAGTCTACGCCTAAGTTTCACTCGGTGGTAAGACCACCGTGAGGTTAGGCCGAGTAGGCAGGTACTCATGTTAATCTTGTTCCACAATTTCTGTCTTGTTTTATCATTATGAGTTCTCAAGCAGATAAAAAAAATCACCCTTTAAATTGAGTAAAGTTGACTTTGCCGCTAAAGGTGACTTTGTCACCAAAAATCTGTTTTATATTAAAAAAAAATTTTCATACAGTGTTACTGTTACTGTTTTATAGAAAATTCCTTTTTATTATAAAAAGGACACTTTTTCTGTTAAAAGTCATTGTTTTGTGTAAAAAAAAAGGATTTTTGTCACAAAAAAAGTCGTTTTTTTCTGTAAAAATTTATTTTAATAAAAAATTGTTTCTTCTCCAAAAAACAAGCTATTTTACGAAACCCGATTTTTTTTTTTTTTGATTCTTTACTTCCTATCCACATCCAAATTCTTTGTTGCAGAATCCTTTGTTTAATTTAGCTTTTCCTCGGAATTTTTATTCATTTAATTTAAATACTAAAAAATAATTTAATCTTAATCACGTTGTTTGATGTTTTGTCATGCGATTATTATTAGTATATTGACAATTCAATGAACATGTTTTGCATTGCACGTTTCTACTTAAATTTTTTCAATCATAATTTTATATTATGATTTTCCAAATCATATCATATTTTAATGTATGATTCTTTCATTACATTTTAAATACTCAAAGGAAAAGATATGTGTGAGTGGGTCTGTTTTTATTTGAAATGTACAAATATATGAGAGAATGAAAAGAAGGATCACAGTTTTATATTAAAATTTTCAATTTTATAATTTATAAGCGAGAAAGTATAATCTCATACACATGTACCTGAACATACCCATAAAGATTTATATGCGTTTGCATGTATTCCCCACATTTCAATATATTTATTTATTTTATTTTTTCGTATTCTTCCTTTTTTCTCATATGTATGTATGTATGTATGTATGTGTTTTAAATAACAATTTTATTCTTTTATTACAATTGTTCTCTTTTTTATATATTTTTTCTATTGAAAATGTCGTACAAAACTGAATGCATTACGTTACACATGAAGCAACAGCAACAGTACTACTCACACAGCAACACATATTGTTGTTGTATTTATAAATATTGTTTGTTGTAGCAACAATAGAAGAAACACGAATCATACAAATCATCATCATCATCATCATCGCTATCCAACAGCAACAAAACGCACTTAAGCATCACGTAACAAAATACTCTAGAGAAAATTACAAAATCAATCGTTGGAAAACGATTGAATGTAAAACGACAAATGACTCAATTTTTTTATTTTTTTTTTATTCAAAATTCAAGACAATATATCTAAAGGGAGGGTGCATAATATTTTTTTTTTATTATTTCGTAAGATACATTTAATTTTGCGTAAAATTACTTTTTGCTAAAAAAAAAATATATTAAAAATGACGCAAAAAGAAATTTGTATTACAAAAAGAAAATTTTTGAAGAAAAATTGGATTTCTGGTCAAAATAAATTCGACTAAAAGCTTAAAGTCATGTTTCAAAGTTTTGGTCCTTAAAACTACTGTGGAATCGAAATAAAGACCAAGTTATTACTTGGTATAATACACAGAAAAAATATTTTTATCAATTAAAGATTTTCATTAGTTTTAAATTAAAGTGTAGTTAATTTTTTAATTGATTCAAATATATATTTGATTAAAACAGAATGTCGTCTGATGTGTTGTGAATGTTGTTTTTTTTTGTGTTTGTGCGCGCAAAACTCAGTCATTTCTAAACCGATTTTGAATTTGTTTTTTTTTTTTTTATTAGAACGAATTTGCTTAGAGATTGGTTCCATTTTAAAAGAAGTTCAGAATTTTACAAATTAAAGGGTGTCCCCATACAAAATACATGTTTTTTACGTGTATCATTTTAAAATTTAGAAAAACTGCTTATCACTATAGCTGCCAATAACAAAAATTATTAAAAAAAATTAACTTAAAAATTAAAGGTTGTCCCCATATGTGACGTCAATTTCAATATACGGCTCTATCTCTAAACCATTGTAGACAATCGCAAGGAAATTGGACAGAATGTCCAATATTTATAATTAGAAAATAAATATTTATAATTAGAAATTAAAGGGTGTCTCAATAGTTGATGTAATTTGATGTATATGATGGTCCCAAATGTATTGGAGTCCTACTTAGATTAACATAAAAGTATTCAAAGTCATAGAGGGATATTTTCGCTTCAAAACTAATTTTGGGATATATATCTGTGGCAATAGGGAAAAAGTGCTTAAGTCTGATTTATAAGTTTTGTAGGAGAACAATTTTAGACTTTAAAATTAATTTCATTTTTAAATAGTTTATTTTAAAACTGTACATAAGAGAGTCAAACGTATGTTTTGGAACAAAATCTTATATCTATCAAAAGTACGCAAGCGTTGCAATAAATAAGTTGTGAAAGCAGTTTTTATGCTTTAAAAAAATAACTTAGTAGTTTCTTAAGCTTTTTTCCAAATGCGATTAGACATTGAAAAAAGATAAGCAGAAAGTAATTTCGCTATAACTTCCTGAAAAATGGTACAAAATAATTGAAAATTTGCACATGGGTACTTTCAATTACGGAGATTGCAAAGGTGCCAGTAACTAAAATTTTGCTTAAGTCGACTTAAGCACTTATTCCTTATTGCCACAGATATATATATATATATATATATATATATTTTAAATCTTTGGCACATATTTTGTTTTTTGTTCGCATTAATGTTAATCTCTGTTATCCAATTTAGTTCTAATATTTTTTCAATTCTCATTATGGTAAACTTTTTTAACTCAAGTTTATTCTCCCTTGAAATGTATAGTAGAGTCTTAGCATATCATCTTAATGACATACTTAGACCTAATTGATTCTGCTTTTGTGGATAAGGAATCAGTTTCATATCGCAAAACCAACCTGAGCTCATTATAGGCTAAACTTGTGCCTTATTCAAAGTTAGAGATGCACAGTGCTGCGAGGAGGCCAAAAATTGTGAAAATGCAATTTTTTATGAGACGGTTGAAATTTACAAAGAACCTCATCATAACACCAAGCATAAAATTTAAATTTGGAAACTAAAGGGTGTCCTCATAATTGATGTAATTTTACCTATGTGGCCCTATCTTTTGAACCGTTAGAGACAAACACTTGAAAGTTAGACAGAATCTCCACTGCTATGACCGTTGTAATAACATGTATAAATATTTAAAATTATAAATTAAAGGGTTTCCCAATAGTTGATGTAAATTGATGCTTATAGACAGACAGTTGAAATTTACAAAGAATATTTCCTTTAAAATAAGTGTTTAATTTAAAAATGTACATTAAAGGGTGTCCCAATAGGTGATAAAATTTAACCTATATGGCCCTATCTTTGGAACCGTCACTTTTTATTACTGTGTCAGTAATAATAAGAGTACGAAAATAAAGGGTGTCTTTATAACTGACGTAATTTGTCGTATATGGCTTTATCTCCTGAACCATTATGGATAGACATTTTAATATACAGTACCGATATTGCTATGTCCGTTAGAGCAACAAGTATAAAGTTATTTGATTTGGGTAGGAGTTCTTCATTTTAAAATTTTAGTTTAGAATTGATGTCCATATATCTGTTTTGAAGTCGTTTTTTTTTTTTTTGTAAGAATTATTAAAAAAGTAAGTTTTTGTTAAAGAAATAACATTTTGTATTAATTTAACTTTTTTATTTTAATCTTTATTTTAATCCTTTGTGTAGCATCATCAGGAAAAATTATAAAATTAACAGTAATAAAAATTACAATTAAAAAGTAATAAAAATTTTTTTTTCAAACTAACATAATTCAAAAAACAAATTTTGTCATAGACATATAACAATTTGTTTAAAACAAGTATAACAAATATACAATTATCTCATATTTACTAAATGTCTGTAAATCTGAGCTATATTATCTGTGTCTGTCTTAAAATTAATTCTCTGTGTGTTTGGTGTATTAATAATTTGTAACATTTCTAATATGTAACGACGTTTATAATTGTTTTCTGAATTTAGAACTGAAACATTATCAAAATTGGGATAGTGATTTAAACTAGCACAATGAGAAGATAAAGCTGTTTTTTGGGAATTAATATTTCTATATTTTTGGTCTGATTTGTGTCCTGTTAAACTAGTTTTAAGCTTATTTTTCGTAGTACCTAAATATACTTTATTACAATTTTCATTTTCATTTCCGTTACAAGGTATTTTATATACTATATTTGACAATTCTAATTTTTGGATTATATCTTTAGTTTTACTGAATAATTTGTTTAGAGTATTGTGAGTCTTAAAAGCCATTTTATATGTAGTATTATCAAAGATTTTAGATTTTTCTAAACGTTCAGATATTTCTGGTACATATATTAAAGATTTATAAATTTTTTGTTCTATAATATCTCTTGTATTTTGATTACTTCTTCTCCCATATTGATTTATTAATCTATTTGTTAATTGTTTTGCAAAATTATTATCATTTAAAATATTTCTTATTTTTTCCTTATTATTTTTATGGTATTCTTTATTACTAATTGTCAGAACACTGTCTATTAAATTTTTAGCTGCGTTAACTATTATTCGTTTACTATGTTTCGAATAATAATTAATAATTCTTCGGAAGACGTTGGTTTTTGATACCAATCTATTAATATGTCATTGCCTCTCCTTATGAGTAATGTATCTAACTACGGAAGTCTTAAATCAAACTCTATCTCAACTGTAAACTTAATGTTAGGAAAAAAAGGTCAAATAAACTATATAAAATAACATTTTGTTAAAATTTAAATTTTGTTAAAACAAAGCAACATTTTGTTAAAAAGTACCTTTTTGTTAAAAAAAGTAACTTTTTTGAAAAAAAAAGTAACTTTTTTGTAAAAAAAAGAAACTTTTTTGTAAGTTTATTGTAACAAATAACTTTTTTTAAAAAGTAAGTTTTTGTTAAAAAGAGTATTTTTGGTAAAAAAAGAAACTTTTTGGTAAAAAAGTAACTTTTGGTAAAAAAAAGTGAGTTTTTGTTAAGGAAAGTAACTTTTTGGTAAAAAAAAAATACACTTTGGTAGTTAAGTAAGTCATACACATCATTAAATTTCAAATAATAGAATACGAGAAATCAGTCGCCAGTTGGTTGGAATGAACAAATTTTTGGAGAAAATATCACTTTTTGGTAAAAATGTGACTTTGCGGTTAAAAAGTCATATTTTATTGACTTTTTGATATATGAATTACTCTTTTGGCAAAAAATATTGAATATTTTGTAAAAATTTTTATCTTTTCGTAAAATATTTTAATAATATTTTTTTAATAGAAGCTGAATTATGGTTACAAATTTTTTTTATTTTTTTTCGAATTTTCTAGTGAAAAATTATATTGTAGTAAGATTATTATCAATCCTTAGGTAGCCAGGACATCAATTAAAGTGTTTTTTTTTTAACAAAAAAAAACCCTTTTTTGAATAAAAAATAACCTTTTTTAACAAAAAATAACCCTTTTTTTAGCAAAACTTAACTTTTTGAAAAAATAAAATAAAATTTTATTAAAACGGATGCATTTTTTGTAATTTTTGATAAGTGCGTGGATTTAAAAATTTTTATAAATAAAAACCGATACGATAAAAATACTCTAAAGTATATTTTTATATATTTTTTTTGTATATTTTTTATTTGTAATCCCTGTTTACTTTTTCTTGTTTATTTTTCGCAATATACATATACCAGGTTTCAAATGTGGAAAATAACGCGGGTGTTTTCAGCAAAAAGAACAATAAACTAGAGCACGTTTCTCTAAGAATCCAATTTTTTTTTTTTTTTAAGGAAAAACATAAAATTGTATTTTATCTTATAATACGAATATTTCTTTGTTTAATATATAACTCTGTTATAACATTACATATGCATACTTTATTAGAAATAAATGTGTTAGTGTGAGTTTTAAAAATTCTATAAAAATGCAATTGCTAAAGTAAATTGGATAAATATTTTATTATAAAAAAATATACACGATGGTGCATTTGTATTGCATGTTTTACTGGTTGCTAGAGTCTGAAGTATATCAATTGTTTAAAATAAAAGGATAAAAAGACTTGGGTGTCATTCACGAGTTTAGATAAATATAGACAGACTTAAAAGTTTTTTAAATCCTAAGAGACAAATGAAATGATAGTTTGTTGTTATTACAACAAACTGTTTAAGAAAACAGTAGCTTTCAGAAAAAAAAAATTATTATGAGACAAACTAAACTAAAATTGTAAAAGTGCATTTTATTTATTTATATACATTTTTTTTTTTTGGTTGTATGCATTTGAATAATTGTAATCAATATATTATTTATATATTTGTTTCGATTGTTTTGTTCTTCCGTTTTATGTTTTCGTTTTTTTCTTGCATTTAAAACAAAAAAAAAAAACATTTCTGTTAAATAAATGTTAATAAATTTAAATAATAATTGGAAAAAAAGTGTCAGCAATTGTTTTTTTTTTTATTACACAGCTGTATGCAGCAGCATACACACTCTCTGTGTATTGTGTATATTTATTTATTGTAGCATTTTATATTTATTTTTTTTTTTTGTTATTTAGAATTTATAGGTCACTCAGGGCGTATGATTAATAGAGTATTTGCCTGCATAAAAAGATTTTATTTATTTTTAACAAATATGTTTTGCATATACTACGTATGTGCAATAAAACACACGTTTTTTTCAGGTTTTATCAACAATTAATGTTAGTGATAATTATTTTTGTTTTTTTTTTTTTTTTTGTTATACAGGATATTTTCTAAGGTTTGGTTTTTTAGTGTTATCAACTCAAAACATGTCGTAAGTTTGTACGTTAACAACTTAACAACTTTTAAAAATTTTAGAAAAATATATTGGTATTTAGTATTAGCCACCTTTAGATTAGATGTTAGCAGCGAGAATGCATGGACTGCGAAGCACATTCGCTATACGAATGTGCTTTGATGGCATTTTGAGCCCTTTTTGGCGAAGAGCAATTTTTAAGGCTTTGGGCAGCTCATGTTTTTCGTCTGTAATTTTGCCTCCAGAATACACTATTTAGAAAAAAGTGCACGGAATATGATTATGGGCGATTGTAGTGAAAAATCATTAGCTGTAAATATTTTCTTATAGCAAAAACATTGGGCTTTATGGAAAGGCGCCAAACCTTCTTCATCAAACTGCAAGTGAATTCAACTAAACAAGACAGTGTTGGGATGAAATATATATGAATAGCCTGGAACTAAAGTGCTCTATGATACAAAATACACAAATACACCCAAATGAAACGCTGTGGGCTTTTAAATATGTGTATGTTATATTGACAATAGATAATTACTAGCTGTGCCAGCCATGTCGTAGGCGTCCTGACCATACATTCCTCACTTTTGCTTCGAAAGTATTCCACACCAATTGTAAGACTTTTACTTTTATAGGGCTTCAGTTATGGTTTATGTATCCATCCCTGGATATTAACTTTTAAAATTTATAAAAAAAAATCTAAAAATCATTGTATAGCTGTGTAAAAGCTATTTAAAATATTTTAATAACAATGTAATTCTACAAAGTAAAAATCAAATAAAAATTGAATTCAGTTGGCGCGCCTAATGTTGCGCAATAATTTTTAAAATATAGCACTTTCAATGTTGAAAATATCCCAGTTTTAAACCGAAAATTTCATTACCTTTAAATCTGAAATTTCATTTTTCACTGCTTTTTCTTCACTTTCTCTCGGAAATAAGATATTTTTCCGAAAAAAATGATATACCAAACAATACAGCATGACACGACTCACACGTAATGTGTCAAAAAAGGATATTGAAAAAAGTATCTCTACTTTAATCACCCTTTATAAGTGGAACGGTCATTTCTAGGTTAAGAATAATCAATACTTAAATCGTTTGATATTTTAATTTTAAATTAACAGCGTTCTAATAACCTAAATTACAAATTCACTTTAATTAATTACTACGAGGTAAGCTAGTTCCTATGGCAATTTCCCTAAGTGCTTAATTCAGCTCATCAGGAATCCTAAATCCAAATTTTAGATGAACTTAAGATACCCTTAAGCCAAAGCAATTTAACAAAAAGTATCAAAGCTCAAACAAAACAATAACAACCAACAGTGAATTTATATATTTTTACTTTATTTCTACACTGGCTGCTTTATTCCCACTCTAATTGTACTTGTAAGAAGTAAAAAAATTTTAAACAAAAAACAACAACACAAAATTATTAAAAATCATTTGTTGTTTACTTGCAAAAAAATCACCCTTTTTCAGCAAACATTTAGACTCCTCTGACAAAAAACTCATTTTAATAAAAATATTATGTATCTATAGATTATTTATATTATTGACAAACATTTTTTTTAGTTGTTTATAATAATATCTATTGAAAATAATATTTTAAAAGTTATTAAAAATGTGGTTGGAAAAAATGTTTTAAAATAATTTTTGTTAAAAAAAAATATAAAAAATCCCGTGAAAAAATTTTGCGTTAAAAAAATTATTAGAAAAACATGATTGTTTTGCTAAAAATATTTTTTATATAAAAATGTGTATCTAAATGTTTATTTAAACAACTTTCAACAAATAATATGTTTATGTAATGCTAATTTCAACACATTAATTAATGAAAAATATTACAGAAAAAACGTATTATACCTGTTAATTATCTGTGGTACGAGAAATAATTTAGTTAAAAATATTCAATAAATATTTAATGAGCTTTTCAATTAAGATATACAACTAAATTAGATTAACTGAAAGAAATAAAAAATAAATAAATTAAAAATCATTCGTTTAAGCAAATCGTTTCAAACTAAAAAATGTTGTAAATAAAACAAAAAAAAACATTTTAGTTTTCAGACTAACGAAAACATCTCTCTTCGCATAACTTTGAGAATTTTTTTGTTATTTAAACAAAAATAATACATATAATCAAAATTTATAAAAATCTTTTTATTCTGTATAGTTTAATGTACCGGTTGCATTTTATATTAAGAAAAGTCAAATCTGAAGTCAACATAAGTTAGTTAGACGTACGCAAATTAGGTAAAGAAAAGAAAAAGTACAAAACGGTTTATATGTACATATATACCAGTACAAATAATTTTTGTATATAAAATAAATTAAAAAAACTGAAAAAAAAATTAATTAAATTTACTCGAATTTTCCTATTTCTAGTTTTTGAAAGTGAATCCTATTGAAACACTTAAAAACAATCTATTTTTTAGAAGATTTATTGAATTTTTATTTCATTATATAGACTAGGAAGGAGGAGGTGACCAATTTAATTATAGCTACAACCGTGTCATCATACAGTTTTTTGTCTAGCACTGGCTGGACTTTAGTATATATGTATGTATATTCTATTTTTTTTTTTTTTTTACTTTAACTTTTAAGAATTGAGCACTTATTGTTATTTCATATAGATACAATTAATAAATAATATGAAAAAAATATTACATAGAAAAATGGCTAATTTTAACTCTTAACTGGTGACGTTGGTCCGGTGAACCACCTTAAAAAAATAAAAGCCTGTAAAACTTTCCCTCTCCTACATAACTCTCTGAGTCTCTCAGTAGCTTTAAGTTATTCAGTCTTACTGCACGTGTTGAGGTGAACAGTTAAATTCTTTTGTTATTCAATTAGTAGCAGTTACCTTTATTTAAAAGTGTGGTCCCCCAGACCAACATCACCAAGAATGTAACTTTTTTTAAATAAATTTAAAGATTAATAATAATATTCCGTCAACTTTCGTGCGAGCATCTGACAGAAATTTTTAAAGAATTATTAACGAATGGTTAAATGACGAAGAAGGTGGCGATTTTAGCGAAGATTCTGACTTTGAATCTGTTCAGTGCAGCGATCATGAAGATGCTTCGGAGCAATCAATTGATGATAACCAACTTGGTGAAAATTTTTTTTTAGTAATCAAGGTAATCTGTCAGAATTTTCTGAAGAGCCAGATGTAGAAATTCAGGGAAAAGAGCAAGACTTCTATTATGTGAAAAACCGCTTCAAATGGGCAAGGGTTAGCGCTAATAGGTCTGTCAGAACACCTGCGCATAACATACTGCGGATTTCCCACATCACAGGAAACGCGTCACAAATACGCATATCAATTTGCAGTTGCGAATGTGCAGGGAAAGGATTTTGGGAACAACTTCATACACCTAATTCCAAGCAGACCAAAACGTACAAAATCTAGACCGTAACAAAAGAAAATTGTGTTATATGTACATATGTTTGTATGTCCCCATCGAAAATACACAGAAAAACCGTTCACCTTTGCACTGCATGCAAAAGACCTATATGCCTTCAATGTAGTGCTAATATTTGTAAAAATTGTCAAAGTAACGTCTAAATTTGAATTCATTTAATTTTTTAATTTTAAACTTTTGTATTGAACTTTATTGTTACTCAAAAACTGAATGATGCACCTAAATATGTTCTAAATATGCTTTAAAATAAGCCTTGAAAATTTTATGATCTCAAAGATTATCATTAAAATGTTAATTTTATCTGATAATTTAATATTTAATTTAGGAAAAAAAATATGTTTTTGTTTTATTATTAAAAAAAAAAATGAATTTTGTTTTCAAAAGTTTTCAAAAAATATCACCTCTAAAATGGGTGTCTTATAAAATGAAGAAAAAAACTCTTTTTTGTTAAGACAAATTTATATGTGCTTATTTTGCTTTTAAATAAAACTGAAATATGTTTATAAATTCTTTCTATAGTTAACTAATTGATATTTGGTTTTGTTAAAAATTAATAAATAATTTAGCAGTGTCCCATGGAACAACCTCCCCATTTATGTAACTTTTTTTAAGATCACCAGTTAAGGGTTAAATTAAATAAAAAATTTATCGGTAATTTTTAATTGTGTAGAAAGGTAATCGATAGTTTTTTATTTTGTTGAAAATTACTAATACAGTGAACTCGCGAAAACGTGAACAAATTTTTGCCAAGTCAGTTCACATATTCGAGTTTGTTCACGTTATCGAGTAGCCAAATTAAAAAAAAAAATACCGCATTTAATAAAATAAAATAAAATAATATTTTAGTAAGTAAAAATTAATTCTATATATATATTATTTGCATTTTTTATTCTATAAAAAAAGTTATCGATAACTTTTTACTATATGTGAAAATTATCGAAAAGTTATCGATATCCTTTTTTTCTCCAAAAAAATTTTCTTTTTACTCTACAGAAGATTTATCGATATTTTTATGCTAGAGAATTGTAATTTTTAACATACTTACGTTACAGTAAAGTTATCGATAGCATTTTTAATCATTTTTAAAAGTTGTCAATTCAATTCAAGTTGTCAACTTCTAAGATTATACATCTTTTACCTCCGTCGTTGAGTGTGCTACAAAATATGTATTGCAAAATGATTATTGGTAACATACTTACGCTATAGTAAAGTTATCGATAACATTTTTAATCTATAGCAAATTTATCAATAACGATTATATAAAACATATTTTACTTTACTCCACACACAATTGATGGATATCGCCTTTTTAATAGAATATCAAAGAATAGATATTGGTGACATCTTTACGCTATAGAAAAATTATCGATAACATTTTTAATCTATAGCAAAGTTGTCAGTAACTTTTAAGATTATATAATAAATCTTTGAATATACACCACACACAACGACGGCTATCGCCTTTTTTAATAGAATATTAAAGAATAGTTATTGATAACATATTTATGCTATTGAAAAGTTATCGGTGATATTTTTACTCTAGAACAAAGTTGTCAGTAACTTTTAAGATTATATCATAAATCTTTAACGATACAATACAAACATCGACGGCTATCCACTTTCATATAAAATATTACATAGTAAAAAAAATTGTTTATTAGCAATTTTTATTGTATGGAATGTTATCGATAATTTTTCTATTATTTTATTAGTTGCATAAAATGACATATAAAGCAATATACAGAATATTATAAAGAATATACAAAAAATTGTAAGGGCCGATGTTGATTTTGAATAAAACAGAAATTATTTAGGAATTTATTGTCATTTCTTTTTCTTTTGATAATATTGGTAGGGTTCAGTTACGTAAGAAAAAAGTCGGCACACTTCCATACGATGTTCCAAATTTTCGATGACGCTGAGACATAATTGAGGCTCTATGCCGTTAATGTGCCGAACTATCTCCTCCTTAAGCTCTTTAATTATTGCTCGCTTATCGACGTACACCTTTTCTTTTAAATAACCCCAAAGAAAGAAGTCCAACGGTGTCAAATCACATGATTTTGGAGGCCATTGAATTTGTCGCGCAAGAGAGCCATTGTTTCATTAGCTGTGTGGCAAGTTAAAACCAGTTAAAACCACATATCGTCCACATCCGTATCTTCCAATTTGGCCCATAAAAAGTTCGTCATCATCTCACGATAGCGAACACCATTCACAGTAACTAGTCAGTTCATTTTGGAAAAAATACTGCCCGATAATGCCGCCAGCCCATAAACCGCACCAAACCTTCACTCTTTGTGGGTACATTGGTTTTTCGAAAATCTCTCTTGGATTATCATTCGCTAAAATGCGGCAATTCTGCTTATTGACGAATCCACTGAAGTGACAATGTGCCTAATCACTAAAGATGATTTTCTTCGAAAATTGATCATCTACTGTTGCCATTTCTTGCCACCATTCTGACCATTGACGATGTTTGGAATGTTCAAGAGGCTTTAGTTCTTGAGTCAATTGCACCTTGTAAGCGTGTAAATGCAAGTCTTTATGCATAATGTTTATCAACGACGAGCTTGAGAGGTGCAATTGTTGGGCACGACGACGTGCACTGGTGTTTACACATCTCCTACAGACTCGGTGCGCTCAAATTTTTGCACGATTTTTCCGATTGTACGTTCCGATTGTAAATTGATCGAAAAAATCACGAAGTGTACGATGTAAAATTTGATTTTATCGCCCATTTTCATAAAAACCCTGAATACCTTTAACGCGTTGCTCGATTGTATATCTTTCCTTGGTTCAAATTGAGTTAGTCTAGAGTTGCGAAATGTCAAATTAAATGCAGAAAAAAAACTTAACATTTAGGTGTGGTTCACATTCAATATCGGCCCTTAAAATTTAATCACCTGATTGTTTTTTTTTTTTTTTATTTGTTTTTTTTCGGACCAGCACTCAGGGGATGACCCCTACTCATGTATCAGAACTAGGAAATTAGGTTATGGGAGGGAGGATAGAGGGAGTAATGTTTGTGGTGGATTTGAATTTTCCAATATTGTAGTTGACAGGAAAGACCTTTGTACGAAGATGATTCCACAAGCGAACTGTACGGCTAAAAAACGAATTTTCTCTGCAATGTATTGTGCGATTCACTGGCCAAACGCCCACAAATGGATGAGCTCTTAATGAAAAGCATATTGTGCGCGAAAACGTGCGGATATCGGGAACTAATCTCATCAGAGCACATTTCATTTTAGTAGCGATAAAACAGCGAAACACAACCCACATTGCTACATAGAATCTTAGATAAAAAATATCGACTACTTTTTTATAATATAAAACAGTTATTAATAATTTTTTATTGTAAAGAAGTTATCGATAATTTTTTAATTATTTAGAAAAGTCATCGTTATTTTTTATTATATTAAAAATTTATCGATAACTATTTTATTCTTTAGTTAAATTTATCGAAAACTGGTTGCCTAAATATCAACAATGCTACAACTCGAATTAAATCGATTAAGCCTCTTTGAAGCTACTCCCATAGCTTAAGTATGCGTCTGCGATAATCTATCAATATCGTCCATATTGAAAGCTACCTAGCAGGCGAAAATATTAGATATTAGCCTATATTTATCACCCGTATTAGTCATAAAACAGGTCATGAAGACTAGTCGCGGCTCAGTGTATTTTTCTTCATTCAATCATTCCTGTGCAGTATCAGTTAAAGTAAATGTCAGATACGAGTATTTATATCATTGGAAAATATTATTACAATGTATCTGTGTAAAGTGCCCCCCCCCCTTTTTTTTAATGGGAACACAAAAAACATTCAAGTTTTTTATTGTCGATTTTTAATAATGAATAAAACATTACATTCGTAATATTTTTATGAACAGATTTAAATTTTTATGATTCTTTCAACAACATTGCAACGTTATTTTTCTAAAGTTACTCCTCAGAAAATTTTTTCTTTAAATTATTTTTGGCACACAAAACGTTAAAATTTTTGTTACTGCTATTAACAAATAAAAACATTAATGTTTATACACACATACTTATGTATATGACTAAGGATGTCTGCAAGTGAGTAAACAAAAATTTAATATTCAGCACATGGTATAAACCACATTTTGCGTTGTAATAACGATTCATTTTAAGTAATAATAAAAAAAAACTCACACTTAAAAGGATGTACACATACACACACATGCATATCCTTTTAACCTACAGACATTTAAAAGCCAGATCATAAACAAAAATTGTATGACATATACTCGTATTTGAGCAGAATTACTGTAAGATAAAACTGAAATGAACAGAAAAATTTAATATACCAGGAATTGTGTCATCCAGCCAGCAAAATATTCCAGCATTATCTGAAGGCAATCCTCACATTTTTCTAACTTTATTTTCTGATATTTCGTATCAATTTCTGTCAGACGTATCTGAGAAATTTGATTTACGACATGTCTGATCGCTTTCTGATAGATTTCGTATAAACATGTGTAATAGACCTAGAGATAAATGTCTGATAGATTTACAGATATGATTTAATTGTTGTTATTCCTATTTGTTTTGTGTTTCTAAAGAAAAATCTTTCCACATTTTACAAAAGACTTGGTGCACTTTAAAGACACAACATTACACAGTGCAACACGGAAAAAATAACCATATACGGACACCACTACGTGATAAAAGACCAAAAAAAAGACCCCTGTCTCCCAGTTTTGCCCAAAGTCCTCCAGGTTTTTTTTTTATGGGCCCTCAAAGATGTGGGGCCTCGATGTCATTTTTGCAAAAAAATGATCATTTACTCAAGCTCATATTTTGCAAACCGTTTGGAATTTTGATATACTCTCTGAACAAAGTTGTAGCTCTTGTCATAAAGAACAAAAATTGTGAACAAATAAAATCAAAAAAACTTCATCTTCAAGGTCAAAATCGCAAAAAACTTTAAAAAATTCAATTTTTTTTACCTTTTTTCCCCTGTTCATGTCCATAGGTAGCAAACCGTTCAAAATTCAAGGAAACAATCAACTACAAAAATGAATCTAAGATCTCAGTAAACAACTTTCTAGAACATATGAACTTCCTAGGAATGATTCTTAACACCGTTTAGGTAGCGCTTAGGTAGCTAAAAAATCTTCGGGAAATTTTTCACTTTTGCGGTTTGCAAAATATAAGCTTGAGGAAATGATAATTGTTTTGCAAAATTGACATCGAGGCCCCACATCTTTGAGGGCCCATAAAAAAAAAAACCTGGAGGACTTTGGGCAAAACTGGGAGACAGAGGTTTTTTTTTTTATTTTATGACGTAGTGGTGTCCGTATATGGTTATTTTGCCATGACTTAAAAAATTACACAGTGTGTTATTGTTTTCCTTGAAACCTCCTCAAAAAACTTTCCACGCTAGAATATAATACAAAATTGGTACAGGAGATAGAGAAACATGCAAAAAGGGCTAAAGCAGGAAAATTTGAGATTCTATATGTTTCAAGGAAAATTCAAAGATAAAAATTACATCAGACAATCTTTCAAATATCTCTTGGAAATTGATACCCATAATGGATCATTTTATTTATTAAATATATACATAAAGGGTGTTTTTTATAGAGGTATAGAACTTTAAGTTGCAATAAAGCATCGATGGATTATTCGATTGACATGAATTTTAT
Organism: Phasia obesa; assembly: GCA_949628195.1. Lineage (NCBI taxonomy): Eukaryota > Metazoa > Arthropoda > Insecta > Diptera > Tachinidae > Phasia > Phasia obesa. The sequence continues at coordinate 152,854,366 of OX451216.1, forward strand.
TTATCCGACAAATAATCTTGTGGCATTACATTTTATATAGGATTTTTGGCATATGACCGCCACGACGGGCGCGAATGTAGTCCAAACTGGACGTCCAATTTTCGATGACTTTTTCCAACATTTGTGACCGTATATCGGCAATAACACGGCGAATGTTGTCTTCCAAATGGTCAAGCGTTTGTGGCTTATCCGCATAGACCAATGACTTTACATAGCCCCACAGAAAGTGACTTTAAATAAATCTATTGTGGCACGAGCTGTGTGACATGCTGCGCCATCTTGTTGAAATCACATCTCCTGGACATCATGGTTATTCAATTCAGAAATGAAAAAGTTAGTAAACATGGCTCTATACCGATCACCATTGACTGTAACGTTCTGGCCACCATCGTTTTTGAAAAAGAACGGACAAATGATTCCACCAGCCCTTAAAGCGCCCCAATCAGTCAGTTTTTCTAGATGTAACGGTGTTTCGACATACACTTGAGGATTACCTTCACTCCAAATGCGGCAGTTTTGTTTGTTGACGTAGCCATTCAACCAGAAGTGCGCTTCATCGCTAAACAAAATTCGCTTATGAAAATCGGGAACAACGGTAATCTCGTTTTGGGCCCATTCGACGAATCTACGCCTTACTTGATGATCGTTTGGCTTCAATTCTTGCAAGAGTTAGATTTTGCAAGCACGCCAACCAAGATCCTTCCGCAAAATCTTCCATAAAGTGGATGGACATAGATCCAATTCCTGTGCTCGATGGCGGATGGACTCATTCGGCTCTTCCTCAATGCTACGCTCTACAGCAGCAACAGCTTCTTCTGTACGCACCGTACGGCGTCTCTGGGGATGCGAGTTATCAATAAGAGTAAACGTGGTGCGAAAACGTTCTATACTCTATAAAAAACACCCTTTATAATAAAATAGTAACTCATTTCCGTCTGTCTGTCTGTCTGTCTGCTTTTCGTTTGTGTTCGCATCACGTAAAAACTACTGGATGGATTTTAATAAAATTTTTTTACCTCAGTATCCTGGTCCCAATTTTTCCGCAAAAATATCTCATTTCTTATTAAAGTTACTGAAATTTTCGGTTTAAAACTGGGATATTTTCAACACATTAATGTTTTTAACTTCTTATTTTTGAAAGTGGGATATTTTAAAAACTACTGCTCAACAGATGGCGCCAGTTAAAAAAAATTTGTATTTAATCTGTATTTTTACTTTGTGGAATTACATTGTTAAATTAAAAATTAAAATATTTTAAACACCTCTTACAGAGGTTTATAATAATTTTTTGAATTTTAGAATTTTTTATAAATTTTAAAATTGTATGCAAGGATGGGTACGTTTATAAAAGGAAATACATAAACCATAACTGAGTCACTATGAAAGTAAGAGTCTTTCAATTGGTGTGGAATACTTTCAAAACAAAATCGAGTAAAGTATTGTCAGGACGCCCACGATGTGGTGGGCTCTGCTAGTGTTACAATAAAATTACAAATTATATTATAACTTAATTTACCGAGCATAGTAATAAAGACCTTCACTCGATGTGGTGAAACGTCCACAGTCTTTGGCGGGAATCGAACCCACAACACCCAGACTTATAGACCACAACACTACCTACTAGTCCAGCGGGGTAACCTCATGTTGGATGATATAACTGACTATTAGACGAAAATTTTTAATTTTTTTTATGGATTTTGATAGTTCAACTTCCATATAAGAGGAAAAATTGTAAGTTTAACTGAAAAAATCCATATAAAAAATTGGTTATTTTTGCCTTAATATTTCCCCTCCGTAGTGAGTCTAGCTTATTAATATGCTTTGGAAGATACCATAGAAATTATTTTATTCTTCAAATATTTTTTTTTTAAATATTTTTTTTTTTAAATATTTTATTCTTTCATTTTATTTTTAAACTTTAAATTCCTTCATTCCAAAATTCATTAAAACTGCTTATACTTATTTGTCCTAAGTATGCTGCTTATTTTCAAAATGATACAAAAGTAAAAATAAAAATAAATTGTAACAAATATGAGTCTTCTGCAGATAGTTAACGTTATACGGTGGCATATAAAAACCTTTTAATACAAGTAAAAATACCCTGAAAATAACACAACATAAGATGATAAAGCAGTAATACGAGTAGTCTGCAACAACAAACGTTAGCAACTGAGAAGAAAATGGCTGAAAAAAATACAACTGAACTTTAGCTTTTTTTCTTGTGTGTTGTACAATGATGTCCTTTAGGCATCAACAAAATTATAAATATGAAAGCATGCAAATAAATATAATGACTTTTTTGCTGCAGTTAAAAAATATGATACGCGTTTTATTATTTTCATTTGTAATATTAACATTTATATGGTTGACTTGATAGCGTCTTTGGACTGGAAAATTCTAAATGGAAAAATTCATAAAATTTCTTTATAAATTTCAAGAAAAGTCTATATCTCACAAACAATTAAATTTTCTCAAATTGATGGATGAACTAACAACAAATTTAAAATAGAAAAAAATTTTAATAACAAAAATATTCAGTAAAAAATATTTAAGCCGGAGTCCACACCTGATGAATTTATATCACGATGAATGTCAAACTTCATATAAAACCCGGTATTAAAAATTTTTTAATACCGGGTTTTTTTTTGTATTCGTCATGATATAAATTCATCAGGTGTGGACTCCGGGTAAAAAATTATAATTTTGCAAAAAATTTTGTGTTTCTCATAAACAAAAACATGTAGTGGCCTACACTCAACTTTACCATACCTAATGGCAACATATATTTTTATGAATATATTACATAAAGAATATAAATCAAAGTATATTCGGATCGAAAAATTATTTATTCTCGGTTTGGGGTGTTACGTAAACTACCCCTTGTCCCTTCCCCATTATGCCCAAAAACTATACAGCTCTTCATCCCCATTTACTAAAGGAACATACTAAATTTCGTTTTAATATGTCATAAAGTATGATCTTTAGGGCGTTCAAAAAATTTGAGGGAAAAGAAACTACCCCTTTATCCCACCGATTATACCCAAAAACTATACAGCTCTTCGTCTCCATAAACCAAAGGCACATAGAGAATTTTATTTTGATATGTCATACGGTATGACCTGTAGAGCGTTTACAAAATGTGGGAGTAAGTAAATTACCCTACATTGCCCCTTCCCGATTATGCCCAAAATTTATACAACTCTTTATAACCGTATACCAAAGGCACATACAAACTTTCGTATTAATATGTCATACGGTATGACCTGTAGAGCGTTCACAGCTTTTGGAGATAAGGAAACTACCCCTTTCCCCTTCCCAATTATCTCCAAAAACTATACAGCTCTTCATTTCCATAAACCAAGGGCACATAGTGAATTTTATTTTAATATGTTATACGGTATGACCTGTAGAGTGTTTACAAAATTTGGGTGTAAGTAAACTACCCCTTGCGCCTACCCGATTATGTGCAAAATTTGCACAACTCTTAATCAGCGTATACCAAAGGCATATAGTAAATTTTGTTCTAATATGTCATACGGTATGACCTGTAGAGCATTCACAAGATTTGAGGGTAAAGAAACTACCCCTTTCCCTCTCACGATTATGCCCAAGAACTATACAGCTCTTCATCTCCATATACCAGAGGCTCAAACTAAATTTAATTTTGACATGTCAAACGGTATGATCTGACAAACTTCACAAAAATAGTGCTATACACAACCACCCACCCACCCACCAACAAATAACATCGCGAAAATACCCAAAATGGATTCAGGGGACCTCAAAACATATAAATCCGTCGAAATTCCGACCTCGATTTTGTTCATGATTACTATACTTTACCCTTATACTACGTATGGTAAAGTAAAAACCCCGAAATCTATACATATAATAAAACAGTAACAGTAACAGTAGAGAGTGTTGTAGCTTAAGTGGTTAGCACGTTGACTACTAAGCAATAGTCACGAGTTCAAATCTCAGCCGTGGCAACATCAATTTTTCTGATATGTATTAATTTTTCTTTATAATAATGCATATCACAGCGCCTTCCTTCGCCGGCATTACCACATATAGCACTAAATCGCCGGCGAAGTAAAATAATTATAAATTGGCTATGCTAGCTTCGAACTAATTCGCCTAAATAACACCAGAGGCGCTGCAATACTGTTCTAAAAATAATCACGTGCAATTGCAGTGTTGCCAGAATCGAAGCTTTACTATCACTAACCCATCTGTCTTATCTACTACTATCCCTTTCCAAAGGAAGTACCACAGTTAATGTTGGAGGCATTTACTGTCTGAGTGGTACTTCTCTTAAAAAAAAAAAAACTCATTTCCTGTCTGTCTGTCTGTCTTATTTGTTTATTTTCAATATAAAGTAGACAAAAAGCACTGAAAGTATGTAATTTTTTTCCGATTTAAAAGTACTGCATACTTTAAGGACCTTTTTATTGTTTCAAGCGGAATATTTTAAACCCGGTTGTGCAACAGATGGCGCTGCTTTAAAATAGCACCAAATATGAATTACTTGCTGTCAAATATTCAATTGGATAAAATTTGTATTTTCTATTTTGTTGAATTACATTGTTATTAAAATATTTTAAATACCTTTTGCAGAGCTTTACAATAATTTTCAGAATTTTATATAAAGTTTGTATAAATTTTATAATTCTATCTACAGATGGATAGAAGTCTATTTATATCAAGTAAATACATATACGCACTATAAAAGTAAAAGTCTTGCAATTTGGTGGAGATTACTTTCACCAATTGGTCATCAATTTCACCAAACTGAGTATAGGGTTTTCCTACCCTTCGATAGTAGAATCGAATCTATTCTGTCACTTCTTTGTATTTTTTGAACCTAAGATCTCAATAAACAACTTTCTAGAACATTTGAACTTCCTAGGAATGATTCTTAACACCGTTTAGGTAGCGCTTAGGTAGCCGGGAAATTTTTCACTTTTGCGGCTACCTAAGCGCTACCTAAACGGTGTTAAGAATCATTCCTAGGAACTTTATATATTCTAGATAGTTGTTTATTGAGATCTTAGGTTCATTTTTGTGGTTGATTGTTTCCTTGAATTTTGAACGGTATGCTACCTATGGACCTGAACAGGGGATAAAAGGTAAAAAAATTGAATTTTTTAAAGTTTTTTGCGATTTTTACCTTGAAGATGAAGTTTTTTTGATTTTATATGTTCACAATTTTTGTTCTTTATGACAAGAACTACAACTTTGCCTCAGAGAGTATATCAAAATTCCAAAAGGTTTGCAAAATATGAGCTTGAGTAAATGGTCATTTTTTTGCAAAAATGACATCGAGGCCCCACATCTTTGAGGGCCCATAAAAAAAACCTGGAGGACTTTGGGCAAAACTGGGAGACAGGGGTCTTTTTTTTTGGTCTTTTATCACATAGTGGGGTGTCCGTATATGGTTATTTTTTTCCGTGTTGCACTGTGTTATTAAACAACAGAATTAAGTCAAAAGTTTGTCAGCCTCGTATCGATACAAAGGTTTTACAATCAAATTTATTTCTCGACGTCGCTTAGAGGGTTATAGACAGCGTAAAAATTGTTGTTATACTTGTACATATTACTTTTGCTCTTGGCATTTATTGTTCTTTGAGTGTGTGTGCGTTTATTTTTTATTTATTTTTTTTTTGCACTTGTATAAGAAACGATGTACAAGTGTATACTTGCATATATATACAGGGTGGTGCAAATACAAATTTCTTTTTAAATGATTTTTAACCTTCGATTACTGATAGATAGTCTCGGTACGAAATTTTAACTAACAGTAAGTATTATTCTTTCGCGCACCTTAAGGTATCGTTTTATGCTTTATCAATTTTAAAATATATTGCAAAATAATCTGCTAACTGTATCAGCAAAGAAAACTGCAGCATATGGGGATTGCAAAGTCCTCACGTCATTGTCTACAAGCCAATGCATAGACATAGAATGCTACGTTTATGTTAATTTTGGATTTGCCTGTTATTTCGAAAATCCTGGTTGAAACGACAGTTCAGTCAACGACGAGCGCTACAAAGCCCTTAGTGCAGATTTTTTTTATAAGAAGTAATACTTAGGAATGCCTACAACCTACAATAATTATTTTTTATTTATTTATTTATTATTTTTTATTATTCGTCTTACTTCTTTTGGAAAGGATTAGGAGTAGATAAGACAGATGGTTAGAGTGATATCATCACACCCGGCAACACTACAATTGCACTTTATGTTTACTTTGAGAACAGTGTAGCAACGCCTCTGGTATTATTTAGGCGCATTACTTTGAAGCTAGTATATCTAATATGCCCTGGTATCTAGCATTGTGAAAAGAATTAATACATATCAGAAAAATTTATGTTGCCACGGCTGAGTATTTAACTCGTGACCATGCTTTAGTAGTCAATGTACTAAAAACTTGAGGTACAGCCCTCAGAAGAATTTTTATGAGCTGAAATGGATGATAGAAACTTGAATGATCTTCTTCTCTCACAGCTCATAATACAAGCGGTCTTTTGCGCATCAAATGTCATAATTCGTGTTAGCAAACCTTGGAGCTGGAATTTGATACCTTTAAATATTTTCTTTTAAGCTGCCGTTAAAGGCGAATAATTTGAAACGATCACAACGTTTTTTAGATTAATACTGTTCGAAGTAGTCCTGAGATGAAACCAGAAACCGTCAGCAAATTATTGGCAAATTTAAATGACAGGATAAGTTTGGCTACATTACGGTAGTCATATGGATAAAATTGTGTTCTATTGATAATAAAAATACTTTTTACTTCTAATAAAGCGAAAATATACCAAAAGAAATTATCGATTCTACTATTAAAGGGTAGTAAAACACTATAAATAGTCTTGCGAAATTGGTGACTATTTTTTTATTTATTCTAAAAATCAAAAACAAAAATGCTGTCATCAGTTTTTGTCTCATACCTAGGTGATAGCGCTTTAAGTTGTTCAGCTTAGGATTAGCTGAAAAAATTCTGCTCCCATTTTATATCAAACAAGTAATTTATTCTTGTATATCGAATTTATTAAGGAAATCCTCGGCTACATTATTATTGAACCAAATTAAAGCGCTATCACCTAATTTGACTGAGATATTAGGCAAATTGTGGAACAAGATTAACGTGAGTACCTGCCTACTCGGCCTAACTTCACGGTGGTCTTACCACCGAGTGAAACTTAGGCGTAGACTAGCGAACCCATTGTGCAGTATAACAACACTTTACGATTGTCACCAATCGCTTTTTGTGTGTGATACAGTCACAATGAGTAGCAATTTATATAATATGGCAAGCCTTTCCAAGGCAAGCCTAGATCCACTTTATAACCTCTTGCTTAGGGGTTTGGAGACTATCCAAACTCCGTCTGTTGAGAGTGCAACAGCACACTTGATCGACCGTGCACCATACCTACATAAATCGATCTTAAACCACAACCACCACGTGTACCCCTGAAGGGGACCTCACCAATAACCGGTCACAGAGAGGAGAGGAGAGGCTCTCTGTGGGGCCATCGATTCCCATGGTACCAGGCCTTTGGGCACTGGTCGGGCCTCGAAGAGGAACCGTGTTAAAACAACAGACCTTTTCTTCCAGATTTAGGCTCTAGGAACCCTAGCGTCTGGTGCCCCTATTTTCCTCGAGTGAACCGCGTCAAAGCATTTGCCATATTCCTGCAGTGACAATTGGAATCCCCGGGGGTATATTAGGCAAAAACAGATGACAGGGTTTTGAAGGGCCCACTGATTTTCCGAATTTTTCGAGTCCATAAATAAAATTTGGTCACCAATTTCGCCAAACTGAATATAAAGTTTTACTACCTTTTGATAGTAGAATCTAACCTATACCGCCATTTCCTTGTATTTTTTCAATGTTTCATTATGTCAAGCATATGTTTATTATTATAAAGAGACCAGCTGTGCCCACACGCTTTGTGTGCGTCCTGATAATAGTTTGTTCGATTTTGCTTTAAAAGTAATTCACATTTAATTTTAAGACTCTTACGTATTTACTTTATATAAAGGTAGCCAACCCTGTATAAAATTCTAAAATTTATAAAAAAAATTATAAATTTATAAAAATTATTGCAAAACTCTGTAAAAGACAGATAGGAAATGAGTTACTCATTATTTTAAAACAGCGCCATCTGTTGCGCAACATTGCTTAAAATATACTGCTTTCAAAAATAAAAGATGCCTTAAAGTATGCAATACCTTTAAATCGGTAAAAAAAAATCGGCCTTCTTGGAGAAAAACTGTCTGTTGGAAATAAGATAATTTTTGGGGAAAAAAAGTATCCTATATTGGAGTCAGCATACTGAGGTACCTCATCAAAAAATTTTGTTAAAATCCATCTAGTAGTTTTTTGCGTGATGCGAACACAAAAAAGAAGGATAAACAGACAGGAAATGAGTTACTGTTTTGTTATATGTATAGATAAAGAAAAATTAGAATCTTTATAGGATATAAAATATTTCATAGAATAGTATTTTCGTGGATCTTCAGCTTTCTTCAAGGTAGTTTCAATTTTAAACATTTTTGTATTTCAACAATTTTTATAGAGACATAGAATACGAGAAATAGATTACGAGAATTATGATGTACATTTTATAAATGGTGAGGTTGGTGAGAAATTATTTTACACAAACGACCAAGCTAACCCTTTTATTTCATATATTTTCTTTACTTATAACTGATATTTTATTTATAAAATTATACTTGTAGTTGGATCACCCTTTACATACACATATGTATATTTTATATGATATCGTTTTAAGTTTTTAAGCATTAAGTTTATGTTTAATATTATAATATTTTTTTTTAGTAGTGTAAGTAAAAGATATGAATGATGCGTATATTTTACATACACTGGCTTATATGTGCATAAACACACATTCAGTTATTTCTGCTGGCTTACGTGGATATATAAATGGGGTTCACCTAAAATTGGAATCCACAAGACGATAATTAGGTCAGCAAAGTCATGGTAAAAGAGTATGAATATTGATATTTTTAGTAATAAATTTCAGTGAATTTATAATTTGGGTTAATAACACGCTATTAATGAAAAACTAAACTTATAAAAGTTTTAATACCTAAAATATAAATTATTAAAAATATATTTGTTTAAATCCAACCTGTGATAGAACAAAATTATAATGCACAGGTGCTGTTATCATTTATGAGTCATTATGTTCGGCCAAGAGAAGCCACATCCCTCCTTCTTGGTAAATACGATCATATAGAGTGGTACGGAACAGCGGATTTCAAAGCGTTTAAGGCTTCTTTAAATACGTTATTTCATGTTTCGCAATTCCTGTATCAACCAAAGGTATTTTTAGTTTTTCATGGCTGTTCATGGTGTGTTGAACATTTTAGAAAGCATCTGTAAACATCCTAAGTTTGAAGCTAAGGTAGTGCCCCTTAACTGAATTCTATAACTCCAAATGAGTTGTACTGTCGAAGTGCCCCTTGTGGCATTTTATTGCCTTATTAACTTCTAACAATTGGACGCCAATACTCCCGGTTAATATGGGGGACCAATTCAGGAGGCTAGCAGGTGCCTGAAACTAAAAGATAAACATCTTCGAGGTAGTCTCCTAAGGAATTTTCCCAAATATCTATGACCTTCGGGGAGTCACTGTTGTTCGGACCTAATTCAGATGAAATACAATTTAGTTAGAAAAGTGGCCCATTAAGGAAGTGGTCTGCTTCGATATTCCCCCTACATTAGTCCGGTGTGCTGCTGTACCCTGAATAGAGGCACTGATAGCGTGTCAGGAGTTTAGATAGTCTCCCCTAAACAAGGGGTATGAGCTTTACCGTTATTGTGTCGCTATGGGCAACAAGTGCGTTGGTATGGGCGTTATTTTCAGTTTTGAGATAAATTGAAAAATAATACTGGCCAATAGATGCTACTTTGGACTAGGTAAGCAGTTTAAAAACAAGGCTACCTCTCGACAGACAAAAATCACTCTACAAGACACTGATACTACTCGTGCTATTATATGGTTCCGAAGCATGGGTACTTGCGAAAGCAGATGATGCTGTGCTTGGAGTGTTTGAGAGTAAAATTCTTCGTAAAATCTATGGACCAATCTGCGTTGGCGGAGAATATCAGTGTCGTATGAACCATGAGCTGTATGAGCAAACGTATCAAATTACAACGATTGCGTTGGCTAGGTCATGTTGTGAAAATAGATGAAGATGCTCCAGCTAGAAAGTCATTTGAATACGAACCTGGTGACGGTTCACGCAGAAGGGGAAGACCGAAACTTCGATGGAAAGATCAAAATGAGGAAGACATCTCGAAACTTGGTGTCAGAAACTGGAAAAGAAGCGCAAAAGATCGAGGCGCTTGGAAATCTATTTTACATTCGGCTGCAGGAACAAATGTTCTGTAATAGCCAACTAAGTAAGTAATTAAGTAAGTAAGACCAACATCAGGTCAAGGCAATACGTTATATACTGAAGTAAATCTGTGTCTGATGTGTATCAAATCTGTATCAGATCTGTACAGTAGAAGTTTGCAATCTGACCTGAGGATAGAGTTTCTGTCAATAAATCAATTTATTTGGATTGCTTTCAACTTTATCAAGATCAAGATTTATTGCGAGGTGTTTGAACTGACGATCAAGTTGTATAGCGAGTTTAGGTATCAATTGATTATTTATGCGAACAGCAGGGTTTAAATGTCTACGCAGTGTGAACGTTATATAAGTGTAGATATTAAAAAATATGCCAAGGTATTTGATCTACTGGTGTCACCTAGTCAGTCTCTATGCAGTTTAAATATTATGGGTGTGTACATTTGTGTTCCTTAATTTTTATTATTGGGGTCCTAAATTCTCCTGGAAAAATTTATATTTTCGTAAAAATATTTATTTTATATTTTCAAGGTTTTTTTTTCTCGATTAAGTCAGCAAATGGGATCCTCCTTATTCTCCTTGCAAAATTTATATTTTTTGTAAAAATATTTAATTTATATTTTCAAGGTTTTTTTTTTCTCAATTAAAATAGCAAATGGGGTCCCCTATATTCTCCTGGCAAAAATTATATTTTTTTAAATATTTATTTGATAAGTTTGTTTAAATAGAAAATTAATAACAATTGAAACTACCAGGTAGATAGATACGAAGAGCACTGATGACGGACGCAGCTGTCTAGAAAATGCATTCTGCTGCTCCGCTGGTGTCTAATTTTTCTTTATTCAATATTTAATTTATATTTTCTAAGTTTTTTTTCTCGATTAAATCAGCAAATGGGGTCCTCTATATTCTCCTGGCAAAATTTATATTTTTTGTAAAAATATTTAATTTATATTTTCAAGGTTTTTTCCCGATTAAATCAGGAATGTAACTGACACATATAACTTTGCTGAGTCAATACAAGGAACAAAATTTTGCACCAATTAAAGATTTTAATTAGTATTAAATTAAAATTCAATTAATGTTTTAATTGATTCAAATATATATTTCTTTAAAACAGAACAAAAAAAAATCCTAATTGAACAAATAATTCAATCAATTAATTATTTAATTAGATTTTAATCTGAAACCAATTAAAAACTTTAATTGGTAAAAATATTTCTTTCTGTGAACAAAATACAATACAAATTAAATCATGTCTGATAGATGGGTCTGCTCTTTAGGCCAGTAGACAAGTTGCGGGTTTCAAAAAGTATATTTAGGTTTAAGTGAATAAGTGTACAACCAGGAAAATCATGCGTTTATTTATTATTTTATTTTTTTTTTTTTATTTTATATTTATTATTTTATATTTTTTAAGTATTTATTTTACGCACTATGGGTTCTACAATTCATAATACAGTGCCTCCCAATTTTATATGAACCGTACCCATTTTATAAATATATCAGCTTCAGAAACAAGCAGTCTACTTTAAGGTTTAGTTTTATAGTTTTTTGTTTCATAATTACAAGGAGTGTGTTTTGTAAATTAAGTGCTATAAAAGTTATGAGAGCTAAATAAAAATATTACATACATGCTTGCATGTGTTGGCGTGCGCGTGTGTGTGTGAGTTTGTTTATGTATAAATACAAAAGGGCAAAAAAGTAAAGATAACATGTAAATAATGATGTGTATAACCCTCACATTGCCTTACTCGATATAAGATTTTTTTCTCGGCAATAACCATGTCAGTGTTTAAGTGTTGGCATTTTGAAATGTAATTAAAAAATATGTATTTAAAAGTATATTATAAAAAAAGCAAACAATTATTATGTTAACGTTAATATAATATTAAAACAAAAAAAAAAAAAAAAAAACAAGAAATAAGTAGTGGTTTATGAACAGCAATTTAGAGATAAATATGTAAATTTAATTTTAAGTTTTTACAGAATTCTAAAGATAAAGAGTAAAATTTATAATAAAATAAATAGTTAGGGTGTTTTTTATTTAAATGCCCTCATAAATTTTTATTTTTATACTCATATTAGCTTTTTAAAAAGAGTGTAATGAAATCAATTTGATAAAATTAATTTTTAAAAGGAATAATATTTAAAAAAATTAATAGTCACTGGAATGACCCTAATTATCATAAAAAAATGATAGAAGAAATGAAGAGAGTAGAGATAAAACTACTCACATAATGTTCGCACTACTTAGAAACTCATGCTTCCTTATTCGTGTAAATAAAAAAAGAGACTTTAACTTTTTAAAGTCAAAAGTCGGTATATGTTTTGATTAGCGTCTTGGAAAAACATACAGAGTCAAAGCTAGCACAAATGCAACTGAAAGCAGCCCAACTAAACCATGTTAATTGCAGAAATTCTACTCAATGCTTAGATAGAATCACCAGTGAAATAAGTCATTTGACACAATTCTATAACAAGTAAAAAACGACAAGCTTGAGAAACTTTTGCTAAATTTGCTGTGGTTGTGTTTTGTTTTGAAAGCCGCAAGGAAAAATAAACGAAGTCCCAAAACTGTGCTCGGATACTGAAACAGGATATTGAAAACTATGAAAATAGTTACACATTAAGGTTTCTAACCACTTTAAAACGCCCTTGTTGCGCTTAGCGGCACAAGTAGCAATTTTAAAACATGGCTGGCAAAATTCATACCCCTTGTTTAGGAGTTGAAGACTATCTAAACTTCTGACACGCTATTGGTGCCGCTGCACATAGGAGTATTTTGCCAATCTAGCCGGACATTACTTTTTTTAGTTTATATTGGCTCTGAAAATTTACTGAGCGCCTATAGATTATGATGAAACTTGGTAGAAGAATATCGTATGGTCAAGGGCTCTTAAGTCTGTAAAACAAACAAAAATCGGACCAAGGAGAAGAAAGTTCGCCTTAGAAGAACTAATCCTACCTCTGAAAAATTATATTTTTTTTTTAATTTTCCCATACTTCTTTTCAGCAAATGCAACTTTTATAGTCAGCGAATGTTCAAAAATCCAAACTTGGACCCTAAAGATTCTAAAAGATTCTATTTTTCGTCACTACCATTTTGTGGGCGGTGATATAAAATATTACTTGCAAAAATAATGTAATTATTAAAAGAAATGAATAACATATGCCTTAATTTTATTTTTATGGCCAGGGGTAGGTATCTCTCCAATCACACCCCCGAAACGTCCATGCATGCGAAATTTGTTTTTTAAATTTTTTTTTTGCTAATTTTAAAAAAATATTCATTTTTAAACTTTTATGTCGCAGAGAAGAATATTAATAAAAGTTATTTTTGTAATTTATTACTTATTTATCTAAGAATTATTAATTTATTCATAACTAGCTGTGCCCGCCACTTCATCAGCGCCCTTATTTTGCTCTGAAAGTAATCCACTTTAAGATCTTACTTTTATAGTGCTTCAGATATGGTTTATGGAATTACTTTATATAAAGGTACGCATCCCTGGGTAATTATTCAGAAGCATGGGCTCTATATAAAAATCTAAAATTTGTATAGTGTTTTAAATTACCCGCTAACAAAAATAAAAGTCCTGCCAAAGTTTGCAGTACCAATAAATCGGTAAAATTACGTACTTTCACTAATTGTTCCCCTCCCTCTTTCTTGGTAATGATCTACTTTTACGGAAAAAAGTATCCTATATTTGAGCTACGATACCAGTGTACCTCAGCATAAAAGTTTTTTATAATTCATTCAATAGTTTTTACGTGATGCGAACACAAACAGACAGGCAGAAAGTCACAGTTTTATGTATAGATAATAAATAATTTACACTAGTAACAATAAATTTTGTTTAAAATAATAATAACTAATTTATTTAAAACAACTTAGAAATCAAAAACATTTTACGACCGACTAAAAGGTCCTACTCGTAGCTACCTATGCAAGGTGAGCAAAAACAGAAATAGGTGAAATTTTGAAAAATTCGCAAAAAATATCGCAAAAACGCGCGACGTTTTTTTCTACAGTCTTAAACAAGCGATTGCAAAATTTAATAGTGATATATAATATAATAATATATAAATAGGATTGCGATGGAGATCACTCTCAAAAAACTTCAAAACTTCAAAAAAAAGAAGGAGGTGTGCCCGCAGAACTCAGTCCTTTCTGAACCGATTTTAAAAATTTTTTCTTTATTAGAAAGGAAATGCTTACAGATTGGACCCATTTTAATAGAAGTTCAGAATTTTGAAAATTAAAGGCTGTCCCCATACAACATACGTGTTTTTACGTGTATTATGAACCGTAAAGAGACCCTTTTAAAATTTAAAAAAACTGCAGTAGTGGATAGCTGCCAGTAACAGAAATTAATAAAAAAAATAAACTTAAAAATTAAAGGGTGTCCCCAAATGCGACGTCAATTTAAATATATGAACCATTTGAACCATTGTAGACAATCACTGGAAAATTGGACAGAATGTCCAATATTTATAATCAGAAATTCAATATTTATAATTAGAAGTTAAAGGGTGTCCCAATAGCTGATGTAATTTGATGTATATTGCAAAACTTTTGAACCGTAACAGAGAGACGGTTGAAATTTACAAAGAACCTGTATATCTAAGTCCTTTATAACATCAAGTATATAATTTAAATTTGTAAACTAAACGGTGTCCCCATAATTGATACAATTTTACCTATCTAGTCCTATCTTTTGAACCGTTATAGACAAACAATTGAAAATTAGACAGAATCTCCACTACTATATCCCGTATAATAACATTTATAAATATTTAAAATTTTAAAGGGTGTCTCAATAGTTCATGTAAATTGATGCATATGGCCAAACTTTTGAACCGTTTTAGACAGACATTTGAAATTTACAAAGAATCTGTCCTTTAAAATAAGTGTTTAATTTAAAATTTTACATTAAAGGGTGTCCCCTAGGTGATATTGTTTAACCTATATGGCCATATCTTTGGAACCGTTACTTTTTATTGATGTGTCAGTAATAATATGTGTAAAAAATAAAGGGTGTCCTTATATCTGAGGTAATATGGCTTTATTTGCTGAACCGTTATGGATAGACATTTGAATGTACAGAACGTATATTACTATGTTCGTTAGAGCAACAAGTATAAAAGTATTTGATTTCAGTACTATTTCTTACAGATTACTTCCTTTTAAATTTTTAGTTAAGAATTGATGCGCATATATTTGGTTTGTAGTCGGTATTTTTGCAAGAATTATTACAAAAAACTGATCACAAAAATATTTTTTTTAATTTCGAACGATACTTTTTATCATCAATATTTAAAATAAAATTTTTCTAAAAATTAATTAGGGTAGCTGTTAATCTGGCCTTTCACAGAAAAAAAAAATCAGTACAAAATCTTTATTAGTTTAGCCATAAAAAATATATTGAAAACCTTTCAAAATCGTATAAACCCAATAAAAACGTATGCGATATACTCAAGTTTCCTGATTTTAACAGTGTCTCAAAACGAAAAAATTTTAAAAATTCACTATATTTATTGCCTATCGACCTTTTTTATAGTTATTTCCTATAGTTTTCTATAGATAGGCTTTCAAGGTCAATTTTTTGTGTAAATAAAAAGACTATTTATTTAACAAAGTTATTCAGATGTTTCATTGGCAGTTTTTTTCAACATCATCAGGGAAATTATAATTAAAACTGGCAACATTATAAATACAAGAGTAAAACTTAGTTTAGTTCCAACAATAACCTATATGTTAAATAAATTTACTTACATTCATAATTATATTCTTATATTCTTTTTCTTTAAGTTATATTCTTTTTCTTTAAGTTTACATTATTCTAAATTTTATCACAGTCTTGTAAAAGTGGGACATCACTACACAAAATTTAAAAACAATCAAAAATAAATGTAAAATGAACTTAAAAATAAAATATCACAGTAAATATATTCTTTTTCACTATACGATGCAGAATTTTGTTGTCTGTCGAGCTCCGTGTACTTAAATTTTTACATTTCTCAAAATTAATTTTTGCCTAATATCTTGCTAGTTTGGCAAAATACCCCTCTGTGCGCTGTTGAATTGTTCCACTGCACACCGGAACAAAATAACCTTCCTGTGATTTAAGTCCAAACCACAGCCTCTAAGTTTCTCTCTAAAGGAGACAGAGATTTGAAAAAATCCCTGTGAGGCCACCGGTTCCCGTGATAGCAGTTGTGTTGAACACTGGCTGTTTGCGTTCGCATCACGTAAAAACTACTAAATGGATTTAAAAAAAATTTTGTGAGGAGGTACCTTAGTATCTTTATTCAAATATAGGATACTCTATTTCCTCAAAAATATCTTATTTCCAAGAGAAATTGAAAAAAAAACAATGAAAGTACGAAATTTTACCGATATGCATAAAGGCGGCATATTTTAAAAGGGATAAGACTCTTTATATAAAGTAAATACATAAACCATAATTGAAACACTAAAAAAGTAAGGGTCTTTGGTGTGGATTGCTTGCAAAGCAAAATTAAACAAAATATTGTAAGGACGCTGCCGAAGTGTGGGGCACAGCTAGTGCTGATGATGATTTGCTTCAGAGCATATGACATGGGACACTCAAGTAAGGGGTTACTGTGATTTTTACTGATGAAAGAAAATTTAATTTGGAGGTCTTGAATGGCTATAACTATTATTGTCACGTTACTAGAAAAAAGTTTTTTTTAAAACGCCCTCAAGCCTATATAATGATCTGATGTTGTATAACATATTACTGAACAATCGCTTTAGAATTTCAAAGTGCAACAATGACTGGAAAAACATAAAAGACTCTGTTACAATCAGCTTTGCTTAAAGTTAGTTCTAATTTTAGGTGCCTAGTGGGTTGTGTGCTAGTCTATCAGTCCGCGGTTTTGGGTTCGATTGCCCTTAAAGACCTTGCAATTTTTCACAACAAGTTGGCAGGAAGACCAATAAGAATCTTGGATATAATGTAGTTAACTGTATTAGTGACAGGTCACGGACTACCAAGTCTTATTTGGCCAAGATGAAAAAAATTGCGGTAAGGCGATTCTAGCAGACTGTGCTTGGAAATAGGATAACATAAAAAAGGCTTTGGTCTACATACGAAATGGCAGACACATACGAAATGGAGCTTCTGTGGAGACGTTATGCTTAGGCAAATGTTAGCAATTACCATAGAATCAGTGATGAGGAAGAATGACATGTATCAGTCGCAAAGTCTAAAAACACTACAGTCGATAGTAAAATGCTAGTGACAGCACGAGACCCAATGAAAGTAAGGTATTCGTAAATTTTCCAGTCGGATATCAGGGATGTTACTACGTACTTCAATTCGAAAGAAAAATCATTTAAATTTGTGTGTCTTTAACATTGTGCTTCGAACAAATTTTCTTTCTAATCGAAATACGCAGTAACCCTACAGTAATCAATGAGGAACGAAGGAGGTCGACAAGTGGCTCATCATGGTTTGCTTCGGTAACCCTCCTACAAAAAAAAAAAATTTAAAAGTAATAAATTTAGACCCATCACTATAATGCTCCTATTCATATTACCAGTTTTGTAAACGAAAATATTTCAATCCAAATTGCTAGTTACCTTAATTGGCCACCATATTGTCCCCCACCGCAACGAAATTTTAAAGGCTTGGTGTTAGATAAATGAGATTTAAAAACAGCTGAGTGTAATCTACCATCAATATGGTGAAGTGATTACAAGATGCGTTGCAGTGTTACTTTTACTGATTTATTGCTTATATTTTGGGGATAAGCAATATCCCCAAAAAAATATCATCTATATTATTTGACTTTCCCATAAATTTGTCAAAATAAATTAATTTTTGTTGCACTGTAGCTCATGCACTTGGTTTATTTTTTTTTTAACAAAACTAATTTAATTTTTCCAAGTTTCTTTCCTTACCCAAAAAAAAGGTAAAACTTGTTTCCTTCTGCATGTTATTATTGTGTTGCAGTTTAAGAACCAACTGCAAACTTAGATAATCTACCCTAAGGCTGACAAGCAGTAGTCATTCTTTTTTTTTAAACAATTATTCTTCTTACAAAAAAATGTTTATTTGTTGGACTTTTTTATTGTGTTTTTTATTTATCTTTGTGAAGAAAACTTTTGTGGCAACAAATTTACCATTTTACATTTTCCTCTTTTTTATACTTTTTATCAAAAAAAAAAAAAAAAAAAAAAATACAGGATAAATTTTTTTTTTTGCAATGACCAGGACTATATTGTCAATACCGGAAGCTTTAAACTCTTATTGTTAGTGTATATATGTATGTGTATTGTGTATATATTCCAATATACCTGTTAACTAGAGGCATGTTGTTGTTCTTTTGTTGTAGATATTGAAATACCGTATCGATCTATAACAATGGTTGTTGGCTATTTTTAGTTTTTTGTTGTTCCTTAGAATATGTGACCAATGTCTACTACACAATATTGCATTGTATTTTCCAGAACAATTTGCATTTTTTTTTTTTTTTTTTTGTTTTGTATTCTTCCCCTAACAAAAAGAGTCTGTCATATGCAGTATAATTTATACAAAATAAGTAAAAATTGTTTATGCCTTCTTTTGCATTGCAATCAATAGTGTTTTGAAGTAGAAGAAGGAAGAATAAACGGATTTCTATGGATTGTTAAGAATACGAAAGTGGCAAAAACTGTAGATTTGCCAAGAAAGTTTTATTTTAGAATTTTTTGTTAGCATATTTAAATTTAAAGCAAATATGCTACTTTTTCTGAAAAAAAAAAAACGAAATAAAATTTACACAAAAGAAGGCTGTCCCATAGTGCGCCAAACTTCAGCAATATTTTACAATATTACTACGGTGAACATTTTCAGAAATGTTAAGCTCAAGATTAAGTACGAATATTGACAGGCAAGATCGGCACTTAAATTGTTACCAAGTTAAACTGCTGATTACAGCGCGCTAATTTTTTGACAGGCGCCAGGCTTTTCTGTTGTTCACAAGCCTAAAGCAGTTAAAAGAGTTATCAACAAGTAAATGTTGCTTTATCTTTTACTGGAAAAACGTAAACAGAACATATTAATGCCCAAAAAATGTTTTCCTCCAATTAAAGAATATCAATAACTATCTGATACAAGTTTAATAAAATTTTCAATTTATTCAATTATTTACTTAATCATAATATTATTTTGTTCTGTATGAAGTAAGAGTGCAATGAATCATTTATAAAATTAATAAAATTTTTATCTAAAACTACTCGGTGCACTGTCTAGTGGAAAAAATCAAAAAAAAAATAACTTTCGAATTCATCAATAAAATATATATGGATTATCAGATGAGACTCCCACGATTCCAGAGGTGGTTTGGTTGTTCGTGTGCGTTACACCTATAAAAAGTTACACAGCTTTAAAGTCGAATTATTTTCATAATTTTTAAGTAACAAAAAATGGGTTGGGTAAAATAAATCTCAAAAGTTCATTTTTCAATAAAAATGCATGCAAATTTATCTGTTTTATTCAGAATTGTAGCAGAAACAATGAAAAAATCCTAAAGTTCAAATATTTATAACAACACTGTAAAAAATAATTGTGAAGTTTTTAGCCAAAATATTTACTTTTTTAAAATCAATAGTCAGCTTCGAATGACCCGAAAAAATAGGCACATCAAAAAACTACTTTTATGAATCAATAATCTTATTTTCTGTTATATATACTAAAATATATATAAAAAGGTTTAGGTGTTTTCTATGCCAATTTTTGAAATATAATGATTTTAAAAATCATCTATAATTGATATTTTTATTAAAATTATCAATTGATATTTTTAATATTTGAAAATGTATGATATTAGTGGGCTATGCTTTAAACCAGGGCTAACTAATACAAAGTGAGTACACGGGCGAATGTTTTAGAATGCTTTCACAAAACAATTGAGACAGAACAGACTTCAGCACATTCGAAAAAATAGCAGAGAAAATTGTAATCAAGATTTAATGAATAAACTCCTAATTTCTTTTGATCCATTAATTTCATCTAATAGAAATACAATTAATGCAAGCAGCTCTTTCAACAATAATCAAGAAATTAGTTATTACACACTGTGTAATTTTTTAAGTCATGGCAAAATAACCATATACGGACACCACCACGTCATAAAAGACCAAAAAAAAGACCCCTGTCTCCCAGTTTTGCCCAAGGTCCTCCAGGTTTTTTTTATGGGCCCTCAAAGATGTGGGGCCTCGATGTCATTTTTGCAAAAAATTATCATTTCCTCAAGCTCATATTTTGCAAACCGTTTGAAATTTTTATATACTCTCTGAGGCAAAGTTGTAGCTCTTGTCATAAAGAACAAAAATTGTACACATATAAAATCAAAAAACTTCATCTTCAAGGTCAAAATCGCAAAAAACTTTAAAAAATTCAATTTTTTTACCTTTTTTCCCCTGTTCAGGTCCATAGGTAGCAACCGTTCAAAACTCAAGGAAACAATCAACTACAGAAATGAATCTAAGATCTCAATAAACAACTTTCTAGAACATATGAACTTCCTAGGAATGATTCTTAACACCGTTTAGGTAGCCCTTAGGTAGCCGGGAAATTTTTCACTTTTGCGGCTACCTAAGCGCTACCTAAACGGTGTTAAGAATCATTCCTAGAAAGTTCATATGTTCTTTGTTTATTGAGATCTTAGGTTCATTTTTGTAGTTGATTGTTTTCTTGAATTTTGAACGGTTTGCTACCTATGGACCTAAACAGGGGAAAAAAGGTTAAAAAAATTGATTTTTTTAAAGTTTTTTTGCGATTTTGACCTTGAAGATGAAGTTTTTTTGATTTTATATGTTCACAATTTTTGTTCTTTATGACAAGAGCTACAACTTTGCCTCAGGGAGTATATCAAAATTTCAAACGGTTTGCAAAATATAAGCTTGAGTAAATGATCATTTTTTTGTAAAAAGTACATCGAGGCCCCATATCTTTGAGGGCCCATAAAAAAAACCTGGAGGACTTTGGGCAAAACTGGGAGACAGGGGTCTTTTTTTTTTTTGGTTTTTTATGACGTAGTTGTGTCCGTATATGGTTATTTTGCCATGACTTAAAACATTACACAGTGTGTTTTAAAATATTTATTACTGTCAATTTGGTAACCCTATTCATATAATGTTATTTAAATACCAATGGTTATGAGTATTTTCAAAACTTTAAAATATATAAAAATATTAAAAAGTTCAAAATTATGTTTTATTCAAAAAAGGTATACGGCAACCCTAAATAATTAGAGATTGGTTGTATTTTATAAAAAAAAAACTATCACGCTTTATTATTGTGATAGATTAAATAAAATAAAAATAATAATTACTGAAATGGGGGGAATTTTGGGTATTTAATTGTGCCCCGCACCGGAAAAATAAAAGGATTTCTAAAAATGTTAATTCATTTTTTAAAATAGTAGGGCAAGAGAGATATGTGACAAAAATTTCATTAAGCTACCATAACTCCTTCGATTTTTTTCCAGCTTTACTATGGGGACCGTTTACTGTGCGGTGGTGCTAATATTTTTCTGTGTGAGCTATGACATTTAATTGTTAGCAAAATGTTTGTGTATCGAATTATTACGAGTTTTAATGACGTTGCAGTAGCAATGTTGCTGTAGCAGCAACATTGCCACACATAAATTCTTTTTATAGCAATTAAAAATTTTAATTATCTTCAGCTTTAAATTTAATATATTAATATATTAATTATTTTAATTACCTATTTATGTAAATAAGAAAGAAAAAAATATTATTAAAATCAATTCAAATCAGTTATTTAAGTAACCGAAAATAATGAAAACATTAATTAGTGGACAAATATTAATCTGTGCAGCAATGTATGTCATTGCTTTAAAAGTAAAGACCAGATTCAAACCAGTCTTCAGACTGAAGCCTACAAAATGCAAAAAATGTAGGACTTATCACTTGCCCACAGGAGCATTCTGACAGGAAGAGCAAATTCGGTGAAACACTTGCAATTTTTTTTTTTTTTTTAGTTTCGCATTAATAAAAAAAAGTTAGCACTCTTACTCTAGTTTACACTCTTACCATAGTAAAACTAGATACTGTGTTTCTTTGAAAATTTTTTGTATAAATTTTTTTGAGATTTTTTTTTTAATTTTTTGTAAATAGTTTTTGGAAAAAATTTATGGCGTCAGAAATGAATATTGTAGCAATTACACACAACTGAGAAACTGTCCACCTGTCATGAAGGGTATACAAATGTAGCCTTAACTCAACTTGATATGCCAAGCGGTAGATCGTTCACAAAAATAGTGGTATACAAAGTTTGGGGTGTCAAATTTCCAAAAACTATAGAACTCTTCATCTTCATATACCGAAGGCACATGCTGAATTTAATTTTGATATGTCAAACGGTATGCCACCCACAGACATTATTACAAAAATAATCAAAATGGATTCAAGAGATCAAAAACGTATAAATCCGTTGAAATCCCGACAACGATTTTTTTTACGACTACTTTTCCTATACTACGTATGGTAAAATAAAAAACAATCGAGAACGATTAGCGTGCAGTAAATTGCTTTGCAAATGCAAGCGCTTGCATCAGTCATCATTTTTTATTCCGAATACCACACAAGGTATGGCATCTACTAATGTAATTAAATATGCTGGAACTAGGAAATTTGGTTAGAGGAAGGAGTATATAGGGAGTAGTGTTTAAGTCTATTTAAAAGTCCCAGGTTAGTTTATATAAAACACAAATGCGGTCTTCATTGGACATTAACTTTTAAAAATTAATTTAATTGTTAATTTAATTTTCACACAGCGCCATCTGTTGTGCAACCGTACTAATACTCTTTTGTTTGCTATAAGCATTAAAGCAAAAGTGAAAGCATACAAAAAATTATAGCCTGTTAGCACGTGAAAATCAACACGAATTGGGCAAATAACAGAACATGGAACAAATTAGAAACGTGAAACCGATTAAAAACTTTAATTAGGGAAAATATTTTTTTCTGTGTAATAAAAAAATCAAAATTGTTAAAATAACAATATTTTTGATGTATTGATAATGTGTAAAAAAATAATTGATTAGAGTCGGATAAGAAAAAAATTATTTTTCATATTTGCCATCCTCAGCTGGTTAAATTCCTAACCTCTCTCGCATAACCTACTATTTTATACTATTTCTTTTATTCTCTTAAATTTGTTACAGATATTCATTGATTGCAATTTTTTTATTTTTTTTTTATTTTGCTAAACACAAACCTCTACCACTCACTTGCTTTTTTATGTCAAAGTGTCATAATCTCCACATGAAACCACAAAAATCAAACGACAACCATTGAAAAGAGATTTAAATAATAAAATCAAAGTAAAATGGAAAAAGAATGTTATAACAATAAGGTATAATATGCAACAATAGCAATAAGAAAAACTAGAAGAATAATGTTAATAATATTTGAAAAGAAAATGTTTTAAAAAAATATAAAATATTCAAACTGACGACACTGATACCTTTTTTTTAGTGCTGTGACAAAGGTAGCAGTTTTCCTGCTTTTTTATGGAATAAAAAGGATTTCTTTATATATTTCAAAGGTGTTTTAAACTCTTTGCATTCAAATTTATTTTCTATATTATTTTATAGAAATTTACTTTTCTTTTAAATATCTAAAATACTATTATGACGGAGGCAGTTTTAAAAGTGTCCTATCCAGCAAGGGTATTTACAGGGAACTTTAGTTATGTTTAGATGGTGTCATTTAAACTTGATATAGTTGCCTTAGCTAAGTCTACCAGGCTTGAAATCTCTTTTGATAACAAATGCCGAATAATTGCAATTGCTAGCAACCATAAAGGTTTAATAATAAAAAAAAAATTTTCACCAGTGTAAGGTTTTAATCAGTTTTTAAGTTCAACTAATTTTTTAATTGATTCAAATAAAAATTTGGACAAAAAAAATCCTAATCAAATAATTTATTGAATCAATTAAACAATTAATGGCATCAATTAAACAATTAATTGAATCAATTAAACAATTAATTGAATTAATTAAAAAATTAATTGAATCAATTAATTATTTAATTGAATTTATAACTGAAACCAATTAAAACCTTCAATTGGTGAAAACATTTTTTTCTGTGTTATTAACTACGGCATCTTTTAATCTATCATGAAACTTATTACAACCTCGCCTAATTATTATTAGTGTAAGGGGAATATCCAAGCAAACCACTTCCTTAATAGGTCGTCTTTTTTGGCCCCCTTCAGTCTTTTGTGATTATAGATTTAAATTATTTTCTGCGTTTAGAGAAAAGATAGTCCACTTAGTCCACTGCCTGTCTTTGTCTTTTCTTTGACCCGAGACTGATTTTGTTACACGACTAGTTTACTTAAAAAAATTCGCCTTCCTCAAATAATCAAATACAATATAATTTGAGTCTCATTGGGAACAAAAAAGTTGCCACTTTTTGGATGACGTATCTGTAGAAAATCATCATGGTATTGCTTGCTCGGTTGCCGCCTCACACTGATGGTGATATCAGTGATCTTTGGTTTTGTTTCAACAAGGCTGCCCGAAGCTATAGCTACTGAAACAATTGCATAAGATATTTCAAGGTCGTTTCATGAACGATGCCAGCTGGCCGACCCCGAAAAATTGTCTATGGGGCCATTTGAAAGATCAGCCTTACCTGACCCCACTAACAATCAACTGATGCTTTAAGAGTCTAAAATCTCGGCTGCATATGTTAGATAAGCAATCATTTTTTGATAGATGTGATCTAAAGATTGGAAATCTACCATTTCGTTAATTTACAACAAAACAATACTTGTCCAAGAAATAAAGTGTCTAAACCCACGTAGTTCATAACCTCAAATTTGAGGTGATTTTGTTGGATGACACTGCTTATCTATCTGTATAAATAAAAGCAAATGGCGTTTTTTTTAGGAATCGCATTACCTAAGAACGGCTGCAATGATTTGGTCAAAAATTGACCAGGCCTACTTTTCCACCCACTTTTTCTTCAATAGCTTAAGAATATTAATAGACTAATCTTTGAAATTTGGGTTACTAGTGAAATTTGCACTAGTATCCCTGTTATGAATATACACAATTTACCGAAACATAGGCTGGATTTTAAAAGTGGGTGTAGTACCTCCCACACAAAGTAAAACAATACTACTGCATACCTAGAGAACTGCAATATGTAGAATCTTGAAAATTTGCACAAGTAGCCCTCATACTATTGTGCATAATCTAGCAAAACACAGGCTGGATCGGGACAGAGAGCGTGGTAGCTTCCATTCAAAGTCACAAATTTTTATTGTATACCTAGAGGACTGCGCTATGTAGAGTCTTGAAAATTTGCACAAGTAACCCTGGTACTAATGTGCATAATCTAGCAAAATACAGAATGTATTAGAATAGTGGGAGTGGTAACTCCCACAAGATTATTATGATGTTAATAGCATGCGTTTTTAAGTTATATGTTGGCCATAATTTTCTTCCGAAAATTTATTGTATTTTTTGTGAATGGGTGTAGCGAAACACACCAGAGATACGTAGTATTGACATAAAGTGTATTATTGGCCATTTGTGGTTTATTGTCGTTTGTAAAAGAAGGTCAAGCTGATTATAAATAGTGATTGCTGCGTCCATTAATAAGGCCATCTGGCCATCAAGTAAATTAATTTTCGTTCATTTACAAAATTCGCTTATCTTGTTCATTATTTTTGGCCACTGAACAGAGCCCCTCTACTTAATTCTATTCACATTAATAATTTTTTTAGGATTCCATAAATTCCAAATCGCCCTCGTATTTAAATTTTCTAGTTTCAATTGAACTTTTATTTTATTCTTGCAAAAATGTTTATTGCTTATTCTGCTGGCAGCCAATATGTGTCAAATACAGAAAAGAAGAAACCCACCCCCCCCCCCCCCTTTCAATAGTACTTAACGTAATAGCAGCATTAAAAGCGGTAGCAAAAGCACTAAAAGTGGCAGCCACAGCCGCAACAATATGAAAATTTGAGTGCATAAAATGTAGAGTAAAGTAAAAAAAAAAGAAATTGAATTTTATTAGAAAAAAAAAATAGAAGAAAAAAAATATTTTAGTTGCAGTTGAATAAATAATGTGACAATAACACTATTGAAAATACCCGCAAAGCATTAATACATAGTTTAGAGGTACGAGAGTATGCATGCAAGAAAGTGGTGGGTTGAAAATAACATGAAAATGATTTTTATTAGAAAATGTTGCAGGTTAAATAAAAAAAGTAAAAAATATATTTCTTCTGATTTTAATAAAATATACTGAAGAAAGAAATCAAACTTGCAAGAATTTAAGATATTTGCAAATACTTCTAGCGAATGGCAAAATCACTTTCAAGTAAATATTAAAAAAAATAAAATGTCGCTTAAGAAACAACAACCTTAAGGTCGTCTATTTGCATCACATATATTTTTACCATTTAAGTAGGCAACTTTAATTAAACTAGCAGTGTCCGCCACTTCGTCTGCGTCTTTATAATATTTTGTTTGATTTCGACTCTTACTTTTTTAGTGCTTTAGATATGATTTATGTATTTACTTTGTAAAAAGGTACCTATCCCTGGATAATTAGTCAAGAACATTATAAAAAATTCTAAAATTTATTTAAAATTCTAAAATTTAATAAATTAGTTATTTAGGCTTAAAATTTCTCAGATTCTATTTCTTTAATAAGTTTGTTTAAATAGAAAATTAATAACAATTGAAACTACCGGGTAGATTAATACAAAAGAGTACTGATGACGGACGTAGCTGTCGAGAAAATGAATTCAGCTTTGCTGGTATCTAATTTTTCTTTATCTCTTTACAATTAAGAACTTAAGCCTAAATAATTAATTTATTAATACAGAAATAGTTCAAATAAAATTCATATAATTCTAAAATTTTTATAAAATTAAAAAAATATTGTAGAGTTCATTAGATAGTGTTAACAATGATCCGGTGATAAAAATAAAAGTTGCTGCCAGGTTTGCAGCATCATTGAATCGGTAAAATTGTATACTTTCACTAATTTTTCCCTATTTTCTCTTAGAAATTATATATTTTTACTGAAAAAAGTATCCTATATTTAAATTGAGGTACAAGGGTACCTCCTCAAAAAATTTTATTAAAATTAATTTAGTAGTTTTTAATTGATGCGAACACAAACAAATAGACAAAATTTCCAAAAAAAAAAGCTAATTTGTGTTCCGCTTTCATTACTAATTGCACCAGTCACAAAATTTAAAAAAAAAAATATTTTATATACAGGGTCATGTTACAGCTTTATTATATGCTAGATGTGCCCACACACGTTGTGTGAGTCCTGACAATATTTTGCTCAATTTTTCCAATCTTAAGACTCTAACGTAGTTACTTTATATAAAGTTACCCATCCCTGGATAAAATTCTAAAATTTATATAAGATTCTAAAAATTTTAAAAATTATTTTAAAGCTCTGCAAAAGACAGACAGGAAATTAGTTACTTTTTTTTAAAACAGCGCCATCTGTTGCCGAACATTGTTTAAAATATACAGCTTTCAAAAATAAAAGATGCCCTAAAGTATGCAGTATCTTCAAATCGGCGAACTTTCACTGCTTTTTCTCCACTTTCTCTTGAAAATAAGATATTTTGCGAAAAAAAAAGTATCCTATATTAGACACAGTATGCTGAGGTACCTTCTCACAAAATTTTGTTAAAATCCATTCGGTAGTTTTTAGATGATGCGCACACAAAAAATAAGGACAGACAGACAGTCAGAAAATGACTGTCAAGTAATTTAATTGATTAATTTTAATTGATTCAATTAATTTTTCAAGACCATATATTTTATTTGGAATTGTGGTTGAGAAAATGGTGGATAAATACTAATGGACAACATCTATTGTCATAACAATCACTCTGCGCAGAGACCTTTACCCTCCTATTCGAATAAATAATGAAACTACACCTCA
This sequence comes from Phasia obesa, assembly GCA_949628195.1. Taxonomy (NCBI): domain Eukaryota; kingdom Metazoa; phylum Arthropoda; class Insecta; order Diptera; family Tachinidae; genus Phasia; species Phasia obesa. The sequence continues at coordinate 152,882,731 of OX451216.1, forward strand.
AGATTCGAAGGTCAAATGCCTTTACAAATATCCTGATCAGAGTTTAACCAGTAAATTGCTTATTCGCAGAAATTCAAGACCAAACTTTAATTGCATTCTTCTACTTTATAATTCGATCCTTAAACCAATATAGGGCATTCAGTTATAGCGGTACTGGCATTCAGTTATAGCTGTACTGCCTTAGCCTAAAATTTAGAAAATTTTCAAAGGCGTCAAAACAACATTCTGCGAATAATTGTACTCGCATCCTGGCATATTACAAACCCGTACATTTACAAAGATCTGAATGTGGCATTAGTTAAAGATGAAATGGACTTAAATCTGGTGGCTCCTAACATCCTAAATCATCGTAGTTATGTTGGGTTAAAAAGCAGAGATATGACAAACATTTACCTCAGTACCTGGCTTGTTGTTTTAACCTCACGGTGACTCTCTATTTACACTAGGTGTAAATAGAGAGTCTACCAACGCCCTTGTTGCGCATAGCTATACAACAATTAGTCAATTCAGAACAAGGCTGGCAGGGAGTTTGAGAGTAAAAATGATACAGATTTATGTCAGTGCCTGGCGTATTGCCTTAACCTGATGGTAGTCTTGACAATGGAAACAATGTATCTACCACCGCCCTTGTTACGCATAGCGGAACAATTAGTAGATATTTCAAAAAAAAGGGTGGGCTGTGCCAATGCTTATACAGGGTGGGCCAAAAGAAACCAAGGGGTGTAAAAGTTTAATAACTTTTTTGTTTATTAACTTTTTTTTATTTTTTCTTTCAGATTATATAGACAACACTTGGAATTGTATTATTTAAACCAGAGATCAATTATTTTAACGCAAAGAGCATATCGCCGACATTATTGAAAATTTTATTATGAGTGATGAAGCTCATTTTCATTTGAATGGCTTTGTTAATAAGCAGAACTGTAGGTTCTGGGGTTCTGAAAATCCAAGAGCCATTCATCAACGCCAATTGAACCCCATCAGGTGTACAGTATGGTATGGGATCACATCTGAAAATGTCATTGGGCCCTACTTCTTCGAGAATGAAGATGGAAGTGCTGTAACCGTAAATGGAGAGCGGTATCGGTTTATGATAGAAAATTTTTTACGTCCTGCTCTTGAAAACAGACCTGGTATGTGGTTTCAGCAGGACGGAGCCACTGCCCATACTGCCCGAGACACAATGGCACTTTTAAGACAAATTTTTGGAGAGCCCTTGGTTTCTTTTGGCCCACCCTGTACTTCCTCTTGTTAGTACAAGCTATTATTTTTATGAAGGCTCTACTGATGATACCGTTTGACTTAACAAAATTAAATTTAGTATGTACCTTTGATATATGGTATATTTATATAGTATATATGAATAGCTGTACAATTTTTGGACATAATCGGAAGGGAGCAAGAGGTAGTTTTCATTACATCCCTAGCCGAAAATAATTATTTTTGTGATTCGAGTATATGGGTAATTCCACGTCAAATCAACAAGGCACTCAAAATGACTACTTCAGATTTTATTGAAACTTTTTTTATTTATATTCTTTGACTCCCTGAATCCAAATAAGAATTTTAAAAAATTCTATCTCATACAGTTTTTTCGCTTCACAGTTATCAAAATTGAAAAATATCGCTTTTTTGCATATGCGCTCGAGGATTAAATATTTGCTAAATCCAGTATAAGTCCTAGAAAGTTGAGTAATAGCTCATTTTAAAGGGTATTTCATACGCTTTAATTTAGTATCAATCATGAATCATGAAATTTTTTAACAAATTTTTTTTCTGATATTTAAAAAAAAGTTTTATTAAAATCTTTGAGATAGTGGGTCTCATGCATAAAACGTTAGCTTGAGCTCGGACTCGATTTTTTGTGTGAAAGGTGCTTGTCTTATGCATAATAAAATTTAACGTATTTGCTTTTACTCACAGCTCACGTTTGATCTCATTTTCATATGCATAAAAACAAGCTTTTGCTTTCTTTTGTGAGCTCTTGCTTACATTTTGTTGAGACTGCCTTATAATTGACTTGTGTACACTAAAAAGGAATCATGGCTGAATATTTTGTGCCACAAAGAAATACAAAATGTTATCAACAGCGTAAAACAAATTTAGCAAATGAGGATAAAAAATTATACAGGTTTGTATTCTTAATTATTAAAATAATAAAATGATAAATACATAGGTTTGATGATAGTAGCATCTGCTGGTTGGCTAATTATTTTATTGATGGTCAAAAAGAAGCAAGATTGATAAAATTCGACTGTTTTTAAGATTTTGTGCAGATCACATGGATTCCAAAATGGTATAGCCACAGATATTGGAGTCCATCAATCAACTGTGTCGCGAACTATTGCGGAAGTTGTGAAACTTATATCTGCCAAAGCAAGCGAGTGCTTTCCATTTGCAATTGGAATGATTGATTGTACTCATATAAAAATTAAAAAAAACCAACAAATCAAAGCGATGAGTATATTTGTAAAAAAGGATTCCACTCTATAAATGTGCAGGCAACTTGTGATGGAAAAGAACTTTTTACAAGCGTTGACATATCTTAGCCTGGTTCAGTTCATGACTCATGCATTTTTGCATTATTTTGTAGAATAATGAGGGCTATGGAATATACCCATGGCTAATGACACCATTCCGAAACCCAACAACTGACATAAAAAAAACATTCAACAAAGTGTTTTCAAGAGAACGTGTCATTAAAGAACGGTGTTTTGGGCAATTGAAACAAAGATTTTCGATACTTCAATACAAAATTCGGGTATCGACAGAGTTATCGCCCCACGTAATAGCCAGTTGTTTCATTTTGCATAACATAGCTAAATTTTTAAAAGACGATTATATCCTTATCAATGACGATTACAACAATACTGATATATGGCAATTAGGAAACGTATCGAACAACAAGCAGCTAGAAATTCTGATTCTACTTCACTTTCACTTGACGGCACGTTTGCACTTTAATAACAATTAGACGTTTGATCTCTCTTTGCTCAAGTAATTGCAATTGGTCAAAAAGACCAATTGAATTCATTTTTATGCATACAAAATTGAGCAAAAGGTGTTGCTGTTTGATTGAACTCGACTTACGAGCAATTGCTCACCTGCCTCAAATCAGCGCTATTACTCGTTTTTATGCATGAGGCCCAGTGTCTTTTAATTTTTTTAAATTTACATATGTTTTTTAACGAGGCTTAGTAAGTACGCAATAAAAATTTCAGAGTGGGACTATGGTGGGATCAAAAGTTATATTAAGAACATTTTTTTTTTTTGGTTGATTTGACTTGGAATTACCCATATATTTAACTTTTATTCTGTATGTAGTATATTTGAAAAAATAACTGTTTTCATGAGGTATGGTAAAGTTGAGTGTAGGTCACTACAGATTTTTTTAATAGATGTAGGAAAATACCAAGAATGTTTTTTGTGGCATCTGCATTAAAGCACTAAAACCATAGATCTTTTACATCCCTATTATAGAAATTCGATAATTGCGAAATGTTGAGTGCTCAATAGCAGTGCGGAATTGACACCCAATGGTAATAATCTCTTGGACGCAGTTACATTTTTGAAAAGCTTGTCTCCAACTATCTTCAACAAATAGGCCAATTTAACTTCGTCTGTTTCGCGTGGTTATTTGTTTTAGAACGGTTCTTTTGGAGTATAAATCTAATATTTCTAAGTTTCCCTTGAAACCTGCAAAGAATTACGAAGAACTATTGCCTTAATTATCGGCTTATTTCCTTATCAGTTAAGCACCTTGACGCCATTAGTTGAGTAATGTATTCAATTATAAAAATTACAGATAACACACTATATTTTTATTATTAAATATAATTAAAAATCATTAATATCTAAATACCTTTATACACCTGCAATCAATTATGGCTGTGAGCTAAGCATAATTTCAATCAACAAATAATCTAAAGGTTATTTTTTTTTTTTGTAAGGTTATGGTGTGTTGTGTGAAAACAATAAAACTTGCCTCTAATGTTACTTGACAGTTATCCTTGTGCGACGCGTCGTGAATGATAAGCAATAAAATAAATAACTCTGCATTACAAGTGGTTTTTATTTAAAGCTCGTACAAAGCAAAGGGGAAGGGAAATTAGACAGAAAAATAATACGTAACCCAATGGGTTATTCTATCAGTGTATATAGCGTACTGTATATGAGCTGATATGCATCCTATTTTTCATGTAAATATACCGAATTGCGTGAAGTGTGTAACACCATATTGAACAAAGTATCTTCAGGGTTTTAGCCGTACATAGGCATTTTTTTGTGGTAGATTTTTCTAATGCAGTATTTCTATTCCTATGTTAATTCACAAGTCAATGTAGGACTGCTGATATTGAAAGAAATCCAATGATGCTTTTGAAGTCATTTGATCTAGGGAGCCATTTCTTATAGTCGAATCGAGTAATTGCATAGACAACAAATGTTTTATCCAGTGTTTGGAATTTTTATACGAGCTGTATAAAAATCTATTAATTTTTATGTCGCACAGTAAACTGTCTAGTGGAAAAAGATAAAAAAAAAAAAAAAACTTTCGAATTTATTAATAAAATACATATGGGATAAAAGCTGAGACTGCCACGATGTCAGAGGTGGTTTGGTTTTTCATGCGTGCGTTACAACTATAAAAAGTTACACGGCTTTAAATTCGAATTATTTTCATAATTTTTTCATAATTTTTACATAAGTAACAAAAAATGAGTTTGGAAAAATAAATCTCAAAAATTCATTTTTCAATAAAAATGCCTGCAATTATATTTGTTTTATTCAGAAATGTAGCAGAAAAAATGAAAAAATCCTAAAATTCAAATATTTATAACAACACTGTAAAAAATAATTCTGAAGTTATTAGCCAAAATATGTACATTTTTAAAAAAAATAGTCAGTTTCGATGGATCCGAAAAAATAGGCACATCAACAAACAACCTTTATGAATCAATAATCTTATTTTCTGTTATATATACTAAAATATATATAAAAAGGTTTAGGTGTTTTCTATGCCAACTTAGGAAATATAATGATTTTAAAAATCATCTATAATTGATATTTTTTATTAAAATTATCAGTTGATATTTTTAATATTTGAAAATATATTATAATATATTATGCTTTAAACCAGGGCGAACTAATACAAAGTGAGTGCACGGGCGAATGCTTTAGAATGCCTTCACAAAACAATTAAGACAGAATAGACTTGAACACACTCGAAAAAATAGCAGAGACAATTGTAATCAAGATTTAATGAATTAACTCCTAATTTCTTCTGATCCATTAATTTCATTCAATAGAAATACAATAAATACAAGCAGCTCTTTCAACAATAATCAAGAAATTAGTAATTATATAACAGTAAATGAATCTATTAACACTGATTCAGACTCAGAAATTGATTTAAGTGATTAATAAATTGTTTACAATTGTTATGTCATTTGAATTAGTTCGTATTTATTAATCTTTATATAAATATGTTTTTTATCTTAAATAGTAATTTAATTTTAAAATATTTATTATTGTCAATTTAGTACCCCTATTCATATAATGTTATTTAATCCTTATGTCAACACCAGAAAAATTATACGTACGTCAACAGCAGCATACCCGTACTATTTAAATGGGAATTTCTTTGTTATTAATTATGTTTTTGATTCTTTTTATGTATGATTATTCAGAATAACGAATAACGTCTGAAAATGGAAAAAATACTATAGGTTTGTCATCCCACCACAGACTGCCTGGTGACTTACCTCCAACATATTGAGATCTGGACTTAGTATAAAAGATTGTTAATTTCTGATGAAATGTGCAACATAATTATTTGGAAAGAATAAGGAAAACAACAGCGAAAAGAGATTTTAATGCGTATTTGAATCTCCTTTTGACAACGGAAACACATACCAGCAACGTAAATAAACCAAGCGGCAGCAATAACGGACATATTTTTGATGCTATACAATAAATAATTCTTGCAAAAAAAAACCGACTTCAAAACAGACAAACTTAAAGGCATGTTTCTTTAAGACGGTAACTATTGCGACACCCTGTAATTTCCGAATTCAAATTTTATACTAGTTATAGCGGTCGTAGGAATACAGGTTCGTTGTACATTTCAACCTTCTATCTGTAACGGTTTAAAAGTTTGGTCATATACATCAAATTACATAAACTATTGCGACACCGTGTAATTTATAATTTTAGATATAGTAATGGACATTCTCTCTAATTGTTAAGTGTTTATCAATAACTTTTTAAAAGATAGGGTCATATATATCAAATGACGTCACCTATTGGGACACCCTTTAAATTCAAATTTTAATATAAATACTTTTTAAAGAACACTTTGTAATACAGATTCTTTTTAAATTTTAACTTTGTATCCATATACATCAAATTACATCAACTATTGGGACACCCTATAATTTCCAATTTTAAATATTTATACTTGTTTTTATTCGAGACAAAGTAGTGAACATTTTGTCTATTTTTCAAGTGTTTGTCTATAACGGTTCCAAAGATGAGGACATAATGGTCAAATAACATCAATAATGGGGACACCCTTTAATTTATAGATCCAAGTTTTATACTTGTTTGAATAGCGGACTAAGCAATATAGGTTCTTTGTAAATTTCATCTGTCTATCTGTAACAGTTGAAAAGTTTGGCCATATATATTACTTTTACATTAACTATTGGGACACCCTTTAATTTCCAAATTCATATTTTACACTTGTTATTTTAGCGGACTTAGCAATACAAGTACTTTGTAAATTTCAACTGTCTGTCTATAAAGGTTCAAAAGTTTGGCCATATATTATCAAAATAAACCAACTAATGGGACACCCTTTAATTTCTAATTTTAAATATTTATACTTATTATAACAGACATAGTAACGAACATTCTGTGCAACTTTCAAGTGTTTGTCTATAACGGTTCAAAAGATAGGAGAACAAAGGTGAAATTAAGTCACCTATGGGGTCACCCTTTAATTTTTAATTTTATTTTTTAATTACTTTTTGTTGTTGGGAGCTACAGTGATACGCACTTTTTTTTAATTTTAAATTGGTGACCTATAATGTTCATAATACACGTAAAAAACATGTATGTTGTATGGGGACACCCTTTAATTTTTAAAATTTTGAACTTCTTTTAAAATGGGACCAATCTGTAGCCATAACCTTTCTAATAGTGCAAAATTTTTAAAATCGGTTCAAAAATGACTGAGTTCTGCGGGCACAAACATAAAAAAAAAAAGCAACATTCAGACGAATTGATAACCTCCTTCTTTTTTTGAAGTCGGTTAATAAAGTAGCAATTATACAGCAGGAGCCCATGTCATTTGATGAACAATTGTATGCTTTCCGTGGTGTTATTTTTTTCACTCAACTCATACCATCAAAACCCGCAAATTCGAAACAAAAAAGTGTGGTGGGTACGTAACTTTATTTCGCTTTATAGGGAAAAAATCTACTCGACAATGGCGGCATGCAGTAAACAGAAAAAACAACTTAAGTCGAAATGTGTTGAAGGACTTTTACGTCGACCGTTTCCGTAATAGTGGACGAAACATTGTGTTCGACCACTTTTTACCAACTACCTATTGAACACCTATTTATCAATATTGGGTATAGAATATAAAGAAAAAAATTTGTGCCACAAAAACTTGGTATTGTAAAAGAACTTTTAGTGGAATCCACCATATTCGATTTTAGCAAGAAAACTACAATTTATCCTACATGACCAAGAACAAATCAGTTGTAGTCCTTTCCAGAATGCATAACAGAAGCGAAGTAGGAGGTATAAGGAAGAACCCAGCAATGATATTGGACTGGAACAAATGTAAAGGAGGCATTGATATGGACAAATGTCTTGTAGAATATTTAGCCAAACGGCGAAAAATATGTGTCCTTTGGAGTTCTATTGTGCCTTTGCTGTGTACATAATTTACTTGGAGAACAATTTGGCGTCTACAAACCGTCGTAGGCCATGCGCCAAAACTAACTGCAAACATAGAATATTTTCTATACGAGCTATAATTTATGTACCTTTGAAGGTAATAGATGTTGCACTGCATTGCAATAGTTGCCACAAAAATTTTTGATTTTTTTAACTTTTCAACTACGCTTGTATGCATGTTTATATGTATGAGTTGTGCGTGAGTTGTGAGTTTATTATTGTGCTATTTTAAAGATTTACGTATGTAAAAATAAAGATTGCTTTTTAATTTTATGCAATTAGTATTTATGCAAAATTAAACATACCCGGGTATGCAGCTGTTGACGTAAGGGGTAGGATTCGAGTGGGCATATCTCTGACCTGAGTTGTCCAATTCCACTCAGTCATTGTAGTATGATATAAAATATATTTGTAAAGGATATCATGAAATTTCAGATTAATCGGATCGCTACTTTTTGAGATATAGTAGATTTAAAACGCAAAACATACCCGGGTATGTTGCTGTTGACATAAAGGTTAAATACCAATGGTTGTGAGTATTTTCAAAACTTTAAAATATAGAAATACTAAAAAGTTTAAAATAATATTTTATTCAAAAAAGGTATACGGCAACCTTAAATAATTAGAGATTGGTTTTATTTTATAAACACAAACTATCACTCTTTATCATTTTGTATGTGAAAAAATAGATTAAAATTCAAAAAAATAAAAATTACTGAAATAGGGGAATTTCGGGTATTTAATTGTCCCTGCACCGGAAAGATAAAAGAATTTCTAAAAATGTTAATTCAGTTTTTAAAATAGTAGGCCAAAATAGATATGTGCCAAAAATTTCATTAAGCCATAACTCCTTCGATTTGTCGATTTGTGTCGTGATATCGAGCATTAGCAAATATAAAAGTAAAATTAATTTAGAACTGAAATACAATTAAACTAAGGCTGTTTAAGCCTAGTGCTAGGATATAATTCCACAAAAGTTTACTTTTTAACCGACTTCACAAAAAAAGGAGGTTATCTATTCGTCTGAATGTTGCTTTTTTTCTTGTTTGTGCCCACAGAACTCAGTCATTTCTGAACCGATTTTAAAAATTTCATTATTAGAAAGGAAATGCTTACATATTGGTCCCATTTTAAAAGGAGTACAGAATTTTGAAAATTAAAGTGTGTCCCCATACAACATACGTGTTTTTTACGTATATTATGAACCGTAAAGAGCACCCTTTTAAATTTAAAAAAAAACTACATTTTACTATAGCTGCCAATAACAGAAATTAATAAAAAAAAAAATAAACTTAAAAATTAAAGGGTGTCCCCATATGTGACGTCAATTTAAATATATGAACCATTTGAATCATTGTAGACAATCACTTGAAAATTGGACAGAATGTCCAATATTTATAATCAGAAATTAAATATTTATAATTAGAAGTTAAAGGGTGTCCCAATAGTTGATGTAATTTGATGTATATTGCAAAACTTTTGAACCGTAACAGAGAGACGGTTGAAATTTACAAAGAACCTGTATATCTTATTCCTTTATAACATCAAGTATATGATTTAAATTTTGAAACTAAAGGGTGTCCCCATAATTGATAAAATTTTACCTATCTAGCCCTATCTTTTGAAGCGTTATAGACAAACACTTGAAAATTAGACAGAATCTTCACTACTATGTCCCGTATAATAACTTTTATAAATATTTAAAATTTTAAAGGGTGTCTCAATAGTTGATGTAAATTTATGCATATGGCCAAACTTTTGAACCGCTTTAGACAGACATTTTAAATTTACAATGAATCTGTCCTTTTAAATAAGTGTTTAATTTAAAATTGTACATTAAAGGGTGTCCCCTAGGTGATATTGTTTAAGCTATATGGCCATATCTTTGGAACCGTTACTTTTTATTGCTGTGTCAGTAATAATAAGTGTAAAAAAATAAAGGGTGTCCTTATATCTGACGTAATTTGACGTATATGCCTTTATCTGCTTAACCGTTATGGATAGACATTTGAATGTACAGAACGTATATTACTATGTCCGTTAGAGCAAGAAGTATAAAAGTATTTGATTTGAATACTATTTCTTACAGATTACTTCCTTTTAAATTTTTAGTTTAGAATTGATACACATATAATGGGTGATTTTTTTGAGGTTAGGATTTTCATGCATTAGTATTTGACAGATCACGTGAGATTTCAGACATGGTGCCAAAGAGAAAGATGCTCAGTATGCTTTGACATTTCATCATGAATAGACTTACTAACGAGCAACGCTTGCAAATCATTGAATTTTATTACCAAAATCAGTGTTCGGTTCGAAATGTTCAAATGTGACAAATTTTGTTCAGCGATGAGGCTCATTTCTGGTTGAATGGCTACGTAAATAAGCAAAATTGCCGCATTTGGAGTGAAGAGCAACCAGAAGCCGTTCAAGAACTGCCCATGCATCCCGAAAAATGCACTGTTTGGTGTGGTTTGTACGCTGGTGGAATCATTGGACCGTATTTTTTCAAAGATGCTGTTGGACGCAACGTTACGGTGAATGGCGATCGCTATCGTTCGATGCTAACAAACTTTTTGTTGCCAAAAATGGAACAACTGAACTTGGTTGACATGTGGTTTCAACAAGATGGCGCTACATGCCACACAGCTCGCGATTCTATGGCCATTTTGAGGGAAAACTTCGGAGAACAATTCATCTCAAGAAATGGACCGGTAAGTTGGCCACCAAGATCATGCGATTTGACGCCTTTAGACTATTTTTTGTGGGGCTACGTCAAGTCTAAAGTCTACAGAAATAAGCCAGCAACTATTCCAGCTTTGGAAGACAACATTTCCGAAGAAATTCGGGCTATTCCGGCCGAAATGCTCGAAAAAGTTGCCCAAAATTGGACTTTCCGAATGGACCACCTAAGACGCAGCCGCGGTCAACATTTAAATGAAATTATCTTCAAAAAGTAAATGTCATGGACCAATCTAACGTTTCAAATAAAGAACCGATTTTGCAAATTTTATGCGTTTTTTTTTAAAAAAAAGTTCTCAAGCTCTTAAAAAATCACTCGTTATTTGTTTTGTAGTCGTTTTTTTTTTGCAAGAATTATTAATTTAAAACTATTTTATTTTCCTATCCTCTGACTTATTAATATTTTTATTAACTTTAATTTTTTATTCTCTTTTAGGTAAGTACGTTTGAACACTCCTGATAGTCGTATGTATATCTTTGTAATGGAAAAGGTAAAATTAATATATTTTTTTTTTTTTTTTTGTAAAGAATATCTAATGGTTCACTTCAGCTACCATTTCCCCTGCAATTAATACGAAAATAAATGTATTTTATTTTCTAGTCAAGCAGAGAAAAGGGTATAATGGTTTAGTAATTACAGTGAAAACTAACTATTAATTGTAAATTATCACCCGTAGACAAATTGCAACAATTAGAATTTCTATATTTTCTCTCTGCATTCTTTATGAATGTGTCCAAGTTCCATAGCCACATTGTTCGGCATGTTTGAAGTTTTAAGTGGACGTTGTGTTGTGTATATTTTTCACTTTCTCTTTATTTATCTATTGATGTTAAAAGTTGATATGCCGAGCGATTTATTACCATGATAATGTCATAAAAAAGAATAGAAAAATGTACAAATTAGTTTAATTGCTTAATATTCATGACCTTAAAGGGTGTACTAAGGGACATACATAGGATAATGACTAAACGTTTTAGTTTATAATAAATAATAACCATTTAAGTAGGAGTATATAATGGTATCTGCCTTAAATATTTATATTTATATCAGTTTGAGCTAATTGAAGGTTTTAAAGATAAAACTTTAATTTAGTTTTTAATTAATTCAATTATTTTTTTAATTGAAATATTTTGTTATTCATTTTAATTAAATATCACAGTGCAACAGTGCAAAAATAACCATATACGGACACCACTACGTGATAAAAGACAAAAAAAAAGACCCCTGTCTCCCAGTTTTGCCCAAAGTCCTCCAGGTTTTTTTTATGGCCCCTCAAAGATGTGGGGCCTCGATGTCATTTTTGGAAAAAAAATGATCATTTACTCAAGCTCATATTTTGCATTAAAAAATTAAAAAAATAGATTTCTAAAAAATGTCGAAGTTTAAAAAATACCCGGCGAATTTTTAATAAAACTCAATGAAATTTTCTAGCGTTCGATTAGCTAATATAACGTCAGCCATTTTAAAGAAGGGGAAAAAACAATATAAATGTTTTTAACAAATAAATTAATGATAAATCAAATGGTATTTATGGTAGCATATACCAGTTTGACCATCGATCAAGTGAGGTGCATGACTTCGGTGTTACATATGCATTATTTTTTTCAAAATTTTCTATCGCCATTTTGCATAAGTGTAGCTGGATTTTTCTTCACCATCATTGAAAGTCCTTCGTTAATATATGTGTCCATCTGAGAAATACTTCTAATGGAAGCATACCATATGATATGCATTTCTAAAGGGTGGTTAATTTTGAATAAAACACAAATTATTTATTTAATTATTAACAAAATGGTTCAATTATCGGCCGCCGCGACCTCGGCGACACCCCTCCATCCGATGCTCCAAATTTTCGATGACGCTAAGGCATAACTGAAGTTCTATGCCGTTTCTGTGCCAAATTATCTCATCCTTTAGCTCTTGAATTGTTGATGGCTTATTGACGTACACCTTCTCTTCGAATAACCCCAAAGAAAGAAGTCCAACGGTGTTAAATCACATGGCCTAGGCGGCCAGTTGACATCGCCACCACGAGAGATAACACGGCCATTGAATTTGTCGCGCAAAAGAGACATTGTTTCATTAGCTGTGAGGCAAGTGGCACCGTGCTGATGAAACCACATATCGTTCACATCCATATCTTCCAATTCGGGCCATAAAAAATTCGTTATTATCTCATGATAGCGAAAACCATTCACAGTAACTGCCTTACCGGCCTCATTTTGGAAAAAATATGGCCCGATGATGCCGCCAGCCCATAAACCGCACCAAACAGTCACTATTTGTGGGTGAAGTGGTTTTTCGACTATCACTATTGGATTAGCATTCCTCCAAATGTGGCAATTCTGCTTATTGATGAATCCACTGAGCTGAAAATGTGCCTCATCACTGAAGATGATTTTCTTCGAAAATTGATCATCCATAGTGGCCATTTCTTTCCACCATTCTGACCATTGCTCGATTATATATCCTTGCATGGTTCAAATTGAGTTAGTTAGTCTGAAATTGTGAAATGTCAAATGAAATGCAAAAAAAAATAACGTTTAGGTGTTTCACATTCAACATTGGCCCTTCAAATTTAACTACCTAATAGAAGCATTATTAAAAACAAAGCGACAATGTGAAAATTAATAACTATCTGTGCCCACACACGTTGTATGCATCCTGACAATTATTGTAAAATTACTGTAAAAGACAAGTAGCGCCATCTGTTGCGCAACATTCTTAAAATATACTGCTTTCAAAAATAAAAGAGATCTCAAAGTATGCAGTACCATTTAATCGGTATGAAAAAGCGGCGTACCTTTCACTGCTTTTTCTCCACCTTCTCTTGGAAAAAAAGCAACCCATATTAGAATCAGGATACTAAGGTACCTCCTCACAAAATTTTGTTAAAATCCAGCCAGTAGTTTTTACGTGATGCGAACACAAAAAAGAAGAACCGACAGACAGAATGAGTTACTATTTTATTATATGTATAGATTTAGGGAAATATCGAAGCAGACCACTTCTATAATGGGTCCCTTTCGTCCTCAATGATTATATGCAATTGAAATATAATTTACGGCAACCTTACTTTGATTGAGCCACGTGCTATAACCAGTTTTAATCTTGACTAGTGGTTTCAGGCTGTCGACTGTTAACTGGCGTCCTTCTTTCTCATAACGCAGCCTTTAGTAATTGCTAGCATTTATTCAAGGCTCAGGTCCCCCATGGCATCAAATATGGATGCCATGGGGAACCATGGGGGAAACATAAAGTAGTCAAGTGTAAGTTGGAAAAAGTTCATGATACATCCAGTCATGTCACATCCAGCTTAGAAATCCATCATATCTATTTAATATACCAACGAACCCAGATATTAGTGAGTTGTCGTGAAAAAATGCATTTATATAATTGATGCAATAGTTTGTTTTCAATCTTGATTTTGATCAGTTGTTTCCCCAAATAATAGATTGGGACAAAACAAAAGCAGTTAACCCACCATTAGCAGTGGAATTGATTTGAACATGTAAAATTTCCCCGATAAAAGCAAAGCCTTTGTCATTATCTGCTCGTCGTTTCAATACACAGAAAAAAAATGTTTCTACAAATTAAAGGTTTTGATTAGTTTCAGATACAACTTTAATTTAATTTTTAATTAATTCAATTATTTACTTAATTGAAATATTATTTAATTCATTCTTAATTAATTATATAATTGAATCAATTAAAAAATTACTTAAATTTGCATCCGAAACTAATAAAAACTGTTAATAGGAGCAAAAAATGTTGCTGTGTACCCATATTATGGTTCGCCCTACGAAACAAGATAGATGCAATTATTTAACCATGCATTTAGAGATGATCTGTCGCTACGTGTTATGAGCAGAGCTTATGTAAAACTCATACCTAAAATACAAAGCATGTTTGTAACAAGGCAACTGTATACCGAGGTTAGCCTTTTCTCGATTTAGCTTTTAACAGAAACCAAAACTATGGTTTTGGTTTGGTTTCGGTATGTTAGCTAATACCGTTGCCACCAATATTATGTCTCCGGTCAGGCTCAGTAACTGAAGTTACTACTAGTTGATTTTCAAATACATCGCAACTGGTGGATGGCATACAGTTGTCACCATAAGAAATACAATTGCATTAAAGCAAAAAAGGCGAAAACAATCTAAGATTAGTTACACATTGTGCCATCGGCAAGTCTCCACTAGCCAAAAAAAAAAATGGAAGCTAACACGGTTACCCTCACGGGTGAATTCATGGTCACAAAAGTTACAAACCAAAAAAAGCCAGCGTTAGAAGGGAACAATATTCTGTACAAACAACGAAGAGACCGTCATATAGCATATAAACTGCATAAATTCTAGAATCCAGTCAATTCTGAGGATACGTTTTAACTTATGTACAAAAGCACATTTCTTTTAACTAACATGATTAGAGCAATATACACAAACCATAAAAAAGTCGTAAATACATAAACTTTTTTATGAAAGAAAAGCTATCGTCTTAGGCCTACTACACTATAACCACAACCACACTATTATTTGCCTTTTAGAAATATTAATGTACACTACCCTGAAAACAACTCGGTTGTTCACCTCACGTCAAACGTGGCCTATTCATCTCTAATTCTCTAATCTCAATAGGAGTCAAACCACAGAAACTTTCTTATATTAAATGATTTTACTCGCCGGATGAACTCATCTCTAGAAAAAAATTTTTTTGCGGACCCTCTACATACATTATTTTTTCCATATTTTTGTCAGGACCTCTTGCTTTTCCCTCATATTACTTTTGTTTTAGTACTTATAGTTCTTCTGCTTCTTTTATCACATTTTAACTTTTAAAATAAATTATACTTTGCCTCTCATACGACTAAATTTAAAAATAAATAGAGCAAAATTTTTTTTTTTTTTTGTAAATTGCTTTCTTTGATTGCTGCTTGTCAAATAATAATAGAAAAGTTTTGACATTTTGTCACCTCTTTGTTACATGTTGTGTGTCAAAACTTTTTAAATGCGTACCGCTTTCCATTGTTACTGCCACATTTTTATTTATTTATTTTTTTTTATATTTTTTTTTCCTATTCCCAGCTCTATAGGCCAAAAGTTGTACTTACATGAATGTTGTCATGCGTCATATTTTATATTGTCTTTAGCTGTTATAAGCGTTTTTTTTCTACATGACGAGACACACTTCATTTGTTAGATTTGTTGTTATTTTGTTTTATTTTTTTTTTGTTCTGTCTCTCATGCATCACCAAAATCCGAGTCAAGTTGAGCTGAATGGAGAAAAAAAAGTAAAGTGTTGTAGAATACAAATAGATTGTTTTTACACAGCATGTTACACCTAAAATAATGTTACATGAATACAAAGTGATACATCTAATTTTGAAAGAAAATGTTTAAGAGTGAAAGGGGTTGCTAGAAAGCGGAATATTATCACAAGTAAAATAAACAAGGACATGCATACATTAGTAAACACATTTCGTTGTAGTTAAATAACAGATGTTGCATATTAAGGTGATGAGAAAAAGACAAATAATACAAATGAAATAAAAGGATTTTTGCATTTGGTACCAGTATGAAATGTTTCACCTCTAATTAATTTTGGTACAGCTTGGTTTGCATATTAAAGCACCACTTTGTAAGTATTAGCTAGACCTTTAAGATCATGTATAAATTTTAAAATTCAGAAGAAATGGCAAGCTGTAAAAGAATTTTCAGATGCGAGTTATACAATTTTGAGACCACATAGCACCACCCCTGAAAAGTGTAAACTCCTCTGCTATGGTCCTGTCAAATTTTGGATCAATCGTCCTAGCCCTTTACAAATAGCAGAGTTATTTCTTATACAAATATTTTGATTCTGCCCCACTGTGCGCTAATGTATATCCAAAGTGAGTGCTATGTTATCTAAACTGAGCGCCTATAATATTTTCAAACCAAAATGGATCAAAATATATTCTTAGGACGCTCACGAAGTGGTGGGCAGGCACTCCTAATTAATGAAATAAATCTGTCAAATGGTAGCTGAACTCACACACGTCTTTTATCGTTCATCCTTAAATTTTTAATTTAAGTTTATCTTACCTGCTTTTTCAAAACTTTAAGTGTCTGCCTGAAATGGTTCAAAAGATCAGCACATATATGTACGTCTAAATCAAATCTACTATGATCAACTATTTTCAACTATTTTTTAACTTTTTGTATAGCGAACATAATATTAAATACCACTGTGCCTATAAAGTTTACAAAAGTAGGCTGGATTCCTCAATACCGCGACATCCTTCGAACACCCTTTAATAGCTAGAAATGTTAAAAACTTGTAATCAAATTTCATTTTTTCGTTTCCATTACTTGTGTTCCACACATTCTTTATTTTTGAACTCTACTGCCCCGTCTTATTTTTTTAATTCCAGTCTAGGGATATAAAAAAATGCTTTACTGTTACACTTGAAAAATGTTACCATTGTACAATTCCCAAAGCATTTCAGTACAAACAAAGAATTATGGCAATAGTTTTAAAAATTGACAGTCATACCCAGCCATTCATTTATTTATTTAACGAAACGACAGCAAATACAAAAGTTTTTATTACTTGTGAACAACGCTACGCTGCTGGTGCAACATGGGATGGATGGTTGGTTTTAGGGTTAGGCTGCCATTTATGTGTGTTTGTGTGTGTGAGAGTGTGTATGTTTGTTATAGCAATGGAACCATAAACAATTCCACAAAATTAACAAGAAAGAGTGCTTTATTCGGCCATGCCGAATCTTATACACTTCCCCCTAGTAATGTTAAATATTCTCCTATTCTGTTATGTTTCCCAAATTTACAATAATATACATTCAGTTTTTACTTTTATGCTTTTCAACTTCACTATTACAAATACAAAATTTTATCAAAAATTGTTTATAAAAATTTTACCGAAAATATTTTGCAAAAATTTTATCCAAAAGTTTTTTTGAAAAAATTTTATCGAAAGTTTATTGTAAAAATTTTATCGAAAATTTGTGGTAAAAATTTTATAGAAAATTATTTTTGTAAACATTTTATGGAATATTTTTATGTAAAAATTTATTCGAATATTTTTATGTAAAAATATTATGAAAATTTTTTGTAAAAATTATATTGAAAATTTTTTTGTAAAAATTATATTGAAAATTTTTTGTAAAAATTTTATTGAAAATTGTTGCAAAAAATTTTATAAAAAATTTTTGCAAAAATTTTGTCGAAAACTTTTGATAAAAATTTTATCGAAAATTTTTGGTAAACATTTTATCGAAAATTTTTTGTAAAAATTTGATTAAAAATTTTATCGAATATTTTTTTGTAAAAATTTTATCGAATGTTTTTTGTAAAAATATTATGAAAATTTTTTTATAAAAATTTTATTGAAAATTTTTTGTAAGAATTTTATTGAAAATTTTTTGTAAGAGTTTTATTGAAAATTTTTTGTAAAAATTTTATGGAAAAGTTTTTGTGAAACTATTATAAAAAATTTTTACTAAAACTTTTCTAGAAAATTTTTTGTAAAACTTTTATAGAAATTATTTATTTCTCAAGAACGCATAATTCCTCTTTTTTAAATTATTATTATATAGTAATCCAAACAGATTACAGAAAATTAAAAAAACTACACTTACGATTTGGGTAATAACCAGTGAAATAGCTATATGCTATATGGATATGCTTTACCAATAGTAATCTGTTTGGATTACTATATAATAATAAATTAAAAAAAGGAATTATGCGTTCTTGAGAAATAAATAATGTTATTTAAAAATTCCACATATAATTTTTTAATTTAATAGAAATTTTTTGTAAAAATTTTTTAATTTTATTTAACACTTTTTGTAAACATTTTATTGAAAATTTTTTGTAAAAATATTATCGAAAAATTTTTTTTTAAATGTTATCGACAATTTTTTGTAAAACTTTTATAAACAAATTATTGTAAAACTTTTATCGAAAATTTTATGTAAAAATTTTATCGAAAATTTTATGTAAAAATTTTACAGAAAATTTTATGTAAAAATTTTACAGAAAATTTTTCGTAAAAATTTTACAGAAAATTTTTCGAAAAAATTTTACAGATAATTTATCGTAAAAATTTTACAGATAATTTATCGTAAAAATTTTACAGAAAATTTTTCGTAAAAATTTTACAGAAAATTTTTCGTAAAAATTTTACAGAAAATTTTTCGAAAAAATTTTACAGATAATTTATCGTAAAAATTTTACAGATAATTTATAGTAAAAATTTTACAGAAAATTTTTCGTAAAAATTTTACAGAAAATTTTTCGTAAAAATTTTACAGAAAATTTTTCGTAAAAATTTTACAGAAAATTTTTCGTAAAAATTTTACAGAAAATTTTTCGTAAAAATTTTACAGAAAATTTATTGTAAAAATTTTAACGAAAATTTTTTGTAAAAATTTTATCAAAAATTTTTTGTAAAAATTTTATCGAAAATTTTTTGTAAAAATTTTATCAAAAATTTTATCGAAAATTTTTTGTAAAAATTTTATCGAAAATTTTTTGTAAAAATGATATCGAAAATTTTTTGTAAAACTTTTATAAAAAAATTATTGTTAAACTTTTATAGAAAATTTTATGAAAAACTTTTATAGAAAATTTTATCAAAAATTTTATCGAAAATTTTTTGTAAAAATTTCATCGAAAATTTTTTGTAAAAATTTCATCGAAAATTTTTTGTAAAACTTTCATCGAAAATTTTTTGTAAAAATTTTATCGAAAATTTTTTGTAAAAATTTTATCGAAAATTTTTTGTAAAAATTTTATCGAAAATTTTTTGTAAAAATTTTATCGAAAATTTTTTGTAAAAATTTTATCGAAAATTTTTTGTAAAAATTTTATCGAAAATTTTTTGTAAAAATTTTATCGAAAATTTTTTGTAAAAATTTTATCGAAAATTTTTTGTAAAAATTTTATCGAAAATTTTTTGTAAAAATTTTATCGAAAATTTTTTGTAAAAATTTTATCGAAAATTTTTTGTAAAAATTTTATCGAAAATTTTTTGTAAAAATTTTATCGAAAATTTTTTGTAAAAATTTTATCGAAAATTTTTTGTAAAAATTTTATCGAAAATTTTTTGTAAAAATTTTATCGAAAATTTTTTGTAAAAATTTTATCGAAAATTTTTTGTAAAAATTTTATCGAAAATTTTTTGTAAAAATTTTATCGAAAATTTTTTGTAAAAATTTTATCGAAAATTTTTTGTAAAAATTTTATCGAAAATTTTTTGTAAAAATTTTATCGAAAATTTTTTGTAAAAATTTTATCGAAAATTTTTTGTAAAAATTTTATCGAAAATTTTTTGTAAAAATTTTATCGAAAATTTTTTGTAAAAATTTTATCGAAAATTTTTTGTAAAAATTTTATCGAAAATTTTTTGTAAAAATTTTATCGAAAATTTTTTGTAAAAATTTTATCGAAAATTTTTTGTAAAAATTTTATCGAAAATTTTTTGTAAAAATTTTATCGAAAATTTTTTGTAAAAATTTTATCGAAAATTTTTTGTAAAAATTTTATCGAAAATTTTTTGTAAAAATTTTATCGAAAATTTTTCGTAAAAATTTTACAGAAATTTTTTTCCAAAAATTAGGAGATTCCTGCAATCTACATTGCTTGCCCAGTGGGCACCTTGCAGGTCTATCGGCTACCTCTATGTGTATTGCTTTCTATAAAGACCTTTAATAGAAATCAAGGCAGAAAAAACCTACCAACCTAAACACAAACAAAAATCAGTGATTGTTGATCAATGAGATCTGTATGCACACCATGGGATCTTTTGGTAGCGCTCTAGTATTTATTTAACAAAAAAAAAAAGTAAAAAAGCATCACTACAACCGAAAAAAAATAAAAAACAACGTGTAAAAATATAGGTGGGCGTGGTTTTTAGCACGCAGCCTCTAATAGAATGGTCTAATGTTGCTGAATTGCATTAGCGAAATTTTCAAAACTATGCCTGGCAGATTGGTGGGCTTAAATATTCTGTATATTTTCTGGTGCCTTGGCAAAGTTGATTTCAACACAAACACAGACGGGCAGACGGACATCGCTTAAATAACTTCTCTATTTATAAGTATCCAGAATATACATTTCTATATACCTTATGGAGTTGGAAATGAATATTGTAGAAATTGCACATGGAATGACAAACTCGTACATACCCTTGTCACCCTGCACACAGCTGTGGTGAAGAAAGAAAATGGATAATTAATAAATAAATAAATAAAAAGAGACAGGAAGCAAAAGGAGCAATAAAGAAATGTTTAAATAAGGCAAAGATAATGAAGAAGAATTTTTTAATTTGATATGTAAGATTTGTATATGATGAGGTTGTACTCCAATAAGATCTGTTGACTGATTAATATGTACAAGGTGGCATAAAATTAATCTCCTTAGCGAAAGATGTTATAATATTTGCAATCATTTTTGACATATATAAACTTAATAGCTGCAGCATACAAGCAAATTAAAGGTACAAATAAAGATTTCCATCGCTCAAAATCATTTTTTTGTGTTTAGAAAAAAAATCATATTTAATCATGCAATGATGGCACACCCTTTATATTCCTTTAAAATTGTATAAAATGTTATCAAGAATTTAATCTCCTTAAATGTTTAGCTATTGTTAGCCTTTAATAACTTTAAGTTATTTGCTTGAAAAATATTATTATACCTTTTCTTCGCCTTATAATCTAAGATCATAATGCTCGATTAGCTCTCCTTACAATAAAACCTTAAATTCTTGGAATTAAATAGAAACACCCATTCCCATACAAACAAAGTATTAAGAAGAATTATTTTTATTAACAAAAATTAAAAAAAAAAACACCAATAACGCAACAAAAATTTCTTTGGAAAATCGTTTCTGCTTAAAATGAAACGGAAACGGATGTGCAACTTATGTACGAAACAACTATTAAAATAATAAAAATAAAAACAACGACTATAACAATAAAATGCTATTTAAGTTTATTGAAAAGTGGTTTTGCCTCACTTTACTCCATTGCCTTAGCCGTTCTTTAGTTTTATTTCTACAAGTTACCTTGTCTGTACACTCACATACACACAGATGCATACTCATATATACAGTTTACCAATGCCGTACAGCAAATAAACGTCTTTTTTTTTGTTTAAACAATTGCTGCAGCAACAAAGGCAACATTGTTGTCAACCATAAATATTACAGGACACAAAACAAAAAATAATTTACATAAAAGTAAATAAAGGTGAATAAAATGAAAAGGAATCTAAAGTAATAAAATGCAACAGAAATGAAAAAAATTGTATACGAAAACAAAAAAAAAAGGAAGAAAAAACAACAAACAATGTATGAGTGCATTGTAAGTAAATGAAAATGAATACTAAAATACAATTGCATACAACGAAAAAAACAAAAACAAACAAAGTGAAACTGCATAGTTATTTGAAATATGAATTTGTGCGCCTTTAAAAAGTTATCCAAGTAGCAGGACATTTTATGGGTCCCGCAGTACAGGTGCAGCGGCTGCAACTTCGTACAAAATACTTTCGACAATTAAATGTATTTTTTTTTTATTTTTCATTTTCAAGTTGTTTTCGAATACCAATGATTGTTTTCAGCATTTGACTTAATTTATGGTTTGTTGGTTCTTACGAAGCACAAAATAATAGGAAACATGATTTTAACAAATATTTTGTAACACATTTTTTTTAAATTTTAATCAATATTAATGCTGAACCAAGGGGCTAGACTAGGATTTAACTGGATTTGAATAGAATAGAATTGAACAGGACTGAATATGGACTATAACTGCCCTAAAGAATATCCAAAATAATTCTTGCAAAAAAAAACCGACTTCAAAACAGACAAACTTAAAATCATGTTTCTTTAAGACGGTAACTATTGTGATACCCTGTAGTTTCCGAATTCCAATTACTAGTTATAGCGATCGTAGCAATACAGGTTCATTGTAAATTTCAACCGTCTGTATGTAACGGTTTAAAAGTTTGGCCATATACATCGAACTACATAAACTATTGCGACACCCTGTAATTTATAATTTTAAATATTTATACTTATTATAACAGATATAGTAATGGACATTCTCTCTAATTGTTAAGTGTTTATCAATAACTGTTTAAAAGATATGGTCATATATATCGAATGACGTCACCTATTGGTACACCCTTTAAATTCAAATTTTAATATAAATACTTTTTAAAGAGGATTTTGTTATACAGATTATTTTTAAATTTTAACTTTGTGTCCATATATATCAAATTACATCAACTATTGGGACACCCTTTAATTTCCAATTTTAAATATTTATACTTGTTGTTGTACCAGACATAGTAGTGAACATTCTGTCTATTTTTCAAGTGTTTGTCTATAACGGTTCCAAAGATGAGGACATAATGGTCAAATTGCATCAATAATGGGGACACCCTTTAATTAAATAGATCCAAATTTTATACTTGTTGTAATAGCGGACTAAGCAATATAGGTTCTTTGTAAATTTCTACTGTCTATCTATAACAGTTGAAAAGTTTGGTCATATATATTACTTTTACATTAACTATTGGGACACCCTTTAATTTCCAAATTCATATATTACAGTTGTTATTTTAGCGGACTTAGAAATACAAGTTCTTTGTAAATTTCAACTGTCTGTTCAAAAGTTTGGCCATATGTATATCAAAATAAAGCAACTAATGGGACACCCTTTAATTTCTAATTTTAAATATTTATACTTATTATAACAGACATAGTAACGAACATTCTGTGCAACTTTCAAGTGTTTGCCTATAACGGTTCAAAAGATAGGAGAATAAAGATGAAATTAAGTCACCTATGGGGTCACCCTTTAATTTTTAATTTTATTTTTTAATTACTTTTTGTTATTGGGAGCTACAGTGATACGCACTTTTTTTTAATTTTTAATTGGTGACCTATAAAGTTCATAATACACGTAAAAAACATGTACGTTGTATAGGGACACCCTTTAATTTTTAATATTTTGAACTTCTTTTAAAATGGGACCAATCTGTAACCAATCTGAAATCGTTTCAGAAATGACCGAATTCTGAAAGCACAAACATACAAAAAAAAAGCAACACACAGACAAATTGATAACCTCCTTCTTTTTTTGAAGTCGGTTAAAAATACAATAAACACTTGAAAGGAAAGTATGGCCAACCTTTACCTCGATAATTCTTGCAAAAAAAACTGACTTCAAAACAGATAGTTGGGTACCAGTTCCAAACTAAAAATGTAATTTGAAGTAATCTGTAAGAACTATATATGTGACCCGGCCTATGAGAAGGTGGCTTATGACTCAAAAAAAAAAAAAAAATTATTCCACTTTTTTTTGTTTCAATAGTTTTTGAGACGCTCTTTCACGTGTTGGAAACTAGAAAGTCCTAACTTGCTTAGAAGTGTACGAAAAATGTAGAGAAAGAAGACCACAAATGAAAGAAAAACAGAATTTTATTGAAAATCCAGAAACAAGATAATAAATGGAATTGAAAAATTTTAAAACAGGATTGAACGCTCACTTCCATTTGATCTTCAGCTTGAAATAATGCTTGTCGTTCGTCCTCGTAATTGATACCAACATCATCGAAATAATCATTATCATTCTCTTCGTTTTCACAGAAATATGTTTGAAAAACCTCGCTAAATTCTTCTTCGACAGACAATATTCACAAGTGACACACGTTAGGTTTCTGGAATATTTTTGTAAAGCAGATGTTAAACAATTAAAAAAGTCCAAAATTGAAAATATTCAAATATTAGAACAGAAGTTATGGTAAGTCAAAGTCGATTTGGGGATAAAATCCCCAAAAACCTGACAACGCTGGGTCAGAAACTGGTTTCTGATTTGCATTGAAAAAAACTTCGCTCTTTATACATATACACACACGAACGTATCTCATTTATTCTCTTTTGCATTTTTTGGTTGCCTTTTGGGCATGACTGTTCATAATGCAAAAGAAAAACTACTAAGAAATTGACGAAATGCATTGTTTATCTTTAACAGCTAATTTTTCGAAATTTTGTTTTTGAGTAATAAGCCACCTTTTCATAGACCGGGTCACATAGAAACCAAATAAAAGATAAAAAAATGTGCCAAAATTAGCAGGAAAAGAAGTAAAGACTTTTTGAAATTCAAACATCTCCCTATTACTATTCTAAAGTTAAGCATTTAAGTTAACCATTTAATTTTCAATTTTTATAGCTGTAATAGCAACCATTGTAGTACACATTATGTGTAAATTTCAGTTGTCTATCTAAAACGGCTCAAAAGATAAAGCATACATCAAATTCCATTAATAGGGGCACCCTTTCATTTCAAATTTTATAATTCTTATAGCGGACATAGTAATACACGCTCTGTGTAAATATCAAGTCTATCTATAACGGTGCAAAAGAGTAGGCCATATAAGTCATATTACCTTAGCTATGAGGACACCCTTTAAGTTTTTTGTATTTTTTATTGTAGACATAGTGATATTCGTTTTGTTCAAATTTCAAATGTTTATCTAGCGTTCAAAAGATAAGGTCATATAGATTCAATATCATTAACATTAGGTACACCCTTTAATTTCCAACTTTATACTTTTTGCTATAGCGGACATGTGTAAATATCAAATGTCTGTCTATAGTGGTTTCAAGGATAGGGCAACATAAATCAAATAACATCACCTTTTGGGACACCTTTTAATTTACGATTTTAAATTAAAGACCTATTGTTATAGAGGACTTGGCCACAACGGATTTTTGTAAATTTCAACCGTGTGTCTATAACGGTTCAATGGTTTAGTCATATACAGCAAATTACAGAACTATTGGGACCCCCTTTAGTTCATAATTCTAAATATTTATACTTGTTAGTATACCAGACAAAATGGTGGAAATTCTGCCTAATTTTCCAGTGTTTGTCTATAACAGTTCAAAAGATGGGGCTATATAGGTCAAATTATATCAATTATGGGGACACCCTTTAATTTCTAAATTTAAATTATATACCTGTTATAGCGGACTTAGCAATACAGGTTCCTTGTAAATTTAAGCTGTCTGTCTATAACGGTTCAACTTAAAATTACATTAACTATTGGGACACCCTTTTATTTTATACTTTTTATACTTTTTATTACAGTGCACTTTGCAATACAGGTTCTTTGTAAATTTCAACAGTCTGTATGGAACAGTTCAAAAGTATGGCCGTATACATCAAATTAAATGAACTATTGGAGCACCCTTTAAAATTTTGAACATTTATACATTTTATTATAACGGTCATAGTAATCGATATTCTGTCAAATTTTCAAAGTTTTAACTATAAGAGTTCAAAAGATAGGCCCATATAGGTTAAATTACGTCACCCTTTAAATTATAAATATTTTATTTTTTTATTACTTTTTGTTGTTGAGAGCTATAGTGATACGCAATTTTGAAAAATTTTAAATTGGTGCCGTTTACGGTTCTGGCGTGCTTCACTGTTTTTTTACACTTTCTCTTGAAATAAGATATTTTTGAGGAAAGAAAGTAGCCTATATTGGTATCAGGATACTAGGCTACCTCCTCACAAAATTTTGTTAAAATCCATTCAGAAGTTTTTACGTGATGCGAAAACAAATGAAAAGCAGACAGGCGGAAATAGGTTTATATTTTATTAAATGTATAGATTATAGCAGAATTTTCTACACAACCTTTGTTGATACATCCTCCGAAATTGACAACAGACGACCATATCTGAAGCACACTAGCCACCGGTTAATCTGGAAACCGGGTTAACTCACTGCATGCTAATGGCTCACTTAAACCAATCATAACTATTGTACCTTCAATATAACAGAGTAATTTCACGTCAAATCAACAAGGCACTCAAAATGACTACTTCCGATTTTATTGAAACTTTTTTTATTTATATTCTTTAAATCCCTGAATCCAAATATGATTTTTAAAAAATTCTATCTCATACAGTTTTTTCGCTACACAGTTATCAAAATTGGAAAATGACGTTTTTTTGCATATGCGCTCGAGGATTAAATATATTCTAAATCTAGTTCTATAAGTCCTAGAAAGTTGAGTAATAGGTAATTTTAAAGGGTATTTTATACGCTTTAATTTGGTATCAATCATGAAATTTTTTAACAAATTTTTTTCTGATATTTAAATAAAAGTTTTATTAAAATCTTTGAGATATTGTCTTTTAAGCAAAAATTTTTTTTTATAAAAAATATTTAATACACAAAACGGCACTCTAATGACTACTTTAGGTTTCATTGAAATTTTTTTTATTTATATTCCTTGGCTCCCTGAATCCAAATATAACTAAGAAAAAATCTCAAATAAAATTATCGTTTAAAGAGTATTTAACAAACTTTATTTTCATACCACTCATGAAAAATAAATAAAAAATGTTTGGTTAAACCAACATATTTACGCATTTAGCTATTTTTATATATAATCATCTAGATCTATGGATATAATAAAACTATAACACAGGCCATTTCCAGAGAGGAAATATTTTTTTAAAATTTTTCAGCTGTTGCAGATAGTAACCGAAATGGAATACTAAACTTAATTTTTATCTGTCTGCCCGTCTGCCTGTTCGTCTGTTTGTGTTCGCATCGAGTAAAAACTACTGAATGAATTTTAAAGAAATTTGATAAGGAGGTACCTCGGTGTGTTAATTAAAATACAGAATTTTTTTTTTTTTCGCAAAAATATTTTATTTCCTAAAGAAATAGAGAAAAAGTAGTGAAAGCAAGCATTTAAAGGTACTGCAAACTTGACAGCACTTTTTATTTTTGTCAGCATGATACTATAAACACTATTTACAGAGCTCTACAATAATTTTAGAATTTTATATAAATTTTGAAATTTTAGAATTTTATCCAGGGATGGGTATATAAAGAAAATACATAGCCCATAATTGAAGCACAATAAAAGTAGCAGTCTTAAAAATTGTTGCGAATTACTTTCAAGCAAAATCCTACAAAATATTGTCAGGGCGCTTACAACGCGGCGATCGCATCTAGTTAATAAAATTATTGTTTGCTGCTAATTTACCTATAAGCTATTTTTATATAGAAAGATTAATTAATAAAATAATAAATAATCATGTTTTTTTATTATAAATTATGTTCATATTTCTACATAGTCTTTAACCATATTATGATCATTTAATTTAACCTTATAATGTTTATATTTAATCATATTTTATTATAATATGTTTATACTTTAACATGAAAATATTGTATAACGTTACTGTTAGGTTTAAAAATAATATGGTTCTAACAATGACAATCATATAATGTTGCTCTAACAATGTGGTTACCTCAACCATTTTTTTTTTTTTTTGTAGATTTTTAGTTGTGACTGTTTATGTTTATATTCTAAAATCTGTAGTTTCAAAATGATTCTTGCAAGTATTTCATTAATATTTTATGCAAAACAAAATATATACAATTTATTTTAAACAACTGCTTTCATAAATAGGTCAACACTGAGCGTTTAATAATCACCGGTGATTATGGTAAAAAGCTGTTGAGATTTTTTGGTTAAAAATAACCTTAAGGCTCTAGAGAAATCTGTAATAGTAATTAAGTTGGAGCATACGACGACGGTCATGGGAAGAAGCAACGAAAACAACACAAACAACAAAAGCTCATTAATTAAGACGTGCCGCAGGCACAAGTAAAATTAAATTATTCAACAACACCTTTTGTAAATCTTAAAAAGCTTAGAAATTATATTAAAGACAAGGGATATTTCTTGAGGTTGTATTTATTATTATAATTAAATGAAATTATTGCTGCCGCTGCTGTTGTTGCTGCTGCTGTAAGGAACAGCATTTAAAGTCTTAAAGGAATTGATTTGTTGTTTGTGTGAGGACAAAAAGTAACTTCAATCGATACTCTCTACTCTTAAAATAGGTGATAGGAATAAATATTAGATTTTTTGTTAACATAAAAGCTTTTGATGTTTATTTCTTGCTGTCATAAACTAAATAAAGAATTGCTTAGTGCAAGGACATGACTTAGGACACTCCATCTCTTAACTCTAGGGAAATCCATCCACACTTTTTCCACTTTTTTCTATTAGATTATATACTAAGCTAAATCTAATCAATCTGCGTTGTCTGCAGCTTAAGTTAATTAAACTAGTTACACAAATGTTAATGTGTTACAAATACTTACAAAAAAATAAGTTGAAATGATATTTCCAAGCAAAACTTATAATCATTAATTATATTATCTACTAACACACACACACACACCCATTAACACATTTCCCATGAGGGTCGTTGACTTACATTGAACTTTTACAAAAGTTGAAAAAAAAATATGAAAAACAAATAACAAAAAATAAAAAAAAACAAAAAAAATATTAAATGAAAAGGAAACTTAAAAGTAGAATATATAAAGCATAAAGTATAAAGACTGTCTAGAAAATATGAGAAATGCCTGAAAATGAAATTAGAAAAATTACTTTTCTTTGTGACTACAAATTCAAAAGTTATAAAACAGAAATCATACTCAAGTAGATTAAGGAAATAAAATAAAATAAAGTACGTGTGTACATTTATATTTAGCCTGAGCAATTTTAAACAGGGTAACTCAAGTGTAGTAATGAAAGAATATTAAAATTTCGTTACTCTAAACTTTTAAAAACAATGAGAAATTTTCAAAAAATTGTAAAGCTATTTCTGTATTGCAAATCGCCGAACAACTCGTCTAGAAAATTTTTATAAAATTCATTCAATTATTTAAATCATTTCTATACAAATTTTCTACACGAATTGTTCGGTTTCTGTACAAAAACAGTTCATTAATATAAATTAAAACAGTGTCAGTAAAATAAATAAAATGAAAAATACAAAAATTCCCTAAAATCAGTGAGACAACAATCAAAGATCAATGATCTTATATTAGGGAAATTCTGAAGGATTTGGAATTTCAACATCAATTGAATTTGACGGAACCCAAGAAAGCCCAGCAACATGTTAGCAGATATCCGTTGGACACTGAAAAGCGGCTTGTTGCTCCACGGTATCTAAAAAATCGAAAATTTACAACAATGAAAACATTCCGTCAGTGAAAGCAAACTTACACTAACATATTTAAAGAAGCTTAAAACACCTCTAAAGCCGCAGACCTTAACATTAAAATGTAATGTAATGTAATGTAAAGTGTAAAGTAATGTTAAATATTCTCTTACACTCTTATTACTCTTAATATAATTGAAATATATAGAATTTTTTTTTGTAAAAATTTTATCGAAAATTTTTTGTAAAAATTTTATCGAAAATTTTTTGTAAAAATTTTATCGAAAATTTTTTGTAAAAATTTTATCGATAATTTTACCGAATATTCTTGTAAAACTTTTATCAAAAATGTTTTGTAAAAATTTTATCGATCTTTTTTTGTAAACATATTATTAAATTTTCTGTAAAAATTTATAGAATTTTTTTTTTTGTAAAAATTTAATCGAAAATTTATGGAGTTTTTTGTAAAATTTTATCGAAAATTTTTTGTAGAAATTTTATCGTATTTTTTCGTAAAATCTTTATCGATTTTTTTTTAAATTTTTTCGAAATTTTATTTTGTAAAACTTTTATCGAAATTTTTGTTGTAAATTTTCATATAAATTTTTTTGTAAAAATTTTACAAAATTTTTTTTTGCAAAAATTATTTAGAATGTTTTTGTAAAAATTTTATTGAAAATTTTTTGTATAAATTTTATTGAAAACTTTTTTAAAAATTTTGTTGAAAACTTTTTGTAAAAATTTTTCGAAAATTTTTTGTGAATATTTTATCGAAAATTTTTTGTGAAAATTTTATCGAAAATTTTTTGTGAATATTTTATCGAAAATTTTTTGTGAAAATTTTATCGAAAATTTTTTGTAAAAATTTTATCAAATTTTTTTTTGGAAAAATTTTATCAAATTTTTTTTGGAAAAATTTTATCGAAAAGTTCTGTTAAAAAATTTTATGGATTTTTTTTGTAAAAAATTTATTTGCTAAAAATTTTATCGAAAATTTTTCGTAAAAATTTTGTCGAATTTTGTTTGTAAAAATTTTATGAAAATTATTTGTAGAAATTAGATCAAAAATTTTTTGTAAAAATTTTATCGAAATTTTTTTTGTAAAAATTTTATCGAAAGTTTTTTGTAAATATTTTATCGAAATTTTTGGTAAAAATTAATCAAAATTTTTTTGTAAAAATTTTATCGAAATTTTTTTTAAAAATGTTATCGAAATTTTTTTGTAAAAATTTTATCAAATTTTTTTTTGGAAAAATTTTATCAAATTTTTTTTGGAAAAATTTTATCGAAAAGTTCTGTTAAAAAATTTTATGGATTTTTTTTGTAAAAAATTTATTTGCTAAAAATTTTATCGAAAATTTTTCGTAAAAATTTTGTCGAATTTTGTTTGTAAAAATTATTTTCAGAAATTAGATCAAAAATTTTTTGTAAAAATTTTATCGAAATTTTTTTTGTAAAAATTTTATCGAAAATTTTTTGTAAAAATTTTATCGAAAATTTTTTGTAAAAATTTTATCGAAAATTTTTTGTAAAAATTTTATCGAAAATTTTTTGTAAAAATTTTATCGAAAATTTTTTGTAAAAATTTTATCGAAAATTTTTTGTAAAAATTTTATCGAAAATTTTTTGTAAAAATTTTATCGAAGATTTTTTGTGAAAATTTTATCGAAAATTTTTAGTGAAAATTTGATCGAAAATTTTTTGTGAAAATTTTATCGAAAATTTTTTGTGAAAATTTTATCGAAAATTTTTTGTGAAAATTTTATCGAAAATTTTTTGTGAGAATTTTATCGAAAATTTTTTGTGAAAATTTTATCAAAAAGTTTTTGTAAAAATTTTATAAAAATTTTTTTGGAAAAATTTTATTTAATTTATTTGCTAAAAATTTTATGGAAATTTTTTTGTAAATATTTTATTGCAATTTTTTTATAAATATTTTATTGGAAATTTTTTGTAAAAATATTATCGAAATTTTTTTGTAAAAATTTTATCGAAATTTTTTTGTAAAAATTTTGTCGAAATTTTTTTGTAAAAATTTTATCGAAATTTTAAAATTTTTTTTGTAAAAATTTTATCGAAATTTTATAAATTTTTTTTTGTAAAAATTTTACCGAAATTTTTTTTATAAAAATTTTACCTAATTTTTTTTATATATTTTATCGAAGTTTTTTTGTAAATATTTTATTGAAATTTTTTTGTAAAAATTTTATCGATTTTTTTTGTAAAAATTTTATCGAAAATTTTTGTAAAAATTTTATCAAAATTTTTTTTGTAAAAATTTTATCGAAATTATTTTGTAAAAATTTTATCGAAATTTTTTTGTATAAATTTTATCAAAAATTTAATCGTGAACATACAATTTTGACTTTAGCAGTGGCTGGAATTAACATTTTTTTGTTTTTGTTGTTGTATAACTATTTGTTAAATTTTACGTAAAACATTTTTTTTTTCATTTAAAATAATCTTTTGCTTTAAAAAATATAAATCACTAAACTAAATCCCCTCTGTAATTTTCCTTACATCATACAAATAAATGTCCTACAAATTAAGGTATCAATTTACTTTTTGTATAGAAGTGTCAATATAAATGTAATTTTTTTGAAGCAACAAAAAATTTTTTTTATGCCTCTTGTGTACCTGTGTATGTGAACATACAAATGACTTCCTTTACAATTCGACTTTTTCTACGATCTCAATTGTAAATGTTATTTTTATTTTTTTATGCTTTATTTTTGATTTTATTACTTTGTCGTTCGTTGTATTGTATGCGGATTTCTGATTTTGATACACGTCTATGATGGTACTCCTGTTTCGTTTTTTTCTCTCTTTGTCCTTGTATGGTGTGGGTATTTCACAAAATAAATTTATGGTTTTTCCTTGTATCTTGTTGGTTAGAAAAAAATATTTTTTTTTTCATGTTTGCAATGGCTGCCACAAAAAAGTAAATAAAGTAAGGACTGCCTGCCACAAATAAAAATATTTTCCGTTATTTGTTTGTACATATGTTGGCTTTCAAAAAAGTAAGAAAAAAACACATTTGGATTTTTCAATGTCGTATTGTAATATGTCACCGATATTACAATTTTATTTTGTTTGCCTTTAGGCTGATTGCTTTTTATTTATGTACTTTATTTCCACCTGAATACTGTGTGTCAAGTACATAGCGGTGTGGGTATGGTTATCTGTCATAAGCCTGTTAGGCAGTCAACGAAAAGTTATATCTTAGAGTACTTAGACGGGGTTATTTTTTCCTTTTTTAAGTTGTTCTTAAGGAAACTGTTTTAACTGTAGTTATTTTGAGCAATTGTCGAAGTAATTTTTATTAATTTAATTTAATCAATTATGTAAGAAATGTGGTATTTGTATACCCTTCACCTATATACATATACATATGTATACTATATATATGAAAATTTGTCATTCCCTGTGTAATTTCTGCAATATTTATTTCCGAACCCATTAAGTATACATATTCTGCATCCTGAGAAGTTGATTAAGCGATGTCCGTCTGTGTTCGGGTTGAAATCAAATTTGTCAAGGCACCAGAAGAGACACAGAAAGTTTAAGCCCACTAATCTGCCAGGCATAGTCTCGAAAATGGAGTTCAGTAACACCAGACCATTTCATTCCAGACTGTGGGCAAAAATACCACTCCCACCTATATTTTTTTGAAGTTGTTTTTATTTATTTTTTTTTTTATTCTAATGATTCTCATTTACTCTTTTTTATTAAATATATCAAGGTATATTTATTTTACTAGGTAAAAGGTTTTTCTGCTTTAATTTTTATTAAATGCAATACACATAGAGATAGCCACATAGGGTGCCAAATGGGAACGAGGAGCAATCAAAAGGGTCAATATGACCCACCCAGTGTGCTTTAGTCTGACTATTCTAACGAAATATAGATTGCAGGAAGGTCCTAACCTTAAAAATTTTCCTTGAAATTTTTACAAAAACTTTCGAATATTTTTACACAAAATTTTCAATAAAATTTTTACAAAAAATTTTCGATAAAATTTTTACAAAAAATTTTCGATAAAATTTTTATAAAAAATTTTCGATAAAATTTTTACAAAAAATTTTCGATAAAATTTTTACATGAAATTTTCGATAAAATTTTTACATAAAATTTTCGATAAAATTTTTACAAAAAATTTTCGATAAAATTTTTACAAAAAATTTTCGATAAATATTATTTTTAGAAAAAAATTCAATAGAATTTTTACAAAAAATCTAAAAACATTTTTTAATTAAATTTTTAGAAAAAATTTTGATAAAATTTTTGCACAAAATATTTAATTTGCAAAACGTTTTCGATAAAGTTTTTACAACACATTTTCAATAAAATTTTTGCAAAAAGTTTCGATAGAAGTTTACAAAAAATTTTCTATAAAAATTTTACAAAAAAAAAAAAAAAATTCATTAAAATTTTTGCAAAAAAATTTTCAATAAAGTTTTTACAAATAACTTTCAATAAAGTTTTTACAACAAACTTTCGATAAAATTTTTACAAAAAAATTTCGATAAAATTTGTGCAGATAAATTTCGATAAAATTTTTGGAAATAATTTTCGATAAAATTTTTACCAAAAATTTTCGATAGAATTTTTACAAAAAATGTTCGATAAAACTTTTACAAAAATTTTCAATCAAATTTTTACAAAAATTCTTTATTAAAATTTGTACAAAAAATTTTCATTAAAATTTTTACAAAAAAATTTCGATAAAATTTTTACAAAAATATTTCGATAAAATTTTTACAAAAAAGTTTTAGATAAAATTTTTACAAAACATTTTCGATAAAATTTAAATGTTTTTATGTTTCAGTTTCAAGCCCCGGGCATTCCTCTGGCCTGGTACGCCCTTATGCTACGGCACCATTAGCATCAATATGATTATATGATATCGCTTTTCGTCACTATTTTTGACTTGGCTGAACTTGGCCTTACTTACTTATTGACATAAATCGCATTAATCAATTCCATCTTTATACTATTATTAAGACCGGAAGAAAATGCCATTAGAAGGAACCTAATGGAATAAAATTCAACAATATTGCTAGCTACTTGATGTTATCTCCGCGTTTTTCAAATCATTCATGCAGAAGATCTGTAATGTATTTTACTGGGTGGAACAAAACGACATTCCTGCTTGCATCATCTTCTACCCAATCTCATAGTATTGCATTTGGTTTAAAAAGAATTGATTGTAAATTTTTGTTTGTGCTCACCTTTGTTGCTAATGGCTTCTCCAATGTTGTTTTTAAAGAAGTGCAGACCAAAGCTGACGCTGAGTTAAAAATCCGCATCAAAAAGTAATATTGTTTGAATGCATTGGCTTCTGCTGAACCTTGTGTGGTTTTTATGTATTCTGGCATAAATTTTTATTCAAACATGCGCCTCGTCGCAGAAAGATTTAAAAAATTTCTGTGGGTTAACCGGTTCCTGTGCTGCGGAAAGGTCGAATTTGTTCAAAAAGACACGTGTCGGCTAAGCTAAGCTACCTGATGGCTAGACAGGGCATCTAAAAATATTATCTACCCGAGATTAAATGGTAAAATATGATATTTGTGGCCCTTACTAAAGGAGATTGAGACGGTAGCGCATTTTATATATAAATATCCTGCTCTGGCTGGAATTATACTAACTGCAACATGCAAAGATATACTGCATGTTGATGCATGTAAAAGGTTCAGAGCTGCAGTTGATTTTGTGCGTGAATACCCATCCCTGGCTGAGAGTAACTGAGTGCAGACTTATCTATACATATAATAAAACAGTAACTCATTTCCTGTCTGTCTGTATGTCTGTCTGCTAGTCTTTCTGTCTGTATTCGCATCACATAAAACTACTGCATGGAGTTTAGTATTCTGATTCAAGAGAAAGTGGAGAAAAAGCAATGAAAGTATGCCGTTTTTTTTACCGATTTAAGGGTGCTGCATGCTTTAAAGCATCTTTTTTTGAATGTGGGATATTTTAAGCATGGTTTCGCAATAGATGGCGCTGTTTTAAAATAATTACAAAATATAAATTACTTACTGCCATATAGCCAAATGAATAAAATTTTTATTTGTTTTGTATTTTTACTTTGTGGAATTATATTGTTATTAAAATTTTGAAACACCTTTTAATTACAAAGCTTTACAATAATTTTTAAAATTTTAGAATTTTATCCAGGGATGGGTATATTTATATAATGTAAAATAAATCACTATAAAAGTTAGAGTCTTAAAATTTGGTATGGATTACTTTCAAAGAACAATCGAACGAAATATTGTCAGAACGCAATCAAAGCTAATTGTAAATGTTTGTATTTTGATGACATGGTGGACACGAGCCTGAAAATCTTATATTTACATGGATGCCGTGATGAGAAAGTAAGTTCAAAACTGCGAGTCGATAGCTAGAAATCATTCAAGTCGTAAGTTAATTTAAATAAATGTGCGGCACTTAGAGATAAAAGACTGTAAAAGAAACCCCTCGGGAAATGAAAAAAGGCTGCAAAGGAATTCAATACAGTTGTTCTCTGCTACAATAGACAATTGAATTGTAAATGCTATGCTGTTGTTCTTTTTAGCTTTTTCATATTTAACTCAGAGAAATAAAAGGGCAACATTTGTGTTTACATAACTCGCAATAAATAGTGTTCTTTTAAGTAAAATAAACATTTTAAAATATCAAATTAATAATGCTTCAGGCCACCTTTATATTGAAAATTTTAATTAAGCTGTGCATTTTTTTTATTATTTTTTTTTTGTTCAAAGAGAATAATGTTCAAGCGAGTATTAAACAATATTAACACAGCCAACGCGCTTATAATTAAAACCCCACATTTTTGCAATTACTAACAAAATTATTCAATATTTGATCATGCTTAACACCAACACCAACACAAACTAAAAACAGAAAGAACATTGTAAATAGATTTAGTGTTTTTGTAAATTTTGTTAAATGCCACAAAAAGAGAAAAAAAGCCAAACACAAAGGCATCAAATTGAAACTGTTAGTAAATTTACAACCCTTTAGAGTTTTCGCTATTGTATTCTGTCTGATGTTAAAATACCTTTCAAATTAGCAACAGTTGCTTGTTTGCTCTGTTCTCTTGCTCTGCACAAATTTACAAAATTGATGTTTTCCATTGAATAATCGAAAAAATATATTTTAAACCAAATAGAAACAATAAAACTATCATTGTTGGCAATTTGGAGTAATTTTAGCATGTAGTATTTACTGTGTGTTGTGTGCTGTGTTGGTTGTATTTCTTTTTCCTTCGTTGCTTATTTGGGGTAAAATTTTATTGCATTGTGAAATATTTCAATTTATTTTGCAATCGACTAGAAAACCACTTGAGGCTATTTAGAGTTTTTAATTTATTTCAAAAATATTACATGTAACTTATAATGTAAAAGACTTGTGAAGTGCGGTTGGTTGCGAAAGAGAATTTTTTGTTTTTTGTTTTTTCTATTATTCGCTATTAATTAGTGAAAAAGTATATTTAACTACATAAGTCAACCTGTTTAAAATAATATTTGAGAGCTTTCACCAGTCAACTTGCAAATAATATTGGAATTTTTTTTGGGGGTTCCGTAACCAAAGGATAAAAATGTAACCCTATTGTTTCCGCTACATTGTGTGTCCGTGTGTCAGCGACTTCTATCTCTGGAACCGTAATAGGTAGATTCTTTAAAATTTCACAGAAAATTTATAACTGTAGCCGCTATATTAAAAAATATTAAAACGTATAGGGTGTTTCGAAAGTGACGTAAAGGCATACACTTAAAATTTACAAACAGTAATTGTAATTTTGGTCGCTATATAAACTAGTACATACAAAAAAAGTAAAAGTGCTATATTCGGTCGTGCCGAATCTTCTATACACTTCACCACCCACGGTGATTTTAATTATACAGACAGACATCTATCAAAATTTTTTGTAAAATTTTATTGAAAGTTTGTTTTAAAAATAAAATTTTAAATTAGAATATTCCTGCAATCTACATATATTCCATTACAATGGTCAGATAAAAGTCAAAAATCTTTAAAAAATTTTGCGAAAAATTTTTTTGTAATTTTTGTAAATTTTTTTAATATTTTGATAATTTTTTAAAATTATTTTTTTTAATTTTTGTAAATTTTTTTTTCAAATTTTGTAAATATTGTTTTAAAAAATTTAAACAAATTTTTTTCTAAAAAAAAATATTAAAAACTTATTTTACAAATTAGGACAATTAGCAATCTATATTGCGTTAAAATGGTCAGACAAAAGTAAAAACGCCTTAAAAAATTTTTCGAACATTTTTTGTATATTTTTTTTTTAATTTTTAACAATTTTTCGTAAAAATTTTATTTAAATTTTTTGAAAAATGGTTTAAAAAATTTTATTTTTAATTTTTTTGTAAAATTTTGATTGAAAACTTGTTTTACAAATTAGCACATTCCTGCAATGCGTTAGAATGATCAGACTAAAGCAAAAAATCCTTATAAATAATTTTCCTCATCTTGACATCTCCCCAAGTGCCTTTTAACTACTTCTGATTACCAGGGGACAGCCTGTGAGTCAACTGGCTACCTCTATATGTATTGCTTTCTATAAAGGCCTTTAATACAAATCCAAGCAGAAAAACCTTACCAGCCTAAAAACAAACAAAAAAAAAAAATCGCCTCTCGCAGGGGGTTATTGATACCCCGAGATATGTATGCACTTCTTGCCATCTACTTGTCGTGGTCTAATATTTATTTAACAAAAA
Organism: Phasia obesa; assembly: GCA_949628195.1. Lineage (NCBI taxonomy): Eukaryota > Metazoa > Arthropoda > Insecta > Diptera > Tachinidae > Phasia > Phasia obesa. The sequence goes on from OX451216.1 coordinate 152,921,252, forward strand.
AAATAAAGCAGAAGAAAATCATTAAAACTAAAAAAAATAAAAACAACGTAAATAAGTTAGAGTGCTATATTTGGCCGTGCGGAATCTTATATACCCTTCACCACAGTGATTTTATTAATGCATAAAAATTTAGGGATATACATATATCACTATGATAGCGCTATCAACTATTGGTCCTACACTGGAACCACCACCCCGGAACCTTTCTGTCATTATCGCGGGCTAGGGTTCATGTAGCTAAACATTTTTCCTCATACCTACTCCCCAATCCTGCTCTTACCTCATCAGGGCCCATCGAAGTTTCAAGAAAACAATCATAAATTGCGTTCAATGTACTTCAGCTTGCAAGTGAAGCTAACAGTTAAAAACGTGTCCAGAATTTTCTATCGAAATACACCCTATATATCTGTATATATATTTACATATATAAATAAATGGCCGTAGTTATAGCGTGCTATCAACTATTAGTCCCACACTTGAAACATCACCCCATCTTTCTGTCATTACTTCGGGATGGAGCTCATGTAGTTACACAGGACCCAACGAAGGAAGTTGCAAGAAAACAATTCTTAAAAGCATTGATTATACTGCCAACTTGAAAGTGAAGCTACCAATCAAAAACCATAGTGCACTCTCTACTTATGGTAACACATTGAAATCACCACCTCGGAACCAATTTTTGTCAGTTTGTAGTCGGTATCCTTGTTTTTAAACAAGTTTTTTAAAGTTTTTTTGAAATGTTTTTAAAAAAATTTTTTAAAATTTTTTGCAAAAATTTTCTGTACAAATATGTTTTTGAACATATTTTTTTTAAATCTTTTAAGATATTTTTTAAAAAAATTTTTTGACAATTTTTTATAAACTTTTTTGAAATTTTTTTAGAATTTTATTTTGGAAATTTGTTTCAAAAATTTTTCTGTACAAATATATTTTTGAACATGTTTTTTTCAAGTTTTTTAAAACATTTTTTTGAAATATTTTTAAAAAATTGTTTTTAAAAATTTTTTTTTTAACATTTTTGTAAATTTTTTTTTAAACATTTTTGAATTTTTTTTTACTGGCCGTGGTCTAATATCTATTTAACAAAAAAAGCAAAAGAGAATCATTACGACTTTAAGAAAAATAAAAACAACTTGAAAAAATGTAAAAAAAAAATATAGATAGGGGTGGCTTTTGCCCACTGCCTGCAATTTTTTTGAAATATTTTTTAAAATTTTTTAAAAATTTTTTTTTAATTTTTTTTGAATTTTTTTACTATATTTTTACTGTTAACAAAAAAGCAAAATTCTCTTTTGCCTTATAACCGAAAAAAAAATAAAAACAACCTGAAAAAAATTAAAAAATATAGATAAGTGTGTTTTTTTGCCCGCTGCCTCCAATTGAGTGATCTGAATTTGAACAGCGAAATTTTCGAAACTAAGCCTGGCTGATTCGTGTACTTAAATGTATCTCTTCGGGTGCCTTGGTAAAGTTGAATTCAACCCAGATACAGACGGACATCGCTAAATCAACTTTTTATTTATAAGGATCCAGAATATATATACTTTATGGGGTCGGAAATTAATTTTGTGGAAATTACACACGGAATTACAAACTCATATATACCCTTTCCACCTGTGCTAAAGGGTATTGAAATAGAGGTGAGCGTAGTTTTTTGCCCGCAGCCTCGAATAGAATCGTCTTATGTTGCTGAATTACAATCCTAAAATTTTCGAAACTATGGCTGGTAGATTGGTGGGCTTAAATCTTCTATACCTCGTCTGGCGCCTTGACAAATAATATTTTAACATTAACACGGACAGACGGACATCGCCTAATCAACTTTTCTATGTATAAGGATCCAGAATATACACCCTTTCCAACTGTGGTGAAGGGTTTAAAAATCAGCTGCTTTTTAATATCAAACACAAAAAAAGGTTTTTCGTTTCCTTTACCTTAAAGCTAAGTATGGGCTTTAGGCAGTAGTTCCCTTTCCGAAAACCTTTAACAACGCAATTGCCTAAAAATTTATTTGATTTTACGAGATCTATTTTTTTAATAGAAATTGGCTGCTAAGCAATTTGGCTGGCATTCATTGCATTCAAAAAAACATATTAAAATCTATTAAATAATTAGTCTCATTACACAAGCTGGCTTTTATTTGCCTAAAACTAATTAAAAGAATTAATTGAATGAATTAATTTTTATTCCGAAAATAAAAATTTAAAAAATTAATTTAATTTTATCCAATTAGCACAGACAAAAAAAACTTAAATCGATTGCAGTAAGAAAAAATCGTTTATATTCAAATTATCTAATGACACTTCATTAGTAGAAGAGCAAAAAACAAAGAGAAAATAATTGTTGATCAATATTTCAATTTCTAGTTCATTTCACGCGTCTGCAATTCATTTGAAAACGATTACATGGAAAACATTTTTTACAAATTAAAAATTATTTTGTGCTACTTTTTATCGTCATTTGATTTAATTTTTTTTTCATTCTGCTGTCATTCTTATTTTTTAAGCTGCCTTTTTAATTCAATTTACATCAACATATTTTCTCTTGCTTGTTGCAAATGGGTCTTACAATTTACTTACATGCGCTTACTCAACTGTTAAAATTCTACTCGTTCTTTGTTGCAAAAAAAAAAGATAACGAAAATAATTCCAAAAATTATTTTGCATAAAAATCCAATTAAACTTGAAATGACATAAAGCTGGAAAGTTTATTTTTATTTTCTTTTTCTGTTGTTTGTTTGTTTGTTTGTTTTAAACAAAAAATATTTGCTCATTTCTCTTGAGGGGGAAAGTATATTTATTTTTTTTAAGACCTTTTTGTTAATGTATTTAGAGCCGTTTTCCAAAAAAAAAACACAGCTTACAAGGTCATAAATTTGAACATGTCATGCTAATTAGATATAAAGAACTTATAATATTTACATGTGAGCGTAATTGTTTAAGTTTGTATTTTTACAAAAGGCTAGTGAGTGGTAGATTGAAAACCTACTGCTCACTCACTCTGCACTCACTTTTTCGTAAATTCAAATTGTTTAATTATATAAATTATTTGTGTAAATTTTATATTTCCAGTACAGACACTTTTGAATTTTGAGCCAGCTGTGTCTGCTACTTTTTGTTTTTGACAGTCATTGAAAGCATCAAGCTCGCTAGATTTTAATGAAGATGGAAAGAAGTGAATTTCGTGGGCTGATTAAACATACAAGTTTTTACATACAAGTGAATTGTTAGAGTAAGGCTTAAGTTCGTTTTTTCTCTCTAACTTTTAATATGGATGAAACTTAATTAATAAAAACTTAATTAATAAAAAAAAAAAAAAAAAAATAGACAAAATCTATACATATAATAAAATAGTAACTAATTTCCTGTCTGCCTGTCCTTCTTTTTTTGTGTTCGCATCAGGTAAAAACTACCGAATGGATTTTAACAACATGTTGTGAGGAGTTACCTTAGTATCCTGATTCCAATATAGAATACTTTTTTTTCGCAACATAATCTTATTTCTAAGAGAAAGTGGAGAAAAAGCAATGAAAGGTATTGTGAAACAAGACTAACGTGAGTAACTGCCTAGTTGGCCTCATCTCACGGTGGTCTTACCACTCACCATTTAAAACGCGGAGTACCATTTTAAACACGGCTTGAAAATGATGTCTTTACATCGAAAACGCTCGCCAAACGTACCAAAACAACAGCCAGTGACGACGGTCTTCACCGAAAGGTATGACAACAGTATTTTATTTACTGGCGGAACAAATCCAATCAATTTAATACCAAAAATTGTGTGAATTGCTATTTTGTATGCCATTACAGCAACAAAATTTTCAAAAAATATTTTATGTACAGAAACACTTTTACTTGACATCCCAAACCGAAAATAATATATTTTTTTTTATGGAATTTAACCATAAAAATATCTGTTTCCATGAGTGTAGTTCATTCTATATTTTTTTGTTGAAGTCGAGTTTTTTAGAATTTTTTTTTGCATTTTCCTCTATTTTTAACCGACTTCAAAAAAGAAGGAGGTTATCTATTCGTCTGAATGTTGCTTATTTTATGTATGTAACCGCAGAACTCAGCCATTTCTGAACCGATTTTAAATTTTTCCTTTATTTGAAAGGTTGGTCCCATTTTAAAAACAGTTCATTATATTAAAAATTAAAGGGTGTCCCCATACAACATACATGTTTTTTACGTGTACTAAGAACCGTAAAGGGCACCAAATTAAAATTTTAAATAATTGAGTGTCGCTATAGCTCTCAACAGCAGAAATGAATAAAAAAATAAGTTTAAAATTTATAGGGTGTCCCCATAGGTGACATAATTTGACTTATTTGGGTCTATCTTTTGAACCGTTATAGACAAAACCTTGAAATTTTGACAGAATGTCGGTTACTATGACCGTTATAATAAAATGTAAAAATATTCAAAATTTTAAATTAAAGGGTGCTCCAATAGTTTATTTAATTTGATGTATATGGCCATACTTTTGATCAGTTGTACACAGACCGCTGAAATTTGCAAAGAAACTGTAGTGCTAAGTCAGCTATAACAAAAAGTATAAAATTTGAATTTGGAACTAAAAGGGTGTCCCAATAGGTAATGTAATTCTAAGTATGTGGTCAAACTTTTGAACTGTTAGAGACAGACAGCTGAAATTTACAAGGAACCTGTATTGCAAAGTCCACTATAGCAAGTATACAATTTGAAGTTAGAAATTAAAGGGTGTCCCCATAAATTACGTAATTTGTTCTATATGACCCTATCTTTTGAACCGTTAAACACAAACACTTGAAAATTAGGCAGAATGTCCACTACTTTCTCTGGTATAATAACAAGTATAAATATTTGGAATTATAATGTAAAGGGTGTCCCAATAGTTCATGTAGTTTGATATATATGGTTAAAGTTTTTAACCGTTATAGACAGATAGTTGAAATTTACAAAGAATCTTTGTGGCCAAGTCCCATATAACAACAGGCCTTTAATTAAACATTGTAAATTAAAGGGTGTCCGAATATGTGATGTTATTTAATCTGTGTGCCCCTATCTTTGAAACCGTTATACACAGAGGCTTGAATGGTGTCCCCATAAAAGACGGATGCTGGTGAAAATAACTTAACTTTTGAACAGTAATAGGGAGAGGCTTGACATTCACATAGTCTTTACTTCTTTTCCCTCTAATTTTGGCGCATATTTTATTTGGTTTAAATCTAATTCTTACAGATTACTTCTTACACTTTTAGTTTAGAATTGGTGCCCTTCTATCTGTTTTGAAGTCGGTTTTTTTTTGCAAGAATTATATATGCTTAGCATCTGTTCTGCTTTCCTTATTAACATTAATATATTCACACGTAATTATTTAAACGGACCTCAATAACATAAATAATATTGTCTTAAGCAAATTGTTTAAGGGATGTATGCATGTATCAGCTGACACTTATCCGGATAACAATTCATTAAAATAATAATCATGTTTTGTACACAAAATCAAGTGCCCTCATCTTAGTTGATGACAAACAAGAAACGGCATATAATGAATATTAAATCATATAATTGTAAGTGGAATAATGATGATATCATTAACAAAATATTAAAAAAAATATGCTGTTGAAATATTTAACCACAGAAATGTAAGGAAAACTTTAAATAACATTTGCTTCATCTACACTGATGTAGGGCAGCAAAATATCATCATCATCATCATCATCATCATTACTTTCATGAGCATATAAATTTTAAATTATTTACTATGATTAACAAAACATTTATGTGAAAAACTTCTATTTCTCTAAAGCCACAGATTTAAAGAGTTTTTGGTCAAGCTAAGGAAAATTTGCCACTTATTGTAAACAGTTGCCCTGCATCAGGAAGCTGCCTTGCTGTCTTGCTGCCTAATATCTTAATATCTAATCTTAACTTATGAATATAAAGTAAATACGAATACAACTAGCTCTTGCTAACTGCTTTCATTTGCATATTTAAAATCTACTTTAATTTTGTTAAATAATTAAAATTTGCTTCATTCTTCTTCTGTTGTAAATTCCTTGTGTCTCTGAAATCATGAATAAATATTTCTGTTGTTAAAATTTAAAATAATTTTGGCCTCAATTTTATAACTCGTCTGTCTGTCTGTCTGCCTGTTTTGGCTTAAAATATTTTAGAAATTATATTTTGCTTTATTTTTTGTGTTCTTTGGTCGTTTACAAAATTTGACTGCCAACTTAGTGCAAGTGTATGCAAATTTATCTCTACTTATACATCTTCAACATCATGAAGTAGTAGTGAGAAATTGTGCTAAATTTGTTTGTATAAATAAATATTTTTTTGGCAAATGACCAGTTTTCAAGTACCTAGCTGACATCTAAAACTACTCTTAATGTTTATGGCTTAACAGATAATGATAATATCATTTTCAGTTTCAAATGCAAAGGCAAAGTAACACAAACCGTTCGAGTAGCGGAGAGGGGACAAGAGAAAGTATACAAAGACCTAGACAGACAATTAGTTTGAGAGATTGATTCGAAAACGAAAAGTCATGTAAATACAAATAGAAATAGAAAGTTTACATACAGTCCAATTAACAGACCACAACTGTGTACTTTCAGTTGGATAGAAAATAAATTTTTAATGAAAAAATATTAAAACAAAGCTGGAGTGGTCACAAAACTGAACTCTAACTGAGCTAAAACTAAATGGAATTAAGCTAACTAGATTCACTGTTCACTAAAAATAAATGGTACTGATTCTAATTTAAAACATAACCTGAACCAGAACTTTACTGAACTTTATAATCGAACAGGAGTGGCGGTGTGGTATAGTGGTTAATTGCTGGCCTACTACTGCAAAAAGCATCCCAGTATCCATACCTGGAAGAGTTCCAAAACTTTTCACCATGGTTCTTTCGAGTTACCCCCGGGGGTTCCAATTGTGACTGCAGTAATGGCAAATGCTTTGATGCGGTTCACTCGGGGAAAATAGGGGCACCAGACGCTAGGGTTCCTAGAGTCTAAATCTGGAAGAAAAGGTCTGTTGTTTTAATGCACGGGTCCTCTTCGAGGCCAAAGGACTGGTACGACGGGAATCGGTGGCCCCATAGAGAGCCTATCCTCTCTGTGACCGGTTATTGGTGAGGTCCCCTTCGGGGGTACACGTGGTGGTTGTGGTTTAAGATCGATTTATGTAGGTATGGTGCACGGTCGATCAAGTGTGCTGTTGCAGATGGAGTTTGGATAGTCTCCAAACCCCTAAACAAGAGGTTATAATGTGGATCTGGGCTTGCCTTGGAAAGGCATAGGCCATATTATATAAATTGCTACTCATTGTGACTGTATCACACACAAAAAGCGATTGGTGGCAATCGTAAAGTGTTGTTATACTACACAATGGGGGCGCTAGTCTACGCCTAAGTTTCACTCGGTGGTAAGACCACCGTAAGGTTAGGCCTACTTGGCAGGTACTCACGTTAATCTTGTTCCACAATTGGTTCTTTCGAGTTTTAAAAAATTAAATGGCTTCAATGACGCTATCAATGAAGCCCTCTAACCACCCCCTGGAAAAATAAAGCATAACAAAATAGTGGATAACATCATTGCAAAAGGTCAGAAAGCAGCCACCTCCTGGGAAAAAAAAGAAATATGTAGAAATTAGAGATTAGCAAGTTTTCTCCCCTTTACACCAAATACACGCGGGGAATTGTTTGTAGGCAACGACATATGGCAATCCATATACACTAATTATCCTAGGACCCGCTGCAGCCGACTGATTAATGAAGCTAACACAATGTAAAATAACAACGGACATCTGAATCCTACGGAAAAAACTTTGGCACATAAAAAAGGAAGACGCGAAAACAGCTCCGACAAATCGTGTAAGACTAAGATGCTTTGTACGCTTTGTAAAAGCCACATGCTCCCAAGAGGGGTAATGGGAAGAAAAACAAACAAGAACCAAAAAAAAAACTATACTAGAACTTAGTTAAGTTTGAACTATAACACACTAAGATGAAACTAACACAGAATGAAACTAGAAACGAGCTAACGAGCCTTAAACTATCGGAAGGTTAAATTTTAAGGGCCGATGTTGAATGTGAACCACGGCTAAACTTCAAGTTTTTTTCTGCATTTAATTTGACATTTATCAAATTCAGACTAACTTAATTCGAACCATGGAAAGATACACAATCAAGCAACGCGTTAAAGTTATTCAGGCTTATTGAGAAAATTGGCTTTCAAATCAAAATGCATATCGTGCACTTCGTGATTTTTCCGGTCAATTTAATCGTCCGTCCAAATGTGCGTACAATCGGAAAAATCGTGCAAAAATTTTAGCAAACCGAGTCTGTAGGAGATGTGAACTTCGGTTCGATTTTTTGTTGAAAACAACACCAGTGCATGCTCGCACGGCTCGTAGCTGCAGAAAATATTGCTGCTGTTCTTTATAGAGTGGCTGAAGAGCCGTCCACCTCAACTAATCGTCGTGCCCAACAATTGCACCTCTCACGCACGTCGTAGAGGAGCAAATGCATAAAGACTTGCATTTACACGCTTACAAGGTGCAATTGACTCAAGAACTAAAGCCTCTTGATCATTCCAAAAGTCGTCAATGTTCAGAATGTTGGCAAGAAATGACAACAGTGGATGATCAATTTTTTGAAGTGGGTTCGTCAACAAGCAGAATTGCCGCATTGGGCGAATGATAATCCAAAAGTGAAGGTCGAAAAACCAATGCACACACAAAGAGTGACTGTTTAGTGCGGGGTTATGGGCTGGTGGTATTAGCCGTATTTTTTCCAAAATGAGGCTGGTCAGGCAGTTACTATAAATAGTGTTCACTATCGCGAGATGATAACGAACTTTTTATGGCCCGAATTGGAAGATTGGATGTGGACGAAATGTGGTTTCAACACGAGGCTGCCACTTGCCACACAGCTAACGATACAATGGCTCTTTTGCGCGACACATTCAATGGCCGTGTTATCTCATGTGGTGGCGATGTCAGAATGCCTGCCGCCAAGATCATGTGATTGACACCGTTGGACTTCTTTCTTTGGGGTTATTTGAAAGAAAAGGTGTACGTCGATAAGCCAGCAACAATTCAAGAGCTAAAGGATGAGATAATTCGGCACATTAACGGCATAGAACCTCAATTATGCCTCAGAGTCATCAAAAATTTGGAGCATGGATTTTAACAAAATTTTGTGAGGAGGTACCTTAGTATCCTGATTCCAATATAGGATACTTTTTTCTGCAAAAATATCTTACTTCCAAAGAAAGTGGAAAAAAAGCAGTCAAATTATGCAATTTTGCCGATTTAAAGGTACTGCATACTTTAAGGCGCTTTTTATGTTTGAAAGCGGTATATATTAAACACGCTTACGCTGCTTTAAAATAATGACAAAATATTATTGGAAAGCGGGATATTTTAAATACGGTTGCGCAACAGGTGGCACTGTTTTAAAATAATGACAAAATATGAATAACTTTCTACCAAAGAATCAATTGAAAAAAATTTTTATTTGATCTATATTTTTACTTTGTGGAATTGCATTTTTATTAATAAAAATTTAGGCACCTTTTACAGAGCTTTACAATAATTTTTAGAATTTTCGAATTTTATATAAATTTTAGAATTTTATCCAGGTATGAATACCTTTATATAAAGTACATACATAAGTATACGTTAAGCTCTATAAGAGTAAGAGTCATAAAATGTGGTGTGAAGTACTTTCAAAGCAAAATCGAAAAAAATATTATAAGGACGCTGGGGAAGTGGCTGGCACAGCTAGTAAACAATATTAGAACCATTACTTTCGTTACACACTATGTAATTTTTTAAGTCATGGCAAAATAACCATATACGGACACCACTACGTCATAAAAGACCAAAAAAAAAGACCCCTGTCTCCCAGTTTTGCCCAAAGTCCTCCAGGTTTTTTTTTATGGGCCCTCAAAGATGTGGGGCCTCGATGTCATTTTTGCAAAAAAATGATCATTTACTCAAGCTCATATTTTGCAAACCGTTTGGAATTTTGATATACTCTCTGAAGCAAAGTTGTAGCTCTTGTCATAAAGAACAAAAATTGTGAACATATAAAAGCAAACAAACTTCATCTTCAAGGTCAAAATCGCAAAAAACTTTAAAAAATTCAATTTTCTTACCTTTTTTCCCCTGTTTAGGTCCATAGGCAGCAAACCGTTCAAAATTCAAGGAAATAATCAACTACAAAAATGAACCTAAGATCTCAGTAAACAACTTTCTAGAACATATAAACTTCCTAGGAATAATTCTTAATACCGTTTAGGTAGCGCTTAGGTAGCCGCAAAAGTTAACAAATTTCCCGGCTACCTAAGCGCTACCTAAACGGTATTAAGAATCATTCCTAGGAAGTTCATATGTTCTAAAAAGTTGTTTATTGAGATCTTAGGTTCATTTTTGTAGTTGATTATTTCCTTGAATTTTGAACGGTTTGCTGCCTATGGACCTGAACAGGGGAAAAAAGGTAAAAAAAATTGAATTTTTTCAAGTTTTTTGCGATTTTGACCTTAAAGATGAAGTTTTTTTGCTTTTATATATTCACAATTTTTTTTCTTTATGACAAAAGCTACAACTTTGCCTCAGAGAGTATATCAAAATTCCAAACGGTTTGCAAAATATGAGCTTGAGTAAATGATCATTTTTTTGCAAAAATGACATCGAGGCCCCACATCTTTGAGGGCCCATAAAAAAAACCTGGAGGACTTTGGGCAAAATTGGGAGACAAGGGTCTTTTTTTTTGGTCTTTTATCACGTAGTGGTGTCCGTATTGTTATTTTTAATTATTTGCTAAGCCAGCAACACTACTAAAAGTCTTCTGATAGTAGACAGCTTTATTATACATATGTTAGCTGGCAGCCTATTTGAGACATAAAAAATATGTTTTTGTATTACTATGGCAATGATTTCTCTTTAATTTATTTGGTGTTTTTAAATTTAACACATTTTAAAGTTTTTGTATATTTTTGCAATTAACACTTAAATGATTTTTAGATATTTTATTGATTTAACATGTTTTTTGTTTTTATAACCTCATCTTATTTTTTTTTTATATACATTTTGCTTTTGAATTTACATGTTTTTCAATAATATATCAATTCAGTGTATTGTACAATGTAAATAATCAAAGCATTAATTGGCAAGTGTTACAAGCTCGTACACCGAATTTGTATGACACTCTGACGTATGCGTGTTATTAATTAATTTATATTTATTTAAAGGCAAAATGCACAAGCCAAGCAAATGCTGGCTGTCTCATGTCATTCATTTAATATAAGCAAATGTATTTCTGTTTTTGCCTTCATCATATTGATGTTCATGGCTTCAATTATTAATTCTGTGAAATAATTTTCATTAAATTTTTTTTCTTGTTGTCGCTTTTTCAGTTTGTAATTCAATGTGTCAGCAAGCTGTTTAATTCCCACCCAACGTATATGAAATTTTTCGCAATAGGAAATCTTTGAGCTGAAATTGCTGAAAGTCGGTTTAATGCGGACTTTTTATTTTTTCAATTAGTTCATTTGATAACAAAACTGACCGTATTGAAAATCAACACAAGTGTTTTTAATTTTAAATGTACAAGCTTGATTTTTATATTATTCTTCGTTTCGATTTTTTGTTGACTTATTCAATTATTTTATTTTGTGTGGTCTTGTCAGCACTTAATGAGATGTCAATAACATACTGAAGAGTTTAAGGATGAAATGATTCATACTACTTTTTTGTTATTAATATTTAATAAAGGACAAACTATTTTTCGCTGAGCATATTATAAGCTGAGCATGAAAAGGGTCATATATAATATTATAAAATCCATTTGCAGCGGTCTTACATATTTTTGTATTCACTCTACATATTTCTGTCAAAAATTTTACTTCATATATTTTTTATTATCAATTCTTATTATTCCTACACTATTTTTAACCACGAAAACCAGTCAACACTTTAAAAATCCATTGAAAACCAACCTTGATTTCTCCTCTTTCAAAATCAATTATTTATGTTCATTCGTGACTCGTTAATGTAATAAAGAAATAATTTACCACAGAACTGCAGCAAAAAAAAAGTTAATAACACTATTCATGCTAAAAAAAACGAAAGCAATAAAAACTCTTTATTACTTACAAACTCAAATCACATTATAAATATTTCACAAAAATAAATACAAACAGTTTATTCAGATGAACTTATGCACTGTGGGCGATAAAGCAAAAAAAATCTGATAATAAATTGTTATCTCATTAATTTTTAAGTTGAAGTGAAAAGAAATTGCAACTAATTTTCAACAATGCTATTTTAACTAATTTGAACACGTGTATAAGAGTTTTTGTAAAAAAAAGAGGAACATTTGTTTGGCGTAAAATAATTATTTTTTAAATATTACGAATTTACTACAATTTTATAATTTTAATTTTACCATAACCAAACAAACTTTAAAATTCAGATTTTTAACTTTTTTCGGTTATGATTCAGCAACGCTTCCAAATTGTAAAAAATTTATTCTTGCTATCAGTGACCTGTTAGACGAAGCTAAAGAATTTTAAATTATTTCTTTATTTTATTTATTAATTCTATAATTAATTATGAAAACCTAGCCTAGAGGCCATAACCGGTCTTAGCATACTACTTAATTATTTTAAAATTTCATTCCATTTGTTCACTACATGATATTAATTTCTCAACTAGACAGTTCAGTATAAGTGTAGTTTAGTATAAGCGTAGCTCCGTATAATGTAGTGCAGTGTAGTAGTAGTTCAATGTAGTTCAGTGTAAGTGTAGTATAAGTGTATTGCAGTATAAGTGTAATTCAGTATAAGTGTAGTTCAGTATAAGTGTAGTTCAGTATAAGTGTAGTTCAGTATAAGTGTAGTTCAGTATAAGTTTAAATTTAATTCGGTATAAGTACAATTCAGTATAAGTGTGGTCTAATATATAAGTGTAGTTTAATATAAGTTTATTTATTATGTAGTTTAATATAAGTTTATTTAAAAGTGATTTCAGAATAAGTGTAGTACAGTATAAGAGTAGTTCAGTACAGGTGTAGCTCAGTATAAGTGTAGTTAACTATATGTGTAGGTCGGTATAAGTGTAGTTCAGGATAAGTTTAGTTCAGTATAAGTGTAATTCAGTATAAGTGTATTTCAGTATAAGTGTAGTTAATTATAAGTGTAGTGCAGAATAAGTGTAGGTCAGTTAATCTATAGTTTAGTATAAGTGTAGTTCAGTATAAGTGTAGTTCAGTATAAGTGTAGTTAAGTATAAGTGTGGTTCATTATAAGTGTATTTCAGTATTAGTGGAGTTCAGTATAAGTGTAGTTCATTATAAGTGTACTTTAGTATATATGTAGCTCAGTATAAATGTAGTTCAGAATTAGTGTAGCTTAGTATAATTGTAGTTCAGTATAAGTATAGTTCAGTATAAGTGTAGTTCAGTATAAAGTCAGATAAGAGTAGTTCAGTATGATGTAGTTCAGTATAGGTGTAGTTCAGTATAAGTTTAAATCAGTATAAGTATAGTTCAGTATAAGTGGAACTTTCGTTCTGGAGATATCTTTAAGTTCTAATGCAGTCCTATTTTAATGACCCGTTCTGTTCCTCTTCCGACTAACTCCTGTTTAAGTTCATCTCTAGTGAAATTCCTGCTCCGTTTATCTTCTATTCAAGTTCAGTTTTTATTCAGGTTTTCTGATGTTTAAGCTCAGCCGTAGACCACTTTTAGGTCCAATTTGACTTTAATTCTTGGTTAGTTTTACGTTAGTTTTCTGATCTACTTCTGTTTTGTATACTCATGCTTCGAATAGTGGACCAGAAGCAAATTAACAAGAGTTCAAATGACTATCATCACCCGGTATCTCACAGGGATGGATGATATCACCCTTTCGCTTTAATTATGCACTCGATAAAGTGATTCAAAATGCTATTAGTAACAATAGAGGCAATACCTGTCGAATACAGAATAAATTAAAGGGTTTCCATCATGCAAGATGTGTTGGCCTGAAGATTAACATCAACATAATAAAATCGGTGCATATAAACCAGAGAAATATTAAAGACCTTCACATGCGTGACCAGAAAAATATAAGAACAGAAGAAGACGATGAATAAATAGACCCATTTTGCTACTTGCATGGCATAGTCGACAACGACGGAGGGTCAAGAAGAATCATAGCCATCCCCAAAAGGAATTATCGCCAAGCTTTCATTTGTAACTAGTAGGGAAATTGCGCTGCATCTGATGATAACTGACTAAACTGAGTCTATTCAACTCAACCTAAAGTCAATGATTCTTTATGAGATCATTATGGAATGTAGCAAAATGGAACGGCCCCAAATAACCGCTTATGATCTATTACGAAACAACAACCATTCCACCTTGAAATCAAAAATAGAGATAATAAGGATGGAATGGATTGAACTTACCGGAAGCCTACTATGGATGGTGCAAGGCAGGCCATTGACTAGAAGACGTATCATATTCCTATTACGATTTACAAATTTAATATTTGTGTCAGATTGTCGGTAATTTCTATTGCTTGTAAGCATGCAGTACTTGAGGAAAAAGTAGACAAAATTTTGTAACAGAAAATAAATAAAAAAAAATTAAAATCGAATGTAGGAGTGTGTAAATAATGTTTGTACATATGTGTAACATAAATTATGAATAATTTTCCACTTACCAGTGTATTGTGGTATTGCGACGTACATACGAACTTTGCTAAGACTTCTTTGTTTTGTCCTTGCTAAAGTTCGTACATAATTTATTTATGAAACACATTGCACGTACATGATGGTAAGAATTAAAAAAATATTAAACAAACTATTGATTGTCAATTGTTTTCTTTTTTTTGTTTAACGTCGCGCCGTCACTAGCAGTGATTGTTTTATTATAAATTTATAAACTAACGACACACCTACGCATTTTTATATATTCTAAGAGACATGTGATTTCTAGAAAATTTGTATAGATGGCGCTGTTTTATATTCATGAAAAAATATGAATTATTTACTATGTGGAATTACACTGTTATTAAAATATTTTAAACACCTTCTACAGAGCTTTACAATAATTTTTAGAATTTTAGAATGTAATATAAATTTTAGAATTTTATCCAGGTATACCACAGGTATATAAAGGAAATACGTATACAAGAAGCAATATGAAAGTTAGAGTCTTAAAATTTGGTGTGGATTACGTTCAAAGCAAAATCGAACTAAATATTGTAAGGACGGGTCTGGGCTCAGCTAATTATTATATATGAAACAACTTAAGTAGAATATTAATGCTTACAGATTAATTATTTCTCTGAATTGAATAGGCTTCGATGAAACTAACTTAAATATAGTAGAATCGGCGAAGATACCAATTAGTGCTTACTAAAGCCTTCTATTCGATTGATTAGGAAGGCGAAATAATCAATGTGTTCACCATTATCACAGAAAAATTTTTTGCTCCAATTAAGGGTTTTACTTAGTTTCAGATACAAATTTAATTTAATATTTAATTAACTCAATTATTTATTTAATTAGAATTTTATTTTGTTCTTTCTTAATTAATTACACAGTGCAACACGGAAAAAAATAACCATATACGGACACCACTACGTGATAAAAGACCAAAATAAAAGACCCCTGTCTCCCAGTTTTGCCCAAAGTCATCCAGGTTTTTTTTTATGGGCCCTCAAAGATGTTGGGCCTCGATGTCATTTTTGCAAAAAAATTATCATTTACTCAAGCTCATATAATTATATATATGATATACTCTCTGATGCAAAGTTGTAGCTCAAAATCGCAAAAAACTTTAAAAAATTCAATTTTTTTACCTTTTTTCTCCTGTTCAGGTCCATAGGTAGCAAACCGTTCAAAATTCAAGGAAACAATCAACTACAAAAATAAACCTAAGATCTCAATAAACAACTTTCTAGAACATATGAACTTCCTAGGAATGATTCTTGTTGAAGTAAAGAAAAAACAAATGAAATTAAAAAATTTTCGGGAAAATTTTCACTTTTGCGGCTACCTAAGCGCTACCTAACCGGTATTAAGAATCATTCCTAGGAAGTTCATATGTTCTAGAAAGTTGTTTACTGAGATCTTAGGTTCATTTTTGTAGTTGATTGTTTCCTTGAATTTTGAACGGTTTGCTACCTATGGCCCTGAACAGGGGAAAAAAGGTAAAAAAAATTGAATTTTTTAAAGTTTTTTGCGATTTTGACTTTAAAGATGAAGTTTTTTTGATTTTATATGTTAACAATTTTTGTTCTTTATGGCAAGAGCTACAACTTTGCCTCAGAGAGTATATCAAAATTTCAAACGGTTTGCAAAATATGAGCTTGAGGAAATGATAATTTTTTTGCAAAAATGACATCGAGGCCCCACATCTTTGAGGGCCCTTAAAAAAAAACCTGGATGACTTTGGGCCAAACTGGGAGACAGGGGTCTTTCTTTTTTTGGTCTTTTATGACGTAGTGGTGTCCGCATATGGTTATTTTGCCATAACTTAAAAAAGTGTGTTATATAATTGTATCAATTAAAAAATTAATTGAAATTTTATTTGAAACTAATTAAAACCTTTAATAGGAGCAAAAAATTTTTTCTGTGATATCAAGAACCAGTTAATGGGATACTGGTACATCGGTTTTCTGTTCTTTAAATAGAAAACATATAAACTCCATTTTTTAAATTTTTGACTTCGTCCAATTATTAGTTTGAGTTAACTCTTTGTTGCTTGGTTATAGATACGACATAAGCTGAAGACAGACTTAACGAATCCAAAAAAAAAACCCTTTCATTATCTGATTTTTCTTTATCTCTTTATAATAATGAACTAAAGCCTAAATAAATAATAATTCATTTATAATAAAAATAACTTAAGGGAATATAAATACTGATTAATTAATTTAATTAATTCAAAAGTCCTATGATAGGCTTTGTATCAAATGGGGTAAGTCGTTTTTTTTTTTTAATTTTAGGAGGGACTAAAAACAGTGTTACTTTTAGTTAAACATATTTAAATATTTTAAACTATTTTGGGACTTAACACATTTAATTTTTAATTTTTTAATTTTTTTTTTCCTTTTTTTTAGATTTTTTTCTTGTTAAGAATACTTTAAACTAACTTCATTGCTGATTACAAAAGGGTTAATCTTTTTAGGTGGTTTGCCAGAGACCCGATTAATTTGGTGTTCACTACCACGCAACATTTTAAGACTTTAACGTATATACTTTATATAAAGGTACCAGTTACCTGAAGAAAATTCTAAAAATTATTGTAAAGCTCTCTAAAAGGTGTTTAAAATATTTTAATAACAATGTAATTCCACAAAGTAAAAATACAAATCAAATACACATTTTATTTAATTGGCTATTTGGCAGCAAGTAATTCATATTTTGTCGTTATTTTAAAACAGCGCCATCTATTGCGCAGCTGTGTTTAAAATATCCCGCTTTAAATTCGTTTTGTTATTATCTTACAACAGCGCCTTATGCTGAGCAACCGTGTTTAAAATACACCTAATTCTGTTTTTACACGGTAGATTGGTTCCAGAAAAAACCGTGTAAAAAAAACCGTGTAACAAAAGACATTGATCATATTTAAAAATTAATGATTGGTTCCCTAACTCTAAAACCTATTTAAATTTGTGAAAAAATATACACCGAATAGTTTTGAGGAAAAATTAGAAACATGATCATATCTTCGCAATCCATAGGTATATCTCAAAATATTATTGTATAAAACAATTAACTTGTGTTTACTAATAGAGTCACAACAACAAAAATTTCACGTCCATAAAGTAAGGCAGGAATGAGATAGGATTTGGCGAGGTGTTCTCTTATGTGTAAAGGTGTATAAGACTGTGTTAGCCAAATGGACCTTAACTTCACGTATATTTTACCTACAAGTGTGTTAATATGACTACTCCAGGTAAGTTTATTATTAAAGATTACACCGAGATTCTTAGCACTATTCACGATTTCAATTTTTTCCCCATTAATTAAAATGTCAACATTGTTAATAGGACTGATCGTTTTCTTGTGTATTATTATGCACTTTGACATTAGAGGGTTTAGCAAAAGTCCATTTGCAGATGCCCAGCGAACTATTTTATTTAAATCATCATTAATACGCACAATGTTTTGGGCAACTGAGTGTACTGCACTGCTTAAGTAAAACTACACGTCATCTGCGTATTTCGCAATGGGAGAGTTGATTTGGTAAGTCGTTGATGTATAATGAAAAACGAAGTGGACCAAGAATTGACCCTTGAGGCACTCCTCTGGATAACTTTAATGGGCGAGAACATAAACATGTTGCCAACGGTCTCTCAAATACGATGATATAAGTCGTGTTGAAGTACGAGAAAAAGAGAAAAAGTGCTTAAGCTTTATTAGAAGGATACTATGATCAACTGAATCAAATGCTTTTGAGTGGTCGAGCAAAATCAAGAAATTTATTTTATTATAATCAAGTTCGTATCGTATGTCCTCTGATACATCAATTAAAGCAGAAATGCAGCTATGATTCGAGCGAAATCCTGACTGCCTTTCAGAAAGTAATTTCTTTTCTGCAATGAATGAAGACATTTGAGTATATGGTAGTCCAAATAGACGTTCCAAATAGACGGAAAAGTGCCAGACATGATAATGGTGTTAAATAAGTGTGTTATATATGGTAAGAGATGTGGCAGCAGAATTTTTATAAATTTAGGGTGCATATTGTCACAACCCACTGTATTTGACTTAACTAACCTGAAACAGGTCAAAACCTTACTGTGACTTCGCTTAAACCGAAAATTTTGCCAAGAAATGTGGGATCTAAAATTGCAATTTTGTTTTCTAAAGAAATGGCTTCACGTTGTTGTTTTTTATTCGTAATTTTCGACGTCTTCTTTTTTCAATTGGTCTAACAAGTAAAAATAATTGTATGTACAAAAAGGGAATTCCTCTAAAATGTTAATATGAAAATAAATTTTAAAAATAAAATCTAAGCTCAAAAGATTTTGAATCATGCTAAATCGAATAAAATCGCTTAAAAAAAATGTTTTTTTTTTTATTTTCAAACCGTGTTAAATTAAAACTGTGTAAAAAAAGACCATGTAAAAACAGAATTGGGTGTATACCGCTTTCATAAATAAAATATGCCTTAAAGTATGCAGTACCTTTAAATCAGTAAAAAAAATCTATATTGACACACCCTCGCTACGTCGGTCAAAAGGAAAAAAACCCTTAAAAAAATTTGCTCATACTGCCCCCGCTCTCAAGGAGCCCATTGACCGCTCCTGATTCCCATTGACCGCTTCTAAATCCCATTGGCCACCCTGTGGGACTATTGTTCACCTATTTGTTTATTGATTTCTATAGAGGCATTTAATAGTTACAAACCAAAGCAGAAAATCCCTATCAACTTAAAAACAAACACAAAATCGCCCATCCCGATATCGGTATGCAACCGTATCTTTATATCTTAAAAAAAAGCAAATGAAAATCAGTACAACCAAAAAAAAAAACACAAACTGAAAAAATGTGAAAAAAATATAGGTGTGGTCTTTTTACTGCACCTCGCGGAGAATGTTCTGATGTTGCTGAATTGCATTACCAAAATTTTCGAAACTATGCCTGTCAGATTGGTGGGCTTAAATTTTCTGTATCTCTTCTAGTGCCTTGGTAAAGTTGATTTCAACCCTTACACAGACGGATATCGCTAAATCTACTTCTCTATGTATAAGGATACAGAATAAATTATTTTATTATTATTATTATTATTATTATAACTTGCTTTATTGCTTAATAAGTATCACAACAAGAATTAAATCTTATAAATTACAGTGATAGTAAATTATATGGCAATTGCTACATAACATTTTCATTAGAGCTAGCATTAAAAAATAATTAAAACTATTTAATGAAATTAGAAGAGAAGAAAAAATTATATATATAATAATTTTCAAAGATATACATATATATGGTATTACAAACTTTTAAAATAATATAATAATTCCTTAAAAAAAAAAACGATGTGTTGCTTTGTGTTTGAAGATATGAAGGTAGTTTGTTCCAAAGACTTATTGTGTAATTGTAGAACTGTCTTGAAGAGATAAGGTATTTATATTTTTGTGAAATAAGTTTTTTACCACGTGGAGATTTGGCAAAAGTTAGTCTTTTATATAAATATTGGGGTTCTTTCGTAAATATTATTTTGTGCATCATAAGGAGGCTTTTGTATTCTAATATCTTTTTTAAGTGCATTTCAACTAGCTGAAAGGAATACGATGAGATACTCTCACTCCTGCTTCGGCTAAATACATATCTGGCTATATTATTATACGTTATCTCAAGTCTACGAAAGTCAGTTGAGTCACAATTGGCAAATATTTCACATTCATATAATAAAACCGGTATTAAATAGGTTTTTGCTAGTAGCAATCGTATTTTATATGGAGTACAATTTTAAATTGTCCATAGGTTTCTTAGCATTCCATGTACCTTTCCAGCGGTAATACTTATATGGCTTGACCATGAAAGCTCAGAGTTAAACGTAATTCCTAAGTTAGAAGACGAGGAAACAAAGTCAATTTTAGTGTTGTTAATAAATAATGAAGCATTGTTCTGAAGCCTTGCCTTGTTATTCCTGGTTATAAAGATACATTTAGATTTCGCAGGATTTATACACAAACCATTTTTGGATGCCCAGTCTTGAACTCTATTTAGATCTTTGTTGAAGCAATCAAGACAATCACCAACACTGTCTAACTTAGAGCTAAAGTACAACTGTACATCATCAGAATACATTTGTATTCCACAATGATTTAATACGTCTGGAAGATCATTAATATACAGCGAGAACAGCAAAGGGTCCAAAATTGAACCTTGCGGAACTCCTCTATCAATTTCAAGAGAATTTGACATAAAATTGACATTAAGAAAAACGGTTTGTTTGGGATGTAGGAGATAGGAAGAAATAAGTTTACAAGCTGTAGAGGAAAAATTGAAAAACTTTTCGAGCTTCGCTAATAATGTAGGAGGAGGAGGAGAAAAGATACCATGTCCTTGTCCAGTTTAGACCTAAGTTCTTCCACTACATCAATTAGAACCGTAATACAGCTTCTTCCCTGTCTTAAACCCGACTGGAAATCCGTTAATGGTTTTTCTTTGCTTAAATATTCAAAAATTTGTGATTTCATTATTTTTTCCAAAGCTTTAGACAGGTAAGGAATTATGGCAATCGGTCTGAAATCGTTGTTACTTTATGGGGTCGAAAATAAATATTGTAGAAATTATACAAGGAATGAAAAATAAATAAATGACCTTCCACCTGTGGTCAAGGGTATAAAAATACAAAAGTTTAAATTTTATTACCAGAGAGATACTTTTTTCCTTCTTCCCGCAAAATTGGCTCACTGTTCGGTAGCCAGTAGTTAGAAAAACTAAGATAAATAAAGAAATTATTTCATTAAATATATTTCTTTTGGGAACGTTTTATTTAATATTGTTATGTTCTACTATTGCAAAAAAATACTGTTTTGATTAAAAAAGGACTATGCAAAAAATTCAGCATAATAAAAAATGATTTAATTAAAAGTTTGTAATTGACTTTTAAAAGCATTTAAAAAAAACATCAGGTTTTACTACATTTAAAACAATGCAAATAAACAGCATTAAAAAATATAAAAAAATAAAAATTATTATAAATTACAATTATCTTCTTTATTTTATTTAAATGAAAATTTCATTAATGCTCACTCATGTTCATACATTTGTATGAAAAATTGATTATAAAAAAAATTAAAATTAAATAAACAGAAATAATTATTAGCTTTAATAGAGAGAAGAATATATTTCTTAATTAACCTCAGATATCTAGTTCAACATAAAAGTTTTCTATGGAAAGTGAAAAACAAATCCCAGAAAACTATTTCGCATGATAAAAGTTTTTCCAGATATTAATTTTCCCACTTAATGGCAGGATCCTGTAGAGCTACAAGGATATGGAGCCATTAACTTATTAAAATTAAACAATTAAAACCTCAAACAATTTATCATTTGGAAAAACCAAAAGCTCCCTACTTATTATGCTTTAATTACAACGATTTTAAATTAATTACAACAAAGTACTGAATGTACATAAAATTTAAAATGGATTAAATATAAACAATATTTAACTTAATATCCGGCAATTAATTTTTAACACATTAAAAAATTTTGCTGAAACTGAAACGCTTAAGGACAGATAAACGAAATAAATTGGATTGATAATGATAATGAAACAAGGACAGTTGTAAGGGGAAATAACAAGGGTCAGAGAAATAGAAAAAAAAGTTGAAAATTCCTCAAAGGTAAAAAAAAAAAATGTTGATAAGCACGTACACAATGAATACTAATTTTATAATTATTTTCCCTTAATATTTATTTAATTTCAAATAAATATAAATTTACTCATATGATAAAAGTTTTATAATTAAATTACTCTTCTATAGTTTTAATAAATTTTTATTTCATTTTTATAGTATAATTTAAATGACTCAAAATGTCTCTTTTTATTGTATGAACATATAAGTCTTAACACATATCGTGCACTAAATATTTATTACTTTTGTCATACGATTAAAAAGAAATTAATAATATCAATAGAACCCTATAAATGGTCCAAAACGAAAGACTATTAAACAGTGCTTTAAAAAATAAAAATATATTCGGAATACATAAAAAAGGTGATTAAGCGTTGTCCGTCTCTCTGTCCGTCCATGTGTCCGTCTGTATTCGGCTTGCAATCAACTTTGCCAAGGCATCAGAAGAGATAGAGAAAATTTAAGCTGACCAATCTGCTAGGCATAGTTTCGAAAATTTTGCTAACGTAATTCAGCAATATCAGACCATTTCATTGGAGGCTGTGGGCAAAAAATCACGCCCATCTATATATTTTTACGTTGTTTTGATTTTTTTCGGTTGCAATGATTCTCTTTTGCTTTTTTTTTTTTTTGTTAAATAAAGATTTGACCGTTTCCAGCAGATCGCATGGAATGCTTAGAAATCTCAGGGGATTAATAAACCCCTGCTAGGGCGACTTTTGTTAGTTTTAGCTTTTATAGAAAGCAATACACATGGAGGTATTGCTTCTATAAAATACCTCCAAAATTTTCGAAAACATTTTTACAAAAATTTTCAATAAAATTTAAATAATTAAAATAATTTTCGATAAAATTTTTACAAAAATTTTCGATAAAATTTTTACAAAAATTTCGGTAAAATTGTTACAAAAATTTTCGATAAAATGTTTACAAAAATTTTCGATAAAATGTTTACAAAAATATTCGATAAAATTTTTACAAAAATTTTCGATAAAATTTTTACAAAAATTTTCGATAAAATTTTTACAAAAATTTTCGATAAAATTGTTGCATAAAATTTGTACAAAAAATTTTCTATAATATTTTTACGAAAATTTTTACAAAATAATTTTCTTTAAAATTTTTACAAAATAAATTTCGATAAAATTTTTACTAAAATTTTCAATAAAATTTAAATAATTTAAATAATTTAAATAATTTAAATAATAATTTTCGATAAAATTTAAAAAAAAATTCAATAAAATTTGTACAAAAATTTTCGATTAAATTTTTACAAAACATTTTCTTTAAAATATTTAAAAACAATTTTCGAAAACATTTTACAAAAAATTTTCGAAAACATTTTTATTAAAATTTTCAATAAAATTTAAATAATTAAAATAATTTTCGATAAAATTTTTACAAAAATTTTCGATAAAATTTTTACAAAAATTTTCGATAAAATTTTTACAAAACATTTTCGATAAAATTTTTGCAAAACATTTTCTTTAAAATATATAAAAGACAATTTTCGAAAACATTTTACAAAAAATTTTCGAAAACATTTTTACAAAAATTTTTAATAAAATTTAAATAATTAAAATAATTTTCGATAAAATTTTTACAAAAATTTTCGATAAAATGTTTAAAAAAACTATTCGATAAAATTTTTAGAAAAAATTTTAGCATTAAATTTTAACAAAAAATTTTTCATAAATTTTAAAAAAAATTTATTTTTTTTTTATAAATTTTTACAAATACAACTTCGACAAAATTTTTTTTATTAAACATTTTTAACTATTTTTTATCATTTTCTTTATGAATTATAATTTCCTACGGGCATGTTGATGTTAAAATTTTTTTATGGAAAATTTTGTTCCTCATGTAATAAAAAAAAATTAATTTTGTGACTCATGAGATAAAAAAATCACGTTATTGTTTTAAGTTTCTTTGTTTTACATTTTAACGTACAATGTTTTACAAAATATGAAAAATACAAAAAAGATAAAATCTTTCTATAGAAATTATTCTACCACATGCGATATAATAAAACTTCCTAAAAATTCTCACATGTGATATTATTATTTTTAACGATTTTATTGATTAAATTATTGTGAGTTATAGCAAATTTTTATCACTAGATTTAACACGGGTTTTTGATGGCATTTAATAATTTTAAGTGAAAGTTTTTTATTGCTTGGAAAGAACTTCTAAATAGTGAAATTTCGTAAATTTTTTGTTTTTCTAATTAAAATACGATGATAACCTTTTCTGAAGAAATAAGTATTGATTGGCTAAAAAAATTTGTACTTTATTTAAACGCAATAAAAATATATTTTTGTTAAATTTTCAATAATTTTTTTTAATTTTCTTTTCAATGTTAACATAATTTTTTTATTTATAACTTTTCTTTAAAAATTTTTACATGTTAAATCATTTTTTATTTCATTTTTTTTTGTTCAAAAACTTTCTACATTTTTTGTAAAATTTTTCTCTCATGCAATATTTGTGTATTCCTTTCACATATAACAGACAGGAAACGGTCAGCTATCTCTGTTTAAGATTATATACAAAATTAAGCAAATATATATTTTTGAGTTGCTAAAATCATACTTCATGATTTTCATCATCCGTGTTTTAAGTGGACACATAGGTACTCAGGCTCGCAATTTTTTTTTTTTAAACAATTTAATAGCATTAATTTGTAAAGTAGGTTAAAAGCATTTGGCATAAATTACACAAAATGTGCTTAATTAATATTATCATTTAAAATACTGGTAATAAACGAAAATAAAAAAATAACACAATTATATTCAATATTATTCGTGATGAAACAAATAGTTAAACAAAAAATAATACTCCAGATAATTTCCGATTGAGGGTTAAATTATAATACCCACACGAATTCAATTTTAAGTGGTTTAATGTCTCTAAAATGATTTTTTTTTTTAATCGATATTTAATTTAACATTAATACAAATTATTTGTGTTATTATTTAATAAGCAGTATTTGGCATAAATAAAAATCACATAAAACCTTTGTTATACCAGTAATTTATAATTTTCTGTTGGTAAAGTTTTTTTTTTTTTTTAAACTACAAAATAAAATTTTATTTATAACAATTTTGATTAAAAAATTCTGATTATAAATATAGGTTGTTGGTTTTATAACCGTTGTGAAGGCATTCAATCTGATTTGCATTTATGATAACTATGAAGGGTTGAAAATGAAATTAATGAAAAAAAAAAAGTTTAAATTTCACAAAATAATGAAGTTATAAAATGCATTGATTTAACCTCAAATTCAAAAAATCATTTCCGTTACAAATGCAATCAACTATATACGCGTATGTATGTAAACATAGTGTTATTCACTTATACTCTTATGTAAAAAGTGGTTTAAAGCAAATTATTAAGCTTTTGTTGGGTGAGAAAATAAGTGAAAACAAGAGATTTTTCAAAATAAAATATTTAAGACAGCAAGCTACTCTTGAATTTAAGGTAGTTAACAACACTTATTTTTGTACTTTCAAAATAGTAAAAAGCAAAAAACAAAAAATAGAGCAGAAAAAAGTACAAAACTAAAATACTTTTTTCCTACAAAATCCCCACTTTATGACTTGTTGAGTTTTTAATTTCCTGTTTATATTTGCTTATACTTGGTTATCTATTTTCTTTGCTAACTACTGCCCAAATGAAACATATCTTTAATATTATTCTGATACTAGCTGTGCCCGGCACTTCGTCAGCGTCCTTCAATATTATGTTCGATTTTGCTTTAAAAGCAATCCACACCAAAGACCTTTACGATTTTAGTTTTTTTTTTTTTTAAAGAAGTAACACTCAGGCAATTAATGCCTACATTAACTGTGTTACTTCCTTTAGAAAGCGATAGTAGTAGATAAGACAGATGGTTAGTGCGATAGTAAAGCTTCGCAAGCACTGCTGGTGTTCTTTAGGCGAATTAGTTTGAAGCTAGCATAGCTACGTATCAGTTTATGTATTTTTTACTTTATAAAAGTAAAGTATTCATATCCAGTTAGTTCAACTGCCTACTTTCACTGCTTTTTCTCCACTCCAGGATACTGGAGTAGCGAAATATTAAAATAATAATTCTTGCAAAAAAAAAAACCGACTACAAAACAAATATATGTGCATCAATTTTTAACTAATAATTTAAAAGGAAGTAATCTGTAAGAAATAGTACTCAAATCAAATAGTACTCAAATTATACTTGTTGCGGACATAGTAATATACGTTCTGTACATTCAAATGTCTATCCGTAACGGTTAAGCAGATAAAGCCATATACGACAAATTACCTCAGATATGAGGACACCCTTTATTTTTTTACACTTATTATTACTGAGATAGCAGTAAAAAGTAACGGTTCCAAAGATATGGCCATATAGGTTAAACAATATCACCTAGGGGACACCCTTTAATGTAAAATTTTAAATTAAACACTTATTTTAAAGGACAGATTCTTTGTAAATTTCAAATGTCTGTCTAAAACGGTTCAAAAACTTGGCCGTTTGCATCAATTTACATCAACTATTGAGACACCCTTTATAACTTTAAATATTTATAAATGTTATTATAGGGGACATAGTAGTGGTGATTCTGTCTAATTTGCAAGTGTTCGTCTATAACGGTTCAAAAGATGGGGCTAGATAGGTAAAATTTTATCAATTATGGGGACACCCTTTAGTTTCCAAATTTAAATTATATACTTAATGTTAAAAAGGATTTATATATACAGGTTCTTTGTAAATTTCAACCATCTCTCTGTTACGGTTCAAAAGGTTTGCAATATACATCAAATTACATCAACTATTGGGACACCCTTTAACTTCTAATAATAAATATTTAATTTCTGATTATAAATATTGGACATTCTGTCCAATTTTCAAGTGATTGTCTACAATGGTTCAAATGGTTCATATATTTAAATTGATCGTCATATATGGGGACACCCTTTAATTTTTAAGTTTATTTTTTTATTAATTTCTGTTATTGGCAGCTATAGTGATATACATTTTTTTTAAATTATAAATGGTGCCCCTTACGGTTCATAACACACGTAAAAAACACGTATGTTGTATGGGGACAACCTTTAATTTTCAAAATTCTCAACTTCTTTTAAAATAGGACCAATCTGTAAGCATTTCCTTCCGAATAAAGAAAAAAATTTTAAAATCGGTTCAGAAATGGCTGAGATCTGCGGGCACAAACATAAAAAAAACAACATTCAGACGAATAGATAACCTCCTTCTTTTTTTGAAGTCGGTTAAAAATAAAAATAATTGTCGACCTGAAGCTTAAAAAATTAAAAATAATTAAATTACATATATTTTGTTTTTTAAACTTAGCGCAAGCATCATTCATTATATTTTTACATTTTTCTAAAAGTCCACTATTCTACCTATACCCGGTATGGTTCGGTACCCTTATCCGTTTTTTTCCTACCAAAATTTCAACATATTCGTAACAAACCAACCAAACTACCAATTTGCGAATAGTAAACAAACTACCAATTTTGACAACGCTGATACCCAGTATAGAATTTAGAAAGCCTAACTGTTGAGAACTACCTACATATAGATACACAGACGGACAAAAGTCATCGTCGCACACCTTATTCACCTTTTGAACAAAAAATTAAGAAATTGTTACAGATATTATAATGTATTTATTAAGTTTTAGTAAGAAATTAACGTTATTCGGAATTATTATCATATAAAAATTATTTAAAAATAAAAACAGAGTTTATAATTTATGTGGACAAAAGTGTTAGTCACTGCAGTTTTTAATTAAGTTCAAAACGTATTTCTACACAAGGCTAATATATTTACTTAACAATTATTGTACTACCTTTTAAACAACGCTGTATATACAATGTTCCGTTATAATAATTTAATAATAAAGTGCATAATTTATTGAAATTGCAAAAAATGAGCCAAAAAAGGAAAGAAACCACAATTGAAGAAAGAACAATTATTATAAAGGCGTATAAACACAACAAAACTATTAGAGAAATTTGTGAATTAGTGCAACGGCCGCGAACTACCATTTCTAGCATCATTAACCTTCACAAAAATGATCCGGATTGTGCGAATCGTCCGCGAAGCGGTCGCCCTTCAGTGCTATATGTTCGGGAAAAACGGGAAATAGTTAAAATTATAAAAAAAGAACCGAAAATTCCATCTACGGAAATTGCTGCAGTACTGAAGGAGGCCTCTGGAACCACCGTTCATCCTCGTACTATCCGTAGAGTGCTGAATTCCGAGGGTTACAAAGCCCGAGTATGCAGAAAAAATACATTGACAAGCAAAGCGAATAAGATGACGCGGCTATCTTTTGCTAAAGAGTATTTAAATACGACGAATGATTTTTGGGATAAGGTAATATTCTCTGGTGAGAGCAAATTTTGTGTTTACCACTCGGATGGGCGTGCTTTGGTTTGGTGACAAGACGGTACTGCACTTCTTGATAAACATATTCAAGCAACCGTAAAGCATGGTGGTTCTGGAGTAATGGGGTGGGGGTGTATGTTGTCTGCTGGTGTCGGGGAACTGGTTTTTATAAATAATATAATGCATAAACATGTGTGTACTTAAATATTTTAAAAGAGAATCTGTCAAAAAGTGCAAGTAAGCTAGGTATTGAAATTGAAATTACTACTTTCAGCAGGACAATGATCCTAAACATAAGGCAGAAATCGTTCGTTTGTGAGTCTTATACAATACACCCTCCTTAAACGCCTCCTCAATCACCGGATCTAAATCCTATTGAACATTTGTGGGATCATTTAGATAAACAAATAAGCCAGTATCACATCACTTCAAAAAAAGTTTTTAAAGAATTTTTATTGGAAGAATGGCTAAAAATTAGACCGGATGTAACTGAAAAATTAGTCCATTCTATGAAAATTCAGTTGCAGGAGGTATTTAAATCAAAGGAGAAACATACTAAATATTAGCCGTAATTATTTCGTTGTTTTCGTAACATTTACCTATAAATGCCGAACACGTTTGTCCATATAAATTATAAATGACGAACACTTTTGTCTATATAAATTTTGAATTATTTTTTTTTTAATTATTTATTTATTAGTTATTAAGACTAATTAAGTTTAATTTTCGACTAAAACTTAATAAATACATTGGAATAACTATACCAATTTATAATTTTTTTCCTGTGGTATTTTTGTGGTTATGGCAACTCTTCAAAGGAAGAAGTAGAAGAAGTTATGTGACGATGATTTTTGTCCGTTTGTGTATATCATGGTTAATATTTACTCTATACTCCGCCTTATACCAGCAATCATTTATTGTCATTCGGTAACTCACGTTATTTTCAGAGTAGCCTGAATCAAATTTAAGTTCTATTAATTTTATTTGAACTATTTTTCAAATTAATAAATTAATTATTTAGGCTTAAGTCCTTAATTATAAAGAGATAAAGAAATATTAGATACCAGCAAAGCAGAATGCATTTTCTAGACAGCTATGTCCGTCATCAGTACTCTTCGTATCGATCCACCCGGTAGTTTCAATTGTTATTAATTTTCCACCTAAACAAACCCATCAAAGAAATAGAATATGAGAAATTTTCAACCCCACATTATATATTTCATATAGAGATAGAGCTTTTGGAAATTGTTTTACACTTGTAAACTCTATTAATTAATTTACAAATTTAAGTTCTCTAGATAAAGTTTAATTAAGAATAAATTTGTATAGGGAGTACCTGTCCGGCACTTTCATTACCACCAAGATGTTACTCAAAAACCCACGCTATTCACGGCAAAGCCTTTACCAATTTAAAAAAGTCACTATTCCAGTTCTCTTGGTATAAGAGAATTACAAAATCTGGAGTGACCTACAATCAACTTTACCATACCCCTCATGGAAACAGTTATGTTTTATAGATATCTTTCTTCTGTCTTCTTCTATATATATAAAGCACAAGATGTGTTTGTTTGTGTCGGAAAGCTATAGCTGCCTACACCAATGAACCGATCTTTCTGAAATTTTCACAGTTTGTTACTAGTTATACGGATGGTTAAATAGGGTACTCTATATTAACATATATAGTCTACCAAAAGATAGACTGGATCCGAAGAGTGGGCGTGGTACCTCTTATATAAAGTGAAAAATTATTATCCTGTTTCTAAAGAACTGCAATAGGTAGCATCTTCGAATTTCGCCCCAATAATCATATTAACGTACGTAGTTTAGCTAAACACAGACTGAATTGGAATAATGGGCGTGGTAAAATTATTATCGTGTTCCTGGCGAACTACAACAGATAGCGCCTTGAAACTCTGCATGAGTGATCCCTGTGCTAATGCACATAGTATACCAAATTAATTGCGGTAGTGGTCGTCAAGTAAACTAACCCTTACCCCCTCCCCATTATACCCAAAAATTATAAAGCTCTTTACCTCCATACAACAAAGCCCCATAGGTCTGGTCTATTCCAAAGGTGAGCAACTCATCAGTATGGAATTTTTACACTAATTTATATTTATTTATGCGAACATAATTCAGACTTATTATAGTTTAAGAGACACCTCCTATTATAGTTTAAGAGATACCTGGAAGCAATGTAATTTATGGGTATGAAACCCAAAAAAAACTGCAAAAAATCTTCTATAATCTTTTTTTTGTCCATTAGAAATTATATGACATTAGAATGTTAACTGTCGGAATTGTGAAACGGCTTCCTATAACGTACGAGGTCTGTTCAAGAGGAAAAGACAAATTTTCGATAACCGAAATAACAAAAAAAAAAAAAAAAAAAAATAAAAATAAAAAAAATAATTCAAATTTTGTGTTTTTCTTTTGAACAGACCCCGTACGTGATTAATCTAAATCATAAATCACAAGTTCTTATTCATACTCTCACGTACAATAGCAATTTTTTTAATCCATTTACTGGTTTATTGTTCACCGGAAGAGTGGGAAAATATTAAGCTGAAAACGACCTAGTAAATCATCCAATGGTCTCAAAGCTCACACCATTGACCCAAAAGAACAATCGCTCATTTCGATAATTAAGTGACTGGTGGTGTTGATGAAATAACGGCGGAACACAAATCTTGGATTTTCTATAAAATAAAGGACAGCTATGACTCCTACTTTTATTCATTTCATTCCTGTATTTTGAATTTACTTCTTCCCCCACCCAATTAATTGAATATTTAGCCTTATTTTAAACTAAATGGTCTGGGTTGTTTAATATTTCCTATGGTTAAAACTACATACTTCCTTTGGTACAAACAATCTATATGAACTAGATAAAGCAAAATAAAAAATGTTTAAATAAAAGAAAGAGAGTGTATTGGCAAACATTATATTATTTTAATGGGCTTTGGTGGTTACAAATGCGGTTGTATGGTTAAAACATTAAACTAAATGAAATTGTATATAACAAACTCATAACACACACACACACACACACACACACATACACACAAACGTATACGATACACAGCAAACCAGATACACATATCCTGTTTCACCATATTTACAATACAACAGAACACTTTATAAAAATACAGATTACATATGTAATGGGGTCAAACACTACTAGCGAAAGAGTACATCAAAATAAGTGCATACATATGTACATATGAAAGTATGAAACAACTTGTTCATTTGCAACTGCATGCAACCATCCGGTAACTGCTTGCTGATGAATACAGCTGCAGCAGCAGCAGCAGCAGGTCATACGAGTTATAAAAGCCAGTTCTTTCTCCTCACGTACAAATTAATTATGTGCAAATGAAAATTTCGGGGAAAGAACGAAAAAAAAATATGTATTTTTGGGTATCTGATTTAAAATATATTTTTTTTTTGTTCGCCTAATTGCAGTAAAACAAATTAAAAATAGTCAGTGTCGTTTAATTCAAGTGACATTAACGAAAACTGACAACCTGAGTTCAGATAAAAATGGAAAATAAAACAAGGTTAAAGTTGAAAACTATATGAAATTTCCTTCTTTCTTTTTTTTATTTTTGTCAATATGACACATAAAAAGGTTAATGAAAAAAGAATGATTTTTTCCTGGTAATGTGCATTAAATGTCAGAAATAATTGAAAGAAAAAGGTTGAGAACGAAGTAGATCGAAATAAATTGTGGTCGAAAATAGAAATTTATTTTATGGCTAAATTATACAAAATTTGTGTGAAATTTGTAACTTTTATAAATAGAAATTTTTGTTAAAGTTTTTTTCACGTTTTTAACCTCATTTCTTTTTTGTATTTCATTTTAGGTAAGTTTGTTGGGAACTCTTAATGTGATAAAAATTTTTAATACAAATACAAAAGGTAAATTAAAATAATACTCTGTTACACTAATGACCATATTTGCAATAAAAGTAAAACTTGCTATAAAAATTACTTAAAATCAGGGACAGAATATAACAGTTATTTTTAAAATTTTACATCAAAAAAGCACACGTAAAAAATGATCGTAGAAAATTTTGGTTCGTATCATTATGATACATAGGTGATGTATATGCAAATTTTTGTATGATTTTTAAATTTGTGCCTTTTTCGACTTTTATTATTTTACTCAAAAAATAAAAGTAATTTTTTAACTTTTAATATTTTAAGGCAAAAATAAAAGTCATGTATTAAATTTTGCATAGTAATACGCAAGTTTTATTGCTGTCAATTATTCCTCCTCGGACGACGACGATGTATTAACTGATGATACAACTACAAAGAAAAACGCTTAGATGTTGCAGCTAATCTACTAGAATATTGGGATAGTAAAAAATTTACTCTTCCATGGCTGCACAAACTAGCACTTATTGTACATTCTGTACCTGCAACTCAAGTCAGTGTTGAAAGGTCATTTTCAGCACTCAAATTGATTTTGGGGGATTTGAGATTTAATTTATCTGAAGAAAACTTAGAATCAATTTTGATGGTAAAATTAAACAGCTGAACAAATATAATAATAAAAAGAGACTTGAATTAAAAAGGGGGTTTAAATAACAAAGAGACTTTTTAGTAAAAAAGGTTTTTTTTTGGTAAAAAGTGGATTTGAATAAAATCAGGGGTTTTGGTAAAAAGTGTCTTTTTTAATAAAAAGGTTCTTTTTAGTAAAAAAATATTTTTATTTAGAAGGTTATTTTTAGAAAAAGAGACTGTTTAATAAAAAAAGACGATTTAGTAAAAAGGTCTTTTTAGGGCTTTTTAGTAAAAAGGGACTTTTGAATAAAATGGGGGGTTTTGAATAAAAAAGAGACTTTTTAGCAAAAAGGATTATTTTCGGTAAAAAAATGGCTTGAATAAAAAGGGGGTTTGAATAAAAAAGAGACTTTTTAGTAAAAAGGGTCTTTTGCTAAAAAGCGAATTTTTAGTAATGAGTTAGTTTTTAGTAAAAAAAAGTTCTTTTTTAGAACAAAGAGATCTTTTAGTAAAAAGAGATTTTTATTTAAAAGGGACTTTTTAGTACCAATTTACTTAAGTCAATAAAATTTACCTCAACAATCAAATAACGCCTTTTATTAGATTTAAATAAAACCTGGATAAAGAGTAGACAGTTATTTACGCTATTATAATTTTGCTATTGGTATTTCTAAGCGATTTGATAAAAGATCTTTCCGGTCTTCTAAACTTCCGACCTTTGACAGTTGATAGCGACTTTTTATTTAAAATGTACTTTTTTTTAAGAAAAATAGACTTTTTGTTTAAAATATACCTGTTGTAAAAGGGGACTTTTTTTTAGTAAATAGTACTTTTTATTTAAAAGGGAAAAAGGGACTTTAAAATGATAAGGCTATTTTTTAGTAAAAATAGACTTAAAAAGGGGCTTTTTAGAAGAACTTTTTTTTAATAAAAATGGATTTTTTTGTAAAAAGGGGCTATTTGTTAAAAAGTGACTTTCAAGTAATAGGGAAGTTTTTTTTAGTAAAAAGGTTCTTTTTTCTAAAAATGGACCTTTTAGTAAAAAGGGATTTTTTGGAAAAGGTACTTTTTTTTAGTAAAAAGTGATTAAAATCAAACCTGGATAAAGAGTAGGCAGTAGTATTTCTAAGCTATTTTATAAAAGATCTTCACGCTTCCGAACTTTGGTGATAGGTGATAGCGACCATATTGTAGCTAATCTGTGGACTTGGCTGTCATTTATTCATCGTAGAAGGAAATGAAAAATCATCTAAGGTTTATTTTGGGATGAATGGTTGTGGTATGACAACAAACAAAATTGTCAAATTTGGGAAATTCTCAGTTCACAAGAGATCCAGAGCGTCCTATGCTCTGTCAGGAACCGCTTAATGAAAAAACTCTATATTATATTTTACTTTACAAGTTTTTAAAATATATTTTAAAAAATAAAACGAAGTTAAAAATTAAATGTGTCTTCATAGAGTCGTAATTTTCACGAATATTCCCTTATCTTTTAAAGCGGCATTTTTAGGGTTAAAAATGTACGGTGGTACAAGAACTGTACTATTTGCACTTGACTAATTCACTTAATTATTATACCTTAAATAATTACAAAAATACGAATTTTCCTATATTACAGTATAATTTTACAGCAATCTTTATTTATTGCTGACTAGCTGCGCCCACACACATTGTGTGCGTTCTAACAATATTTTGTTCGATTATGCTTTGAAAGCAATCTACAAAAAAATTTATGATTTTTACTTTTATAGTGCTTCACGTATAGGTATTTACTTTATATAAAGGTGCCCATTTATCCCTGGATAAAATTCTAAAATTTATATGAAATTCTAAAATTCTAAAAAATTTTCTGAAGCTGTGTGATTCCAGAAAGTAAAAATACAAATTTTATTCAATTGGCTTTTAGGCCATAAGTAATTCATATTTCGTCATTATTTTAAAACAGCGCCATCTGTTGTATAACCATGTTTCAAATATCCCGCTTTCAATTCATATTTTGATATTATTTAAAACAGTGCCATCTGTTTCGTAAATGTGTTTAAGATATCGCGCTTTTAAAAATAAAAGATGCCTTAAAGTATGCAGTAACTTTTTCTCCACTTTCTCTTGGAAATATTATAGTTTTGCGGAAAAAAGTATACTATAATTGAATCAGGATACTAAGGTACCTCCTATATGTATAGATTCTGTCGTCTTTTGAAAAAAATATTGTAAAATATTGAAAGTTTGATCTGGAACAAATGACATGAAATAAATCGTTTAATTTAGCCCCAGCGCAAATTTAGGCGATAACCTAATAAGTTTTGTAATATAACTTGTGTTTATTAATAAGATTTCTTTCAAACTTTATATTGTTTTTTTTTTCTTTTTGATTTAAATAAAAATTCCTAAACATTTATGCCTTTGTGCAAAAGATATTAATGTAAACCTCAAGTCTACTTAATGAAAATTTTATATGAAAATTTTGTTTAAAAGTAGACTTTATTTCTTTTCTTGCTTTAGCTATAAATCCCACAAAAAAAAGTGATGACTTTATCGTTAACCGTATGCATTCAAATAGTAAAAGTTTACACAAATATAAATTAATAATTTAAAATCAATTTGCGCATAAAGTACGTTGCAATCTGATTGAATTGTTTACAAATTGTAAAATCATAGTCGTAGAAAAGAAAATGGGAGAAGTTGAAACACAATAGTCATGCAATTGAATTGGTGGCACCAAATATGCAGAAATATAACGAACCTAAACATTATGAAGTGGATGAGTTAACAAAAAATGGTAAAGGAGGTAGTAAAGGTCGAAAAATTGTTTAAAAGTATAGGTATAGTAGACGTGAAAAAAATCGATGTCGGGCTTTCAACGCATTTTATACGTTTTGAGGTCTTCTGAATCTATTTTGACTATTTTCGCGATGCGGTCTGTGGGTGGGTGGGTCTATATGCCACTACTTTTGTGAAGGATATACAGGTAATTTTTGTTTATAATCGGGACAGGGCAAGGGTAGACTACTTGACAACACAATTTTCCGAAAGCTCTACAGCGTACACCCTTTGAAATATCAAAATGAAGTTCAGTATGTGCCATTGGTAGATGGTGATGAAGAGCTACATAAATAGTTTTGGGCATAATAGGAAGGGGGCAAGGGGTAGTTTACTTCACACCCCAAATCGATAATTATTATTTTTTATTCGAATATACTTTGAACTTTTATTCTTTATGTAATATATCCATGAAAATATCTGTTTCCATGAGGTACCTTAAAGTTTAGTGTAGGTCACTCCAGATTTTTTTTCTTAATTTCAGTTTTTCTATACTGGGAGATTTTATTTGTATTGATTTTTTTTTAATTAATTCATTAATTAATTTTTTTAAAGAATTAATTTTAAAAATAATAGTATTATAATTTAGATAACAATGGCTACTAGCATTTAAGATCCTTTCTGAATTACCCTCGTACAACACTAAGTTTCGTGTTGTATTAAATATATTTTCAATTCATATTCTAACACGCATCATATAATCTAATGCATTTACAAACACCAGCCACAAACTTACAAATACGTGTACGTACTTGCATATTCAAAACAACTTTACAGTAATAGCAACACAAATATATCGCACACGTTCATAGCCAGCGGTAGAGCTAAAGAGGCCTTCTCACTTTAGGCCTTCTATGAACTTCATTTAATCGTTTCTTTCAAGAAAGAAAAAATGCCTTAGCATTTTAAAAGCCTTAGCATTTTAAAAGCCCTTCTAAAATATCTACTACATATTCCTATTTCCCTTCTCTTTGAAGGGAAGCTTGGTCTTAATATTTCTATAACTCTCATTTAGTACGGCAAAAACTTTATTTTCTACTAGCTATGCCCGCCACTTCGTCAGCGTCCTTACAATATTTTGTTCGATTTTGCTTTGAAAGCAATCCACAGCAAAGATCATTATTTTTTTAGTGCTTTAGTTATGATTTATGTTCCCACTCGTAAGGTTTAGCTGGTTGGTAGCTGTGCCGAGAACCTGAGTGGCTAGTTATTGGTTAAACATGACTATTCGTTAACAGCTCCCCTAATCCAGGGTGGAATAGCATACGCCAGGGATGCGTGGTTAAGAGGGTGCTTTGCCTTTAGCATGCGAAGTCTGGATAGCAGTCGACCTCCAGTTTCAATGAAGACTTACCCACGCATAAGGAGTTCTGTATGTGTGGATATCGTTTTCGCCAATAATGGCATAGGGAAGAATTCATAAGGAATGGACAGGATCGCATCGCAAGGGGTGAACAGGTTAATTTCTAAAGGTTCTCCTATAGCGTTGAATGAGGATACTTCGGTAGGGATGGATAAGCAAACCTCGTTAGAGGTGGAGAGGTTAATCCCTTTAGGAACTCCGGTTGCCAATGGCCAAGGGAGGATATCGAAAGAGAATGACAAAGAAACCTCGCAAGGATTGGACTGGTCAGTTTAAGAAGAAGTCTATGGAGGTAAATGTGGATGAATTGGACTCTGTGGGCTTAGTAAATCCTTTTCGAAAGCAGGCACCTCAAAAGGTTCCTTCAACTTCGAGTCGGAGTATCTACAGCTCATGCCAAAAAGTGCTAAGGCGGCAGCACACATTGCGAATGTCCAGCACTGGCTATCGTAGGACTGGATCACTGGCAGAAGCTTATTAAAAGAGGTTTGCCATAGGGGACCTGAGGCTTGAGCAAATGCCAGAAATTACTAGAGACTGCGTAATGGGAAAGAAGGCGGACAGTTACCAGTCAACAGTCTGAAATCACTAAAGTCAAGCTTAAAGGCTGATTGTAGCACGTGACTCAATGAAAGTAGGTTGCCGTAAATTAAATTTCGGTTTCCTGTAATCATAGCGGACGGAAGGGGGTCGGGCGCCTTGAAGTATGCATATCGGTAAAATTGCATACTGGCACTGTCTTTTCTTCACTTTCTCTTGGAAATGAGATATTTTTGCGGAAAAATCCTATATTGGAACAAAATTTTGTGAAAATCCATCTAGTTTTACGTGATGCGAACAGAAATGAAAATCAGACAGACAGATAGACAACCAGACGGAAATGAGTTACTATTTTATTATATGTATTGATTTCTTATTTATAATATACAAAAGTTTAATACTATGGGGTTCCAATTCTATTCCCAAAAACATTAAGAAAAAATTTACAGACATGCCTAAAATAATTTCAAAGAATGTAATTGGAAAAAAAAATAATATTGTGAAAATATTTTTTCTTAGTCTTTGCTACGAAAAGTGTTCTGAAGGCCTTTTAGCAGACAATTTTCGAAGGACCTTCCGGAACGCTTGCAGGCAGTAGAGAAAGTTTAAGACCTGATTCGCAATGACAACCTGCATAAGAAAGATATGAGTATGAAATGCGACTAGAAGGCCTTGTGCCTACTATAAAAAAAAAAGAAATAAAAAGGCCTTCTAGAAGGCCTTCATACTCCTCCTTTTTAACGCTGAGTATTTCTAACCCGAGTTATTGATTATATTGCAGCACTTTCACTTTTAGTTATTTTATCCACATTTGCACACTTACACACATGTATTACTGTACTTATGTCGGTATGTGGTATAATAATGTAATTGTGGTTGTGTTTTCTTGTAAGAGAATATGCGTTTTTCAATTAATTTTGATGAGTGTGGTGGCGTGCATGACTTTGTGTATTTATAGATTGTTTTCAAAAGGCAGTCAGCTAAATATGAATAGAATGTGTTGTGGAAAACTTAATACATGGCAGTTAATAGACCACATTGTGTTTGTAACACAAGAGCCCGCTAGCTACAGGCAGGTGTTAATATGACACCATAAAAGTCTTAAACTAGTACATTGTTGTGTATAATACTTGTAGTTTGATCCTTTAAAAGTGAATAGTTAAGACAGTCACGAAATTTATTAAGGTTTATTGATAAAAGTAGAAACTTATATGGATTTAAGTGGATTCATACTTCAATAGTATTTAGAGATATTTTACTCATATATTGTTTTTTATACCGGATTTTTTAAGCCATTTAATAGTTTTTTCAATTTTAAACTGGTTTATCTATAACATTATGTATGGAATATGATGTAGTTTTAATGCCCAGCAATGTATGATGCAGCTGAATTCAAGGGTGGAAATAAAAATGCAAAATTCTGATTTTTCGTCAATATTTTCACTCTCAAAAGCATATTATTGTTCAATGTATCCAACTTTAGCGCCCCTTAACTTACCAAGACTCTTTTCAGACACTGCACGAATGTAACCGGCAATAGAATCAAATACTAAACACCATTCGCCACATAGAGAAATCTATAACGTGCTGACGTCCCATATTTGTTACTGGGTGCAAATGATTGCTCCTTGAATTTTTACATAAACGATATTTTTTGGGACTTTAACTTCTCATTATAGTCTCTTTTAAAATCGATATATTTTCAGTTCAACGTCTTTCTAGTTTTTCATTTTCTCCAAATTAAACAATTTCTCAGAGATGGGGTAGCAGTTCGTAGCCCAAATCATGGAGTTTTACCACAATGACAACACACGTGCGCAGCCTTGATCACCGTACCGATCACTCACATAGCTTTTTCGTATAAAAATATGTTTCAGCAACTTTATTAAGACGCCTAAAGCTCTTCTCACATCATGTTACTTTGCGAGCGCTAGTAGCTGTCTTTATCGGTGCTAATACGAACATAGTGGAACTAATTAATTCTCTTTTTAACCTTTTAAATTAAGAGTGAAAGGTCCCATAATATTTTGTGTGGTTTCGGTGATATTTT
This sequence comes from Phasia obesa, assembly GCA_949628195.1. Classification (NCBI taxonomy): domain Eukaryota; kingdom Metazoa; phylum Arthropoda; class Insecta; order Diptera; family Tachinidae; genus Phasia; species Phasia obesa. The sequence continues at coordinate 152,961,303 of OX451216.1, forward strand.
TTTAGTAAAAATGTTGGATTTAACTAGCTTTATAGGATGGTGTCGAGTGCTGTTGAGAAGTCATATAGGTCCTACCCCACTGTTTACATGCCCAAGGTAACAAAGCATCGATTACGAAATTTTTTTTAGGTATTTTTATGATTTACTTTCATGCCCTGCCCAATTCAGCGAGGCTAGCTTAAGCAGAGAATCTTGTTGGTCTGATTTGCTCTCTTATTTGCAATATAATCATACGTAATCTATTCGTTTGCAGAACCGTAAAAATTACATCATCCGAAACAAAGAATAAAAATTGAAACATTTCATTCTTAGAGACCTCAAAGAAGGACTCTCACAAACTAACTCTTATGAGGTCTTATTGTAGATTTTGCTATACCTGCACAGTTTGATGTCAGCATTGCTTTATATATTGTCTAGATGGGCCCGCAACGTCGTAGGTATTCTGACAAGATTTTGTTCCATTCATACTTTTATTGCGCTTCAGTTATGGTTTATGTATTTACTTTATATAGAGGTAGCCATCTCTGGGTAATTGAGCAAGTACAAAGGCTTTATATAGTATTCTACTATTACAAAATACAGGGTGTCTGCCGGGAATGTTTTAACAATTAAAACACGTTGATTTATCGAATATTTTTTCATAATAAATTTGCCACGTGTCTACTTCACGACTGCCAATTATGAACTGTCAAGACTAATGTGTATCAAAATTGCGTCAAAATAAAGTAGTATACATTCCCGGTATAACGTTTGTCGCTACAATTTTTTCTTTTCTTTTTTAAAATTGCATTTTTGTTTATGTCGTTCAATTTTTATTGCAACAATTTGTATGGATGTAACCACTTTAAACTTCATAAGAGTACATGCCTCTCTCCCCTATCAGTAACTATTAAGTATTACAGCGACAAAAGTTTCGTAATATAAAATGGGACTAAATAATTTTTAAAATATCACGCTGACAAAATAAAAGGTGATTCCATGTGCAGTACCTTTAAATCGTGCTTTCACTACTTTTTCTCTTAAAAATATTTTCGGAAAAATAGTATCTTTTATTTAAATCAGTACTAAGGCACCTCCTCACAAAATTTTATAAAATTTTTTTTCCAGTAGTTTATACGTGTTGCGAACACAGACAGATAGACAGACTGACTGACAAAAATTCCAAAAGTTACTGTCTTGTATTTCATTTCCATTACTATATGCAACAGCAACAAAATTTTCAAAAAAATATTTCATGTACAGAAATGGTCCTGTTACACTTTTATTATATGTATAGATAATATCTAGAACCACAATGCCTGGCAAATCACCCCGTCACAATAATTGAGTAATGGAAGCGATTAGAATTATCCTGAGCGCTCTCAGAGCTCTAATTTCGAATTTTGATTTTTGGATACCTTGGTCCAGTTTTTTTTTTTTCAATATAGTGACTACAATTTTAAGCAATTTTTTTAAATTTTTTCTCATAGTTAGAGCTAATTTCAAAATTAAAGAAATGCCTAGCTCTAAAAAATTTGCAGATGCAAGGTACCCAATTTTGAGACCCCTAGCAAGTGGAAGGTATCCAGCGTCAAAACTTTAGCTCATATACTCCTGTGCTATAATCATGTAAGGTTTTGGATCAATCCGTCTAGCCCTTTAGAAATAGCTTAGTTATTTCTAAAAAATTTTGATTCTGCCCCACTGTGCAATTTTGCTGTAGAATTCTAGGCTTGTAAACAACATAAGAGAGCAATGAATGTCAGAAAATGATTGCACTGTCATTAGCCATTTGGTTGCTACAATTATCGTGAAGTTGAAAAGGCTTTAAGCATCATTCCCCTGTATTATGAACATGAAAAGCATGAAGGTCATAAGTACAAATAGGGGGAGTGTAACCTCCAAGTAGATGTATAAATTGCTATGATAAAATTTAATTTCCAACCATCAGCATTGAATGGTGGAAGAGCATTTGCTCTTTCTTTGAAAGTTTTTTTGTATTTTTTTTTTTTCTCTGCTTAAAATACCCTTTAAGAATTTATATATCAACCAATTTACTTGTGACCTTTTTAAACATTCGTCTAGCTGCTTATTAGCTTTTAATAAGAAAAATATATATTTTTTGGTTTAACAATTAAATTCCAAATAATACCTGCACCATCAAACAAGCGTGTAATATTACACATGTATTTCATTGTTATTTTAGGCATAATTTTTATTACTACAACATTTTATGACCATCATGATTTCCAACACTCAGGCATTTTGTATAATTGCCTGACAGGCTGCTAGTTTGTCGCTTATTTTTTCCATACTGCCCTCAGGCTCTGAAAACATTGGTGCGAATAATTTTAAGCGTTAAATGTTGGTTTATAACTGCATGTAAATTGTTTGTTTTAGCAATTTGTTAACCCGGATGTATATAAACATATATATATGTGTGTGTGTATGTGCGTTTAAATGGTGGCCTTATCACCATTAATCAGTTTAATATGAATTTCTCTTTTAATTTGTTTTTGTTTATTTGAGAGATTTAATGGGTTTTGATGTGTTTTGTTGTTGGTTTGTTTGTTTGCTTGTTTGTTTTTGGTTTAGCGGAAACGTGCTTTAGGCAAAATTATTGTTTTACTGCTTTTCATTATAATCTTTATTATATCTTTCATCAATTTTTGGGTGTGTATTTTTCAGGTAATAAACTAATTTATCATTTTTGTTTATTTCCGTTTGTTCGTTACTCTATTTCTTTTATTTTGTATTTAATTTACTAAATATTTTGCTCTAGAATATTTTATTATTGGCAAGTGTTTGGTTTAATCCATAGACCTAGACATCTTGATATTTGTAGTTAAATTGCTTATAAATATAGATAAAACAATAAAAATACAATTTATTACTTAATTTATCTTATGAGAAGGTTAAAAGAATTGAGACAGCAACAAAATGATAACAAAAGTAAATTATTTTTATCGAAGTAACGAATTCAATACACCCTTCACTTAAGGTGAAGTAAAATTAAACAGCAGTCAATTTATTGCATTGCCTGCAGGTTAATCATGATCAGCACAGATTGGTAGCAGCAGGATGGCAATTAAAAACCTCGAAACAAGTTGACAAGTGAGTTATTTAGTTTGCTTACACTATCGATCTCTTATTCAAAATCTGGATAGTCTGTTTAATTACAATCTCCATTGTCTTCTTAGCCCATGAAAGGATTCACCGGTTTCACTTTTAACAATACAGCTCTTAATTACTAAATGATAGAAGATAAGGATTCCATTCGAGTGTTCCATGAAATATTTCTCAAGGTTTCTTGAGTGTATAGCGTGTTTATACCTTGCACCACAAGTATATTTGTTTGTCATTTGTCATTTCGTGTGTAATTCCTACAATATTCATTTCCGACCCCATAAAGTATATATATTCTGGATCCTTATACATACAGAAATTGATTTAGCGAAGTCTGTCTTTATAAGGGTTGAAATCAACTTTACCAAGGCACCAAAAGAGATACAGAAAATATAAGGCAACAGATGTGCCAGGCATAGTTTCGGAAAATTTTCTAGTGCAATTCAGCAACATCAGACCATTCCATTCGAGGCTGGGGCCAAAAAACCATGCCTATATTTTTTCACATTTTTTCAGGTTGCTTTAATTATTTTCTTGGTTGTTATTATTTTCCTTTGCTTTTGTGTTACCAAATATGAGACGGCGACCAATAGATCGCATATAGATCTAGGGTGGAAATAACCCCCTGGGAGGGCGATATTGTGTTTGCTTTTATGTTGATAGGATAAATGATATTTGATATTTGATATTTGTTGATATTTGCATAAAATTCCTTTATAGGAAGCAATAAAATAGACCCACAGGGTGGCCACTGGCAAATATGAGCGATCAATGGCTCGTTCGAAGCGGGGGACAATATGGGCAAAGATTTTTTAGTGATGATTTTGGGTTAAATGGATACTTTAGTCAGTTAAACTGCCGAATATAGGCGAAAATAATTCAAAAAAATTACATAAGACACTACGACTATTTGGTGTGGATTACCAGCCAAGGGCATAATTTTATTTCTTTCGAAATAGGGTAGGAGCTGCTGTTGCTCCGTTGCCGTTATAGTGAATAGAGAACTAGTGCTGGACTGTAGTTTAGAATTTTACAGATGTGCCTCGGAAATGATGAATAATGAGCAAAAATTGGTCTGGGTTAAAGTACACATATTCACAACAGGGAATGCAGCAGCAGACGAACTAGTTAAAGGGGGATATTTGTGGAACAAGATTAACGTGAGTACCATACCATACTCGGCCTAACCTCACGGTGGTCTTACCACCGAGTGAAACTTAGGCGTAGACAAGCGCCCCCATTGTGTAGTATAACAACACTTTACGATTGCCACCAATCGCTTTTTGTGTGTGATACAGTCCCAAT